>OZ022504.1:9005353-9591421 GCA_963989385.1 Ctena decussata
TAGGCCCTGCCAGGTGCGACAGAGCTTTCCGCGGAAACCTTGTTCCCACCAGCTGTTTTGCTGCTTGACCCAGAAATATGACCTTTGAAAATGAGAAATGAAATAGTATGTCATATGTTATTGATTCTCATTTGCATATCTAAACGGACACATGCTGTGTGAATGTTGCGTCAAAATATCAACGGTTGTGCATAAAAACCCTGCATATTTGTGACAAAAATCATCTACTACAGTCTTCATTGTTTTTAAGCTCTCTATAACCATCAAATCAATGTATATAAAAAATATGTACATAACTAACTAAAATATGAACTGCAGTTAGACTTCCCAGGCCGCCTGGTACATGTAGTTCACACCTGGAACATTCTACAGAAAAATCGGGGGTGGATGGGTGGTGTGATGGTGCTGCGGGTAACTTCCAGTGCCAGGGCGTCCTACTGATTTGGACCATAGTAGGGCAAGGGCCTACTGTGCTTACAGTAAGTGCGGGTGGGGGTTGTTTGGACATTTTTTCTCTTGTCTATCATTTCTCTCTTCTTTCTGTCTCTCTCTGGGAGACGGCCCGATAGAGACTGAAATACTGTCTCAAAGGGCCGTTAAACCAAAATCAGTCAATCAATCTACAATAAATACACATTGAATTTAAACTGCAATAAAATCTAAGTAGCTTTTCAGTGCTCAGCAATAGTAGATGTTAGCTAAAAACAAGATAAAAGACCACATTCTTTATGTTATTATCAAGCAAAAGTGGAATTTTCAATGAATGTATGGTCAAGAAATATAGATATAAGGGAAACTGGCCAAATTACAGGTTTTATCGGTGATCTAAACTTGATTCTAAGCATGTTTATTTGACAAGGTTGGCAAAATGCCGGCAAATATGAGTATTTTCCATGCCGGCGGTATTTACCGGTAAATACCGGCAAATACTGGTAAATACTGGTTGATTGAAAGGACTAGCCTGGAATTTATACAATAACCTACACTCAAAATCCATAGGGGTATTTCAGTTATACTGGTCAACTGTCTCAATATTTAGACCGAAGTTTAACAATTGTATCATCTAATTTATTTAATAATTTATCAAGATAGTGAAATTTGAACTTTGTTTTAGGGGAAAAATAGCCTGTTTCATAGCCGGACATTTCTCTCTGTGGGCACAGAGTCGTGGAGCTTTGGCACTAACTACTGTTTTGCAGTCAATACATCTGGCACTGGTCTTGTTGTCTTAGTAAACACCAGCATAGGCTCTTTTGGCTTATGGTGAATAGTAGTTTGGTTATGATGTGTGATGGTTCAGCTTTAGGACTGATTATGACAAATTATTATCTGACTGCTATAAACATGATAAATGTATTCAAGAGTTGAAGCCATACTGTAGCTCAAGCCATACCTCGATGTACTTCACCATGACTTAATGTCTAACTTTTGTATAAACCAAAAAAAAAACATTCTGACAATTTCTTGTTTCCATCCTTGCCCCAAGCAATACTCTGCCCCCTTAAATAAACATTGTCTTGAAACATGTTGTTTTAATAATTTGGACATTGTCTAGCAAATTGGGTGTCACAGGTCACTTAGCCAGGTGCACAGGTGAATTTACCTGTAATTTCTCACCTGTATTTTTATGCTGTTTAATAAGTGGAATCAAGATACTATTCAACTTGTCAAAATTTTTGTCTTAAATCCACATTTTGGCTGTTTCAACCTGCTTAATTTGTGAAACATTTTTTTCTATATGATGATAAACTTATATATTTAATATAAAAATGAACTAAAACATAATAAAGTAATTTAGTTTGAATATATATTATTTTAAGTTAACTTGGTTTTGGTTTTAGCAAGATTTAAAGGTGAAAAAGTTCAATCGACCAGTATTTGCCAGTATTTTCCACTTTGGGAGTATTTTCCAGACCGGGAAATACCGGTAAATTCCACCGGTAAATACCGGGGGTGGAATTTACCGCCCAACCTTGTTATTTGATTAATGCCACTGAGTTGGAGGCAAAGCTTCTGACTACAAGATCAAAGGTCAACATGACTTATCACCTAATCTCTAACTTGAGAAAATCTTGGGACGAAAAGGAAGGAATCAAAAATATATGGGTGGGGATAACATATGCGGCAGGATAGTCATATTACTACCTTAGTCTCCCTTTGTCCGACATGGTAGTAATTCCATTTGATCATTTTAATGGTGCAGTGGAGAAGTGATTTCACTTTTCATATATCAAGCTACATGCAGAGCTCCAGATAAGAGTGGGTATTGAGGATAATTCAAAGATAATTTTTCTTATTTCTCAACGAAAACATATGTTGTGACCCCTCATTAGAACCGTCTCGACGAGACGGTTCTAATGATGGGTCACAAAATATGTTTTTCTGGAGAAATACGGATAATTATCCCTAAATTATCTCTGTTACCCCTTCTTATCTGGAGCACTGTAACATGTGTACATTGCACAGAGTTTCTGATGAGAGTAAATCAGAAATCAATGAAACGATAGTTTATGAGTTATTACAGAAAGATGGATTTATGAAAAAAATAACACAAAAATCAATGAAATGATAGTTTATGAGTTATTACAGAAAGATGGATGTATGAAAACAATAACACAAAAATCAATGAAATGATAGTTTATGAGTTATTACAGAAGGATAATTTATGAAAACTCAGTTTTTAAGTACCGGAAAAAATATGGCAAGACTATTTGTACCCCTAAGTTTTGCACAATTCTGAATTCCTTAAAATATTTTATAAATTCTAGAGTTGAGTTTAGACAAAATGACAAACTAAAACAATGCATTTAATGTTATTCTATTTTTTCCTATTAGGAAAAATAGAATAACATGAAATGCATTGTTTTAAGCAGAAATTTTGTAAAATAGAATTTGTTGCTTGAAAAGTGAACCACTTTTCCTTTGTACCATTAAAATGCTCCAATGCAATTAATACCATGTCAGATGAAGGGAGACTAGGGTAGTAATATTACTTCATGGACTATCATACTAAACATTAGTACAGCATAGCGGAATGTAATCAGGACTAGCCACAATCTAGTTATTAAGTGTCTATAAAGCACTGATAAATGGTTGGTTGGTTGGTTGTTTTGGGTTTAACGGCCCTTTGAGACAGTATTTCAGTCTATATCAGGCCGTCTCCCAAAGAGAGGGAGAAAGGAGAGAAATGACAGACGAGAGAAAAAAATGTCCATACAACCCCCACCCGCACCTACTGCAAGCACAGTAGGCCCTTGCCCTACTATCATCTAAATCAGTAGGACGCCCAACTGATAAATGCTTCAACAGTAATAAATACAATACTTATGGGCATAAAACTGAGTACTGTTGAGATATTTACCAGCAGATTTTATAATCAAATCTATATTTTACCGTGTCCAAAGATATGATACTTTGCTATACCCGTTTGTCTGGAAACAGTGTCACATTAATAGGGTTGCATTTCATACTCGACAAAATAGACTAAGTGTCACCTACACAGTTGAGTATATTGAATAAAAGTCATGCTTAGAGAAAGCTAAGACGGTGATCAGACTGGGTGGCTGCCCATGCTGATCTGAGTCTGCGCTGGGCACACATGCCACTTTGTTGGTTTTGTCATGCCGCTGCTTATAGTATGCTTTCCATCCGTCTAACCATTTCCTTTTGCACATGCTAATCTTAGTATTCACTAGTACCTCATGATGTACAGTTAGCTGCCTGTCAACTCTGACACTTGTTCTTTGTTATTTTAGGTCATGTATGAAGAGTATGAGACTAGCTGTATACCTGCTTCTGGTGACGTCTGTGACAGTTTTGGTTGTCTACCAAATTTTAGATGGCTGGACATGGGCTAGTGTGGACAAAAAAGTTCTTTTCCCATTACATACTGACAATACCAAGAACACTCTTACATGGGCAGTTAAACTTTATAATCATAGTGATATTTTAAAATCTGCAAACAAGATTGCAAGTGACCTTGGTCTAATTAACCAAGGTCAGATCGGCCATCTTAAGGATGTGTATTTATTCCATTATGATGCAAACAATAAATCTGTTGATTCAATCAATAAGACCACCTTAAGTGATAGTAAACTCATAGAATTTCACCAGAAACTGTTTTCTGATGTTGAAATGAAAGAAATAATTGAGAAAGTGGAAGACAAGCTGAATAGCCATACTGATGTTGTTTGGCATAGTCATCAGAAGGTTGTGTCAAGGTCAAAAAGGTCAATTCATTTTCAAGATCCATACTACAGCAGACAGTGGCATTTGGTAAGAAATCTATTCACTGTTAACAAAAGATTACCTTCAGGATGCTTTTATTATTTTAGGAGAGATACTTATAAGGGTGGTATATGGTGATAAGTCTGAGGTAACATATTTCGTTGGTTATAAGAAAGGGTTTTTCTCTGCGAAAACAATCCAAAAAATCTATGATAGATCTATCCTTTAAGATGGAACTAGATTTTTAGCTCACCTGAGCCAGCGGCTCCGGGGGAGCTTATAGGATGGTAAGGCTCCGGCGTCCGTCGTACGTTGTCCGTCGTCCGTCCGTCGTCCGTCCGTCGTCCGTCCACACTTTCAAATGACTTCTCCTCTGAAACCGCTTGGCCAATTGTAACCAAATTTCATATGTAGCCTACTGGGGCCTTAGGAACGAAAAGTTGTTCAAACGGTCCTGGTCACATGACCAACATGGCCGCCATGCCCATATATGGTAAAAACCTAAAAAAATCTTCTTCTCCAGAACCAATAGGCTGATGGCCTTGAAACATAGTATGTAGCATTGGGTACTCGAGTACTACCAAGATTGTTCAAATTATGACCTTGGGTTGACCTTGACCTTTTTTACGGTAAGGTCAAATTTGCTTCCTTGTGGTTTTATATGGCAAAATGCTAGAACATAAGATATCTTGGAAACTGTTGGAGATTTTGGGCAAAAAATTGGTATCTACAGTCATCTTAATGAGTACATGAAGATTTATGAGTACAAGAGGTCAAGGTCATTCTCTGACCTTTGACCCAGAACACTGATAATTTGACAATTTCAAACCATCTCCTCAAAAAGTCACTGGGCCAATTGAAACCAAATTCCATATAGAGCCTACAGGGGTTGAGGGAATGTAAATTTATTCATAGCGTCCAGGTCACATGACCAACATGGCCGCCACACCCATATATGGTAAAAACCTTTAAAAATCTTCTTCTCCAGAACCAATTGACCGATGGCTTTGAAACTTGGTATGTAGCATTGGGTACTCAAGTATTATCAATATTGTTCAAATTATGACCTTTGGTTGACCTTGACCTTTTTAACCGCAAGGTCAAATATGGGAAAATTCTAGAACATAGGATTTCATTGAAAGTTTTGAAGATTAAGGTTTAAAAATTGGTATATACATTCATCTTAATATGTATGTGAAGATATATGAGTACAAGAGGTCAAGGTCATTCTTTGTCCTTTGAACCTGAACTCTCATATTTTGACAATTTCAAACAATCTCCCCAAAAGCGACGGGGCCTATTGAAACCAAATTTTATGTGGAATGTCCAGGGGTCTTAGGAACGAAAATTTGTTCAAACAGTCCAGGTCACATGACCAACATGGCTGCCACGTCCATATATGGTAAAAAGCTTTAAAAATCTTCTCAAGAACCAATTGACCGATGGCCTTGAAACTCGGTATGTATCATTGAGTACTTAAGTACTATCAAGATTGTTTGAATTATGGCTTTGGGTTGACCCCTTGACCATTTTATGGCAAGGTCAAATATGGGAAAATGCTAGAACATAAGATTTCATGGAAAGTTTTGAAGATTTATGCCTAAAAATTGGTATTTACAGTCATCTTCATGAGTACATGAAGATTCATTAGTACAAGAGGTCAGTGTCATTCTTTGACTTTTGACCCAGAACTCTGTCATTTTGACAATATCAAAAGCCCCTTGGCCAATTTGAAACCAAATTTCATATAGAGCCTCCAGGGGGTTGAGGGAATAAAAATTTGTTCAAACGTCCAGGTCATATGGCCAACATGGCTTCCATGCCCATATATGGTTAAAACCTTTAGAAATCTTTTTCACCAGAACCAATTGACCTGTGGCCTTAGAGTAACTTAACCTAGAGTACTATGGCTGAATGGATTCAGGTGAGCTACAGGACCAATGGTCCTCTTGTTAGGATTGTTTTGGAAGAAAAAATTCTATAGCTGAATTACTGAAGGTGATTTACACATATTTGTGGTAATTTTGGAAGGGTAACTTGTCTCATAAGACAATATTCTTTTGTGCTCGCAGTTAACAAGACAAAGTGTACCATGTATTGAAATAAAACACAAACCAGGCTTTCTTTTTGGCTTGCGATGACGGTCACAAGCCAGTATTCATGCGGTTTAGTGATACCGAGTTATTTTCGGAAGAAACAATACGTCACGCTTAGTCGGAAAATACCAATGATAGAGTTTGTACTGCAACGACTCCTTCTAAACCTTTTTAGGGACGCAAACGATATAGATCGGAAAGCTCGTTCCGGTTTGAGGCTGCCTTTCTTCATGATTTGCTCCACAAACACCAAAATTCTTTTTAACAACAAACAAAGAACTCGTACGATTTGTCTATTTTTATCCACACCCGATTTACCTCATCTGCTAAAAATAACAGATGGAAAACCTATTTTGATAGTGCATGTACTTTGTTTTGATATTTCCGTTAAAAAGCACGTTTTTCTTTCACAAGTGCCTTGAACTTGGCCACATATCTTTTGCTTTTTATAAACTGATTGCATAAATATAAAACTCTGAATTTAATGCAAACTATTTGGCTTTGCATCCTAAGAAATAAACCAAAACCTGTGTAAGACACAGTGTTTATATATAGCTTAGCTTACAAGCATTAGCTTTTCCAAGAATCATGCATCGGCGTCGCGAAAAAATAGGCCTTAGGGCATCACATAATCTGACTAGTCAGAGCAGCCGGCACACTGTCCAGAGCCGGTACATTCTTGGGGTCTGATCAGTCTTTTTCGGCATATATATTCTTCATGATGCAGACATCTTTCATGCTGAGGATAGACTGATCAGACTGCGCTTATGCCGGAGTGGGCTGATCTGTGTTCAGTGTATCTGTAAAACCTAAAAGAGCGTCAAAAAATAGGGAAGTTCAAATTCATTGTTTAAATTTAGAAGCAGGCGCTTTTGACAATTTTTCCCCTTATCACTCATCACATTTACTGAAAAAAAATGTATCCCGTGGCTTATATGTACAACTGGCCGTGTTATATATGTAAAAGCTGGTAATGCAAGTGTGTAATATTAACGCATACGCATTGCAACAGGCATTTCCATGACAGGAAGCGATATAATGTACACATTTTTAGCATCTGATAAATTTCCTTTTGGCCATCAACACGTTCATGAATAGCTGAAATGGAAACCTCTTACAATGATACAGGTACAGAAAAAGGGGACAATTCAGAATCGTTAAAATTTGAATCTCGTTGAGGATGACTGTTAGGAATCCATGTACAGCTTTATGACAATGGAGGGGCACAGGCAGCTATACCCAGCAGCATCGCACCATCCAGCCAACTGGGGCATCCTACTGATTTGGATTATAGTAGGGCAAGGGCCTACTGTGCTTGCAGTAGGTGCGGGTGGGGGTTGTGTGGACATTTTGCTTGCTTTTATAACACTGTAATTTTGCCTTTTTATTTCACCTATACAAATGTACAGAGAAATATTTACACTCGTCGATGATTTCCTTAGATGAGCCTATACTGAACTGACGCTGTTCATACATCCATGAAAAACACTTATTCATGCGATGTTATGCGTAAGCGACGTCACAGATAATTCAAATAGATGATGGGCCGACATAACATTTGATATACGTCATGTCCTAGTGGCGGCTTTTGTACGTCATTATAAAACACGATGGTTAATAGCTATTCTTCGTCCTTTCCTCGGCGTTAAATTAGTCAGAACTTTATTGATGTGAAAACATAGCATAAATATAAAAGATAAATTTCATTTGTCGGAAGTTCATGGAAGTATGAACGCAATGGGTTCCATGCTTTGTTGTTCCCAAATGGTGTAAAGCAAGTTATTGTCTCAAACAACAGCAGCATGCATTTTCTTCTCAGAGTATCAAAATTTGTTTTAGTCACTGCCGTTGATGCCACTAAAACCAAAAATAAGCTTCAGTAAATATAAAATTATTGTCTTCTTTTGATGCCAAGTTCAGATGTGCCAAGATTCCATAGACATGGGTTCGAAACAGTCTTTCCTAAAATTTGATTCAAATTGAATGCGACTATGCAGCCGTAAAGAAAAGACTTGAAATATGTTCATATAGTAATTTTCCTTGAGACATGCCTAACGGCCAAAACGTTGGAAAACTTTTTGTGTGTGTGTGTGTGTGTGTGTGTGTGTAAATATTTCCTCAATTTGTTTTTCAAATAAATTTTACACTTGTTTTAACCTCACACCTGTGGATAATGCCACCATTCAAGAAGTTAAGAAATTAAATACTTTGCTAAATAAAAGTTAGCAACAGAAAGTGCACTCTTCAATAGCAACTCGTGAAAATTTCACTGTCTTAGCTGGACAAGCCCTCCTTTTAAAAAGAAATTTTATCACAATTAGTCCAGATACCATTATCATGATACTGAATAGTGCAGGACATATCACACCAGTATATTGATACATTGGGGGGAAGGAGGGGTATCCAGCTCTAGAAACATTATGTCTGTATTATCAGATATAAATTTATTAGGGTGACTAGGTATATACAGTCAAGCTTGTCTTATGGGGTCACCCAAGGGAAGGACAAAAAGTGGCTGCTTAAGACAGGTGACCCCTGAATACAGGTTCATTTGCACTGTATTTTGGTTCAAGGGACCCAGAAAAAGTGGCTGTTTAAGACAGGCGATCTCTTAATACAGGACTGGTGACCACATAAGCAGGTTTGACTGTAGTATATTTTACCATAACTCCTGATTTTATTTCAGCACAACCACTATGAACAAGGTATGGATGTCAATGTGACAGATGTGTGGAATCATAATGTCACAGGAAGAGGGGTCACAGTTGCTGTTGTGGACGATGGTAAGGCTGTGGCTGGAAATAGATATTAATTGAAGTGCCAAAATAGAAAATACTGTATTAATCCTATTAAATGCCCCGGGAATGATGCATTTTACAAAGGAGGGACGTTATTTAGAGCCTGAAGTGTAGTAAATCAGCCACTGCAAAATACCTCTAATAAACAGTATTAAGGTGAAGGGTTATAATTGCAGAGGAAGCAACTCTACCATTTTTGCCTCCCTTTTCGGTAGTGGTCTATTCTTAAAGGAAAGAATTTGCTCCTCTCTAGGAGCAGATTCTTTCCTTTAAGAATAGACCCCATGTCAAAGAGCTATCTCATCCAGAGCAGCAAACAGGAATTCAGGCAAGTTAATACATTATTTCTGGAAAAAAGGCAGGGGCGTTTATTAGGATTAATAAGGTAGTTGATTTTGCAAACAGTGTAGCTCTAGATGAGGTGGTTCATGATGAGCCACCATATCTGGAGCTAACCTGTTTTTCCTTCATTCTTCGAATTTTCAATATACTCGTAGTATAACCTAGATGAATTTTTAGCTTGCCTGAACGAAGTTCAGGAAGAGCTATTGCACTACCCCCGGCGTCAGCGTTGGCGGCGGCGGCGTTAGCAAAATGTTAAAGTTTTACATTAAAGTCTTTTATGTGATGGGCAAGGCGCTGTCATGCGAGCTATCCTGTCCCTGTGACAGGTCTTGTTTTTTTTTATTTCGCAGACGTATACTTTGTCTCCTGCTTTTATGGTGCTTTAAGGGATATTTTTATGACAGCATAATGTTTGGCTGATTCCTACAGCGTAAGGTCTGACTGATTCTTACAGCATAATGTTTGGCTGATTCTAATATAGCATAATGTTTTAATGAATCTTACAGCCTTATTTTTGGCTGATTCTTACAGCATAATCTTTGGCTGATTCTTAGTCTCACAGAACACGTCACACTTTAAGCACCAGGAATGAAAATACATGTAGTTGAATTTGCAAATAGCTTAGATCCAGATGAGGCAGCTCATAATGAGCCGCCTCATCTGGATCTATGCTGTTTGCCCTCTAGTATAGAATTCTCAATATGTATAACTTGCACAAAACATTTATAAAAATCTCGAAGCTGCAAAATATATATATTTTTTTATGACATATTACATAAGCCCCTCTTTAGACTGGATGCCTGTTTTGGGGACATTTGTAAACAGTGCACACTGAGTTCAGACGTCCCAGAATGCAGCATCTGATTTGATTCAATACTGTTTGCTCACAGGAAAATACAATAATAAAAAATCGCCAGAAACCCCTAAAACTAGAAATGGACTCATCCAAATAATAAAAAATAGACAAGTCCACTGGTTGCAAAGGGTTAAGGGTAAATATTATTTCAGGTTTGGAATGGAATAACCCTGACCTAGAAGCTAACTACAACAAGGCAGGAAGTTGGGACTTTAATGGTAATGATGAAGACCCCATGCCTGATGGATCTAGAGGTAGTTATGGTTAATGACATTGACCTATATTTCACAATATGATGATGTCATTCTTTAATTTTTTAGCTCGCCTGTACAAAAGTACAGGGAGAGCTATTGTTGTCACTGTGACATCGGTGTTTGTGTGTGCGTGGGCGTCACACTTTAAAATTTTACATCAAAGTTTTTTTAAAGTTTCAAATCTCAACAACCAATGGCCAGAACCTTTTGATATTTGGAATATAATCATATCATAGCTTATCCTTTTTGGTTATCCCCTCAGGGATAACCATATTAAGATAGGAATTCGTACTCAATTGTACGCCGTTTCCTTTTGCTTTGCTTTCGCCGTTTCCTGCAGGTCCCACTATCTTCCGGTACTTCTGCATTTGGCACACCCTGCTACAGGGTTCTCGCCTGCATTGCTAATGCATGATCTTTATAGCTTATATCTTAAAACCCTTTATGTCTCCTTATACAAACAGTTACCTGAAAGTTCAGTTAAGGGATTAGCACTTTCCAGTGCAGATCAATAATAAGTTCTACTTGATTAATGCTAAATGCAGGTTCCACTTTTTATCAGTACTTGCTCCCATAGTTTGGCGCACCCAGCTGCAGAGTCCCTCTCAACATTGCTAAGACATGAGCTGTAAAACTTTTTCTGAACACTTCATCTCGCCTAATACAAGAATCTCACCTAATACAAGCACTTACCAGAGAGTACTGTCCACTTACGAAGAACCATTACTAAACAGTACAGGTCATCTAACAAAAGTTAATAGCACTGTTCAAAGCTCACCTGTTACAAGCAATCACTAGACAAAAAGAAAAAACTGTCAAACTCGACACTAACCTACAGCTTCAACAAATCCAAGAATACAATAAAATAAACTTGTATTGCTGCCATTTTTCTGCTTTACCACTTGCATCCTATAGATTCATTTGCTAAGGGATAACCTCTCAAGCTTTTTCAAAAGCTAAACTTGTATTCTATAACACCATGGAGCATTTTCGAGTTGCCAACTCGTGTTACTCGGGTTGAAATTTGGCGCATGCGTACAAAGATACTCGAGTACTGCCGTGCCGAACACGTTGAGTAAAGAACAAAATGGCGACGACCATCAATCTTTTTACCTTTAAGTCCAGTGTCCTATTCTCGCAATTTTCTTTTAAAACTCAGGTGTTTAATATTCACAAGAGTCAGGACTCACAAGAATTTTTAAATTGTAATGGGAAATTACAATTCTGAAGTCGTTACTGGCCCCGCTGTAAACCCTGCTGAATATGGCAAAAGCACAAGCAGATTAATTATAATCATCAGTATGATGAACATTCTTATCCCATTCTCACTATTATTAAACAGAAAAATGGCAAATCATTGGCGTGGCAATGTGTCATTATGAAGGCAAAACCAAAGAATTGGCTTCTTTTACAGCGGAAGTTCACTTTCCGCCATCTTTAATTGGTTATCCCCTCGTACTCGATTATACGCCGTTTCCTTTTGCCGAAATAGGGTCCCACTATTTCCCGTTACTTCTACATTTGGCGCATTCTACTGCAAGATTCTCGCCAGCATCCCAAATGCATGATCTTATCTTATCTTGAACACGTTATCTCGCCCTATACAAGCCATTACCCGAGAGTTCAGTACAGCTTCCAAGAGTTGTCACTTAAGGTTACAGATCAATAACAAGTTGTTCTCGATTATGCGCCATTTCGTTACGCTAAATGCAGGTCCCACTACTTCCCCGTATTAGTTCCCATATTTTTGCACACCCAGCTGCAGGGTCCCTCCCAGCATCGCTGAGGCATGAGCTGTAAAACTTGTCCTGATACTTCGTCTCACATAATACAAGCATCTCACCTAATACAAGCAATTACCAGAGAGTACAGTCCACTTAGGAAGAGCTGTCACTAAACAGTAAGCACTGAAGCTAACCTGTTACAAGCAATCAACTAGACATAAGGAAAAAACTGTCGAACTCGCCCTTTACCTACAGCTTCAACAAAGTCCAAGAATACAATAAAATTAACTTGTATTGCTGGCAATTTTCTACTGTACCACTTGCATCCTACAGATTCATTGCTAAGGGATAACCACTCAAGCTTTTTCAAAAGCTAAACTTGTCCAGGCTACCCGAGGTGAGGTGGGGGTTACGGTAGTCGAGTAAATACGAATATGTGCGCAGTACTGAGCATGCGTATTGCGGTTACTCGTGTTGTTCGGTCAGTAACTCTAGTTACTCGAGTTGGCAAAACTGCTCAGGGGGCATTGGGGTCAAAATATAGGTCACACTCAATTTAAAGTTTTGGGACAAAGTTTTTAGCTCACCTGAGCCAGCGGCTCCGGGGGAGCTTATAGGATGGTAAGGCTCCGTTGTCCGTCGTCCGTCCGTCGTCCGTCCACACTTTCAAACGACTTCTCCTCTGAAACCGCTGGGCCGATTGTAACCAAATTTCATATAGAGCCTCCTGGGACCTTAGGAACGAAAAGTTGTTCAAACGGTTCTGGTCACATGACCAACATGGCCGCCATGCCCATATATGGTAAAAACCTGAAAAAATCTTCTTCTCCGGAACCAATTGGCCGATGGCCTTGAAACTTGGTATGTAGCATCTGGTACACGAGTACTACCAAGATTGTTCAAATCATGACCTTGGGTTGACCTTGACCTTTTTTACGGTAAGGTCAAATTTGCTTCCTTATGCTTTTATATGGCAAAATGCTGCAACATAAGATATCTTGGAAACTGTTGAAGATTTTTGCCTAAAAATTGGTACATACAGTCATCTTAATGACTACATGAAGATTTATGAGTACAAGAGGTCAAGGTCATTCTTTGACCTTTGACCCAGAACTCTCATATTTTGACAATATCAAACAATCTCCTCAAAAACAACTAGGCCAATTGTAACCAAATTTCATATAGGTCCTCCAGGGGTTGAGGGACTGAAAATTTGTTCATACAGTCCAGGTCACATGACCAACATGGCCACCACGCCCATATATGGTAAAAAACCTTTAAATATCTTCTTCTCCAGAACCAGTTGACCGATGGCCTTGAAACTCAGTATGTAGCATTGGGTACTCAAGTACTATAAAGATTGTTCAAATTATAACCTTGGGTTGACCTTGACCTTTTTTACGGCAAGGTCAAATATCGGAAAATGCTAGAACATGAGATTTCATAGTAAGTTGAAGATTTTGGCCTAAAAATTGGCATATACAATCATCTTAATGAGTACATGAAGATTTATGAGTACAAGAGGTCAAGGTCATTCTTTGACCTTTGACCCAGAAATCTCAAATTTTGACAATTTCAAACAATCGGCTCTAAAACCACTGGGCCAATTGAAACCAAATTTCATATAGAGCCTCGAGGGGTTGAGGGAATATAAAAATTTTCTTACGGTCTTGGACACATGACCAACATGGCCGCCACGCCCATATATGGTAAATACCTTTAAAAATCTTCTTCTCCAGAACCAATTGACGGATGGCCTTGAGACTTTGTATGTAGCATTGGGTACTTGAGTACTATCAAGATTGTTCAAATGATGACCTTGTGTTGCCCTTGACCTTTTACAGCAAGGTCAAATATGGGAAAATGGTAGAACATAAGATTTCATGGCAAGTTTTGAAGATTTTGGCCTAAAAAATTGGTATATACAGTTGTCTTAATGAGTTCATGAAAAATTATGAGTACAAGAGGTCAAGGTCATTTTATTACCTTCGATCCAGATTGCTCATATTTTGACATTTTCAACCATTTCCTCAAAAGCCAAAGGGCCAATTGTGAACACATTTCATATAAAGCCTCCAGGTGTTGGTTGAATGAAAATTTGTTCAAACGGTCCAGGTCACATGACCAACTTGGCCGCCATTACCACTTATGATATAAATCTGTAATATTTTTCTTCTCCAGAACCAATACACCTATGGCCTTGAAACTTGGTAAATAGCATGGAGTACTAGAGTACCACCAAGACTGTTCAAATGGTGACCTTGGGTTGACCTTGACCTTTTTTGCGGCATGGTCAAATATGGGAAAATGCTAGAACATAAGATTTCATGGAAAGTCTGAAGATTTTGGCCTAAAAATGGTATATATGGTTGTCTTAATGAGTACATGAAGATTTATGAGTACAAGTGGTCATGGTCATTCTTTGACTTTTGACCCAAAACTCATATTTTGACAATGTCAGACATGATAAGTAAAAGCCACCTTGCAAATTGTTCAGGTGAGCGATTCAGGGCCTCATGGCCCTCTTGTTTAAACATCCATATCTCAGCAACCACTGGAAAGAACCCTTCCATATTTGGAACATAATCATATCATAGCATAACCTTTCATTACATAACCAGGGATCTCCCCAGACCATTAAGGCATGTCCCTAGCAACATGCCTTCCTCTTCAAATTACATTTGCAACATGCCTTAATTTCCAATGAAAATTCATTAAAGTGCTGTTATTTTCATTTCTTAGAAATGCAATAAGGATCATCAATAAATTATTTGTAATGTAAATTTAGGCTAATTTTGACAAAATATTGCTATATTAAGGATTTCAAAAATTGACCAACAAGTCAAAATCTGATATTTGTGCTAAAAGCGACATGCCTTCTGAAATTTCTGGGGAGAACACTGCATAACACAATACTTCAGGGTCGGACTTTGGGGTGGGGCTTAGGGGTCAAAAATTAGGTCACACTTTAAAGTTTTGGAACAAAGTTTTTCAAACATTCATATCTCAGCAACCACTGGCAGGAAGCTTTTCATATTTGGAACATAATTATATCATAGCATAATTTTTCATTACATAACACTATATCCCAGGGTCAGACCCTGGGTGGGGCTTAGGGGTCAAAAATTAGGTCACACTCACATTAAAGTTTTTAGTTTAATATCTCTCCTTTTCTCAGGCTTGAATTCTTCTGATATTTGCACTGTAGTTAGATATTGATTCAAAGTTTTACGGAATACCACCCCCATCCCACTCAGTGACCTTGGGGTCAAGGTCATAGACTTAGAAATTTGGGGTTTTAATAGAGTATTCTGATAGCATTCTGTTCCATAGTGCTTGGGATGGATTTAATTTATACTTGAACTGATGTTAGATATTGGCTTGGGTTTTCGCAAAATACTACCCCCAACCCACTGGGTGACTCTTAAGCCAAGGTCATTGATTTTATATATATGTTGACAATACTTGGACATGCTTGCATGAAGTTTTATTTAGTACAAGCTATATCGACAAATGCCTGTGAGATGGGCCAGCACCAGTTCAGGCAAGCTATGCAGTCAGTTGACAGCTCTTGTCTTTTTTGCATTAACTCTAGGAGGTAGGTTTATTCCCAAATAATGGTAAGACCTATAATCATCACACTTATATAAGACAGAGTTTATTTCCCTTCCAAAAGAATCTCAGAAATCTGGATCCATCTTAAAAAATGGAGCAAATCTTTGGGATTGTTTTGGAAAAGCAAAACCTATCTTATAGCCTTTGAGTCCCAGTGACGAAATTAGCAAAAATTGCAAACAGTGTAGATCCTAATGAGGTGGCTCATAATGAGCCGCCTCAACTAGATCTACATTGTTTGCCCTCTAGTCTTTGAATTCTCAACATGAAATGTCTTGGACAAGGCATTTTTTTAGCTCACCTGGCCCGAAGGGCCATAGTGAGCTATTGTCATACCAATGCGTCCGGCATGCGTCGTGCGTCGTCACGGAATTTGTCCGTCAACACCTAAAAACAAATATTCAAACATCTTCTTCTGTAAAACTACTGGTCCCATGGTTCTCAAATTTCACATGGAGCATGACCTGACTCCAGGGTTTCAGAATTGTAAAATTGGGTCAGGTTGAAAATCCAAGATGGCCGTCATTACTAAAAATAGCAAAAACAACAAAATAAACTTCTTCTCCAGAACCACTGGGTATATTTGTCTGAATTTTGGCATGGAACATCAATGAAACCTTGGTATTAAAAATTGTAAAAATGAAAAAAATCTGTAGCGGAGTTTTGTCACAGTGACCTACTTTCTGTTTACGTGTGTAATTTTGCTCAAATGCCAATGTCAAAAAATGACCTATTTAAACAACTTCTTCTCTAAAACCACTGAGCCCATGGATCTCAAATTTCACATGGAGCATGACCAGACTGCAGGGTTTCAAAATTATAAAATTGGGTCAGGTCAAGAATCCAAGATGGCTGCTGTTACTAAAAAAAGCAAAAACAACAAAATCAACTTCTTCTCCAGAACCGTTTGGTATATTTGGTTGAAAGTTTGCATGGAACATGAGTGGGACCTTGGTATTAAAAATTGTAAAAATAAAAAAAATCTATAGCGGAATTAGGTCACAGTGACCTACTTAGCGTTTACAAGGCCGATTTTGCTCAAATGTCAATATCTAAAGAAAATGCAACCAATTTTGACCAGATTTGGTCAGAATTGGTTCTTGAATGGAATTATTTCAATTTTGTGCAAGTTGACTATCCAAGATGGCCACCATGGGGGCCGTTACTAAAAATAGCACAAACATAAAAACGACAATTACTCAAGAACCCTTGAATGGAATTGGAATAATTTTGTGTCAGAATGTTCCTTGCATGAAGCCATTTCGATTAATTGCAATTTGGCATTCCAAGATGGCCGCCATCTGGTGTTACTAAAAATAGCACAAACATAAAAATGACAATTACTCAAGAACCCTTGAATGGAATTGGACCAATTTTGTGTCAGACTGTTCCTTGCATGAAGTCATTTTGATTAATTGCAATTTGGCATTCCAAGATGGCCGCCATCTGCCGTTACTAAAAACAGCACAAAACATGAAAATGACAATATCTCAGTAACCGCTGAATGGATTTTGACGAAATTTGTGTCAAAATGATTCTTGCATTGAGATGTTTCAAAAATATCTAACTGTAAGACCAGTCATATTGGCCTCTGTTACTAAAAATAGAAAAATGTGAAAATCAGAAAATCTCAATGGAATTGGACCAAATTTGTGTCAAAATGGTCCATGCATGAAGGCTTTTCGATTTTTTTGCATTTTAGCAATCCAAGATGGCTGCCATCTGCCATTACTAAAAATAGCACAAAACATGAAACTGGCAATATCTCAGTAACCCCTGAATGGATTTTGATGAAATTTGTGGCAAAATGATTCTTGCAGTGAGGTGTTTCAAAAGTAAATATATAAAGACCAGGCAAGTTGGCCTCTGTTACTAAAAGTAGCAAAATGTGAAAATGAGAAATTCTCAGTGGAATTGGACCAATTTTGTATCAGAATGGTTCCGTTGCACAATAGCCAGGTGAGCGATATCAGGCCCATTTGGGCCTCTTGTTTTAATTTTTGCAGACGTAAATTTTGTCGTCTGCCTTTTGGTGCTTGAAGAGTTAAACAGTACTGATTTATATCATTTGGGGTTCTTTCAGAGAGTTAAAACCCTGTCTAATAGCCAAATAAATACAGTTGCATATGCTATCTCCCAAGGACATACCTCTGCACAATAGTTGCAATATAATTGAGCCACGTCACAAAAAAACCAACAAAGTGGTTGTGCACCCAGTGCAGATTCAGATCAGCCTGGGCATTGGCATAGTCTAATCAGACTCTTTGCTAAGTGCTTAAAGGGTAGCTTAGGGTCTAAGCTACCAGCATGCGAACAGCAAAGACTCTGATCAGACTGGGCAAATGCCTAGGCTGAACTGAGTCATTTTTACGCTAGCACTAGCATTTTGGCATCCTTTATGATTAACAGTTAGACCATAAATCATCACAACAGGCATATGCTTCCTCTGTGCATTCATGTGTGTGTATTTCAATTCTCCTATCGACATTCCCCCCCCCCCCCCCCCCCCCACCCCCCCCCCCCCCCCCCCCCCCCCCCCCCCCCCCCCCACCCCCCCCCCACCCCCACACCCCCCCCCCCCGCACCTCTCGCAACGGATCCATAGACCGCAGTAACAGGCACCGATCGTCCGTCCATTCTGTGCATTCAAAAACTGCAATAATGCTTTATACACTTCACCTGTATTTCATGGTTTGATGAATTTGTCATCTTCTGCATGAACTCTAGTATTTAACCATTTCTGTTAAAAAATGTTACATGTAAACATCAGATCTAGTGTAAAGGAATAAATTATAAAATACTGTAATAATTATAAATATTGGGACAGATAGGTCTGAGCAAACAGTGCAGACCCAGATCAGACTGCCCCAAAAGGAACAGTCTGATCAGGGTCCACACTGTTTGCCATTCCAAATGCAGCTTTTGAAAGCATTACTGCATTGTTAAACCAAACTATCCCATATTTAGGACAGTTATGGTAATTAGTTCAGGTGTCCCAATTTTTTTAATTTTTACGGTACTCAATGAAAAATTTGCTTTAAAGTCTTTGCCCTTGACCAAAGGAAACTGAGGCAGCTATGATGTAGTGTTTCGCGGAATTCTTGTCCTTTCTTGCTTAGTAAAGAAGTGATATATCATAAAACTACTGAAAATATTGTAGCAAACATTGCAAACCCAAGTCAGGGTCTACACAGTTTTCCAGTTCATCTGCATCTTTTAGACACATTACTCAGAGCTCTAGATAAGAGGAGTATTTGATGATAATTGAGGGATAATTTTCTTTATTTTACATTGAAACTATATGTTGTGACCCCTCATCTGAACCGTCTCAATGAGACGGTTCAGATGAGGGGTCATTACATATTGTTTTATGCAGAATTAACAAAAAATACCCCTAATTATCACCAAATACTCCCTCTTATCGAGGGCTCTGCATTACTGCATTGAAAAAACAAACTGTCCCATTTTTGGACATTTACAGTAATTCACCTTTCCAAGCCACACCCAGAATGTCACAAAAAGTCATCTTATAGTGTATAACTGGCCAATGCAAGGATGACATAGTCCCACAAACAAAATTGCACATGTTCAGTATCCCTCAATAAGTCCATGATTTTGCGTTACAGTTAATAGAGGGATGTATACCTGTTTAAAGTAGGCATGGTTTTTGGAAAGGTGAATTATTTTACAGTGATCTCCCAAGACCATTAAGACATGTCCCTTGCAACATGTTTTTGTCTTCAAATTACCATTGCAACATGCCTAAATTTCCAATGAAAATTTTTGAAAATCCTATTATTTCCATACTCAGCCAGTAAAGTTGTTTTAAATGCATTTAGCATTTTTGACAAAGCATTGCTAATTATTATGGATTTTAAAAATTGATCAAGAAGTCAAAATCTGATTTTTGTGTTAAAAGCAACATGCCATTTGAAATTTCTGGGGAGAACACTGTTTTAAGTGATGAGTTTTAATAATTTTGACAATAATTACATAAATTTCTTTCAGAATCTAATCACCATGGGACAAGATGTGCTGGAGAAATAGCTGCTGTACCAAACAATATATGTGGGGTAGGAGTGGCATTCAGGGCCAAAATATCAGGTATACTTGTAATTGATTGCAAAACCATGGTATAGTGGCAGATGTTGACCTAGATCAGACTGTTTGCAAATTTGGCCATTGAGCCAACAACTCTATAGCAGCTGTACCAGACAATATCTGTGGGGTAGGAGTGGCATACAAGGCCAAGATACCAGGCCCCGAGGTTATAAAACTTTTTTCATGCTCAACTCAGCTGAGCATGGAATTTTACCTGCTAATAAATAGCAAATTACTGATAAGTATGGTTGTTTTCTTGCTCATTTTTGCTGGGTAAGTAATTTTCTCTGCTTATGAATATGAAAATGCCAACATTAATTGGCATTTTCATATTTATCAGCAGAGGAAATTTCATGCTCAGCTGAGTTGAGCACGAAAAATGTTTTATAACATCGCAGCCTGGTGTACCATAAAAATTCTAAAATTGGGACACCTAACAGAGTTACCGTGACTGTCCTGAAAAAATGGAACAGTTTGGTTGCACAGTGCAGTAATGTGTCATATAGATGCAGATAGAATGGCAAACAGTGCAGACCCTGATCAGACTGTTCCAACACTGCTCCTGATGGAGCAGTTTGATCTGGGTCTGCACTGTTTGCTCATACCTATCTGTCCCAGTATTTAGAATTTTTACGGTATTGATTGTGACAGAAGTATATTGACAAACTGTTGACCGAGATCAGAGTGTTTGCATATTTGGCCTTTACGCCAACAGTTTTATAAAGGCCATAATCAGGGTGGATGATCACGTGGTTTTCACGTCACAGGAAATACTGGAAATTCCAGTACAACGATTGCTTCGTTGTTGGTTTTTTTCAGGATTACTTTTTTGTTGCCAAATGCAGTCTTATAGAATAAAGCGCCGTGAATGCGTGCTCGAAAGTCCTTTTAGCTGGTGTTTTTCTTATTACGGAGAGTTTGCTTGTTTTCACGTTTATACCTCCCCCAGTTTTGGAGCAACAACATCATTCACAGGCCACAGCCTACTTTCGGTTTCGGATGTTGGGGGACAATTAAGTAGGAAAACTATACAAGTCACTATAAAATCGCAAATATTGTCTGAAAGTACTCATGACTACACATTCACTGCGCTGCATTTGGAAAGAATGCATACAGAAACAATGAAATTATTAAATAAAACGTGAAGAATTTCCTGGGTTTCCTTGTTCAGAATGACGTAAGAAAATGACGCAAGAAAGCATGTGATCATCCACCCTGATAATTGTATCTTGGGCACAGCCTGTGAATGGCAGAGCCCATCCCTCTCCTTTTGTTTGTTACCTTCTCCTTACCTGATTCAAAACCTTCCTGCACCCTTCTGCACCACACAGCTCTAACCACTCAGCTATGGTGCCTCTCTATATACCTCCAGTACTGTTTCAGGAATTCACAGTAATAAAACCATTGAAACTGGCATGTCCACTCAGGAAATCCCATTGACTGAAAGTTACAGCACAGTATTGAATGATTTTCGAATAAATAGCCAATGCTAGAGAATTTAGTGCCAGGACCACGTGAACCCCACGTGTTTGCCGCAGCAATGGCACACATCTAGACCTGCTGGCATTTGTAGCAGATCCTTAAGCCATGACAGATGTCAGAGCAAATTCTTTCTTTTAAGGTAAATGGATACACTTTCAGGATCACGTTTGCCTCCCTTCTCAATGATAGTCAACTCTTAAAGGAATGAATTTGTTCCTCTCAGAGCAAATTCTTTTTTTCAAGAGTAGATCCCATTTTTGGAAGGGTTCTCTCAGCCAGAGAAGCAAATAGGATATCACAGTAGTTATTCCCCTTGTGAAAATGGCAGAAAAATGTGGAGGTGCACCCATAGACCTTAAGAATCAACCCCTATGAGAAGGGAGACAAATACTTCTATGCCAGAGTGAGCTCCCTTGAAGGTGTATCCATATACCTTAAATTTTAATACAGAAGCATCCATCAGTGACATCATTTAGATAACAGGTCACCCTTTAAGCACAATAAAGCAGACGACAAAATTTACATCTGCAAAATCTGAAAAAAAGGTTTGTATTAGCTATACCATATTGGGAATTCAAAGACTTGAGGGCAAACAGTGTGGATCCGGACGAGGTGGCTCATTATGAGCCACCTCAACTGGATCTTCACTGTTTGCAAATTTAAATATTTTCATTTCTGGCGCTTTAATTGCCAAGGTGAAGGAATAGAAACTGTTACATTTCTGACTAATTCGAGATGGTAAATCTATTCCTTTTCTATTTGAGATGTTATTTCTTTTCTTTCTCCCGTATGTGTCCCTTTGGGTGACCCCTTATGACACATTCGACTGTGTGTATAGCCTTATTCAATATTTTAGGAATACGTATTCTTGATGGACCAATGACAGACAGTATGGAGGGCGGAGCTTTCACCAAGAATTTCCAAGTTAATGATGTATATAGCTGCAGGTAGAATTTTCACTTAAAACACAAAAAATGAAAATTGTTGAATTTGCAAACAGTATAGGTCCAAATGTGGTGGCTCATACTGAGCCACCTCATCTGGACCTACGTTGTTTGCCCACTAGGCTTTGATTGAGTGAGTAAATGAACTCGGGGTTTTTTATTCCACCAACACATGGGTCATGGAGACAGGACCTTGATTTAAAGTCTCATCTGAAAGATAAGAGGAGCTCGGGGGTGAAGCCTGCAACCCCTGGTTTGGAAGTCCAATGGCATAGATCCAGATGAGGTGGCCTATAATGAGCTGTCTCACCTGGATCTATACTGTTTGCTCGTCAGGAGAAGTAACTCTGCCATTTTCATATTTGCTTTCCTTTTCCATGGTGATCCACTCTTAGAATTTGCTCCTTAGAATTTGCTTCTTAGAGCAAATTCTTTTCTTTGGGGCCAACTCTGAAAAGTATTTGCTCCTTGAAAGCAAATTCTTTCCTCTAAGATTAGATCCCATTCTGGAAGAGCTTTTTGCCAGGGAAGCAAAACAAGTAGTCACAAAATGTTCCCTCTTTGAACATGGGGGGGGGGGGAAGAATGTGGTGGTGAACCCATACACCCGGTGCTGACTCCTAATCTATTAATTCCTTATCATTGCAGCTGGGGACCAGATGATGATGGTAAAACAGTAGATGGACCACATGTACTAGCCTCAGTAAGTAAATTTTCTTTTCAGCTCAGAGCTGCAGATAAGTGGAGTATTTTTGGATAATTCTGATACAGTAAGGTGAATAGGAACACTACCAGGGGAGGTAATTCATACCATAATGAATGAGGCCTACTTTTAAAGGAAGGATTTTCTTCCTTACACATAGGGAACTAATCCTTTCCTTTACGAGTTGACTCCCATTGAAAAGGGAGGCAAAAAATTTAAAGAGAATGACAGAGTTGCTCCTCCTGAATGTGTAACCTCTTCTTACTGGAGTAATATTATTTATGACAGGTGCCTATTTAGTCCATGCCAAGGTCTTCCCTCGGCCTTGTATTTCAGGGGGTTTTGGGACCCACACACCAATTTACTAAGGGTCCAATGCGTAAAGTAAAGGGTCCTGTGCTCTGAAAAATTGTATAAAATGCCCCAATCAGATACCAGAATTTTATAAATACTACCTTCTGAAGATCATTACTTTGTATTGTGCCAGGTATAAAATAATCTTCATTAACTCATCACTTAGAATTGGTACTTGGGTTTTGTTTTGGGAGTCCCAGTGAATGCACAATTTTTTGCTGGGAGTCTCAGACATCATTCTGGGGGTCTTAGACTCTCAATCTTGTGTCCGAGAAAACCCTGCCATACTATTCAAATCTGTGTCTCTAGGGGTTTTATATAGCATCTCTTTGTCTTTGCTGCTAGCTTAATTTTGAAAGATAATGTCAGAAAATACCTATCCATGTACATACAAATCAACAAAATGGACATTGGATCACAATAGACCTCATCAGCATGTACAATTCAAGATCTTCTCCCAATACCGTATACGTGGTAATTTTCGCGGGTTCAAATTTTGCTCGAAAAGCAAAACTATTTCTTTTCACTTGAGTCAGTTCTTTCATTAACCTGCGGCAGGGCCGCCCCAGGTTAATGAAAGAACTGGCTCAAGTGAAAAGTACCAATAAATACCGAAGCAAACACAAACAAATTATATATGAACACTGTGTCTACAGAAGACACTTTGTAAGAAACAGGAAATTTTTCAGGATTTTAATATTCGTGGTTTCTAAGTGACCGTGAAATACCGCGAAAAATGGAACACCGCGAAAATTACCATATATACGGTAGTAAAAAAAGGGATCTCTCAATGAATTACAAACAATGAGAACTATTGAGCCAGTTCATAGTGCCACCCCATAACTTTTAAAAAAGTGTTTCTTTTATTGTACTAGTTATTTTTCTGATTGTCATTCTTCCTCTCAAATATGTGTTCTACTTTTCACTGGATATGCCCAGTTAAATCTGTTTATGATAGAAGAATTCAGTTAATCCATGGAGACTGAAAGGACATATCATTCATTGAAACTATTTATCCCATGAACAGGAAGGTTCATTATGCTATGGCACATAAATTGCTAAGTGCAAGCAGCAGAAAAAGAATTATCAGTACAGTGCAAACAGTAGACAAATATTTGCAGAACAGTACATGCAGTAGACAAGGAATTGGAAGTGTAGTGTTCACAGGGTATAATCAATTCCGCCAATTTTCGCTTCCTGCAGAGACTGTACATTATATCTGGCTTCTGCCGAGACTGTCCGCCAACTCTTGCTTCCTGCAGAGACTTCTGTGCATGATAAATGGCTTCCTGCAGAGACTGTCCACGTGATTCTGCTTCCTGCCGAGGCTCTCTGCAGGAAGCAGAGTCACATGGACAGTCTCGGCAGGAAGCCATTTTTCGAGGACAGTAGTCCCTGCAGGAAGCAAAAGATCACGGACAGTCTCTGCAGAAGCCAAATATGATGTACAGTCTCTGCAGGAAGCGAAAATTGGCGGAATTGATTATACCCTGTGGTGTTTGCCATATAGTGCAAGCAGTAGACAAAAAATTTGCAGAGCAGGGCAAGGTCTTGTATCGACTGAAGATTGAAATATGCATGCAAACTAAGGTGTATGGATGCACATTAAGAATGATAACTCTGTCTTGGCAATATTTGCCTCCCTTAAAGAGAGCAAAATGGATACACATTAAGAATGATAACTCTGTCTTGGCAATATTTGCCTCCCTTAAAGAGGCAAAATGGATACACATTAAGAATGATAACTCTGTCTTGGCAATATTTGCCTCCCTTAAAGAGAGCAAAATGGATACACATTAAGAATGATAACTCTGTCTTGGCAATATTTGCCTCCCTTAAAGAGGCAAAATGGATACACATTAAGAATGATAACTCTGTCTTGGCAATATTTGCCTCCCTTAAAGAGGCAAAATGGATACACATTAAGAATGATAACTCTGTCTTGGCAATATTTGCCTCCCTTAAAGAGGCAAAATGGATACACATTAAGAATGATAACTCTGTCTTGGCAATATTTGCCTCCCTTAAAGAGAGCAAAATGGATACACATTAAGAATGATAACTCTGTCTTGGCAATATTTGCCTCCCTTAAAGAGAGCAAAATCTTAAGAGTAGCCCTGTTTGAAGGAGGGGTCTTACCTACCAGAGAAACAAACACTGTACTGTTTAAGTTGTCTCCCTTGTTATCCATACACTTTTAGTTATACTGACAGAGTGAGGTTTATGGGTACCCTCCATCTTTTTCTGTCATTTTTACAAGTGAAAACAACTTTTATGACTTCCTGTTTGCTTCCCTTAACAAAGAAGCCCTTCTAAAACAGGGTCTACTATAAAATAAAAGAGGAGCAAATTCTTATCTGTATAAGTTGACCCCATTTTGGAAGGGAGTCAGAAATGGAAATGGCAGAGTTGCTTCCCCTGAAAATATACCCATTCACCTGAAACAAGCAGGGTTATTTTCTTTGTTCTGTTGTTATTCACAGGCTGCCATGAAATATGGAATTGACTTTGGTCGCCATGGTTATGGCAGTATCTACATTGTTGCCAGTGGTAACGGAGGTCAAGCAGGGGATAATTGTAATTATGATGGATATGCTAACTCAATATACACAGTTACTGTAGGTATGTATGTATGTAATTATGGCATTGTCTTCAGTTACCATGGTATTTTATCTTTTTTAATGAAAATTTAGGTCTGGTAGGTGTTACCTGAAGCGAGCTTGTGTTTTACTGGCTGCATTAAACACTGTAATTGTAGGCATATTAAGTCTTATATTGACCATAATAGCTAAGGCCATGACAGTTTGTTTTGCATTGTTTGTTTGCAAAATTAGAATAACTTTAATATTTAAAATAAGAATAACTTGCAATGCAAAATTTCATACAGTATCTGTAGGTTTCACAGAAAATACAAGATCCACTGTCAGTTTTAAAAGGTAAAGGTTTCCCATAGCCTAATAGTCATAGGGGCAGTGAGGGTTAGTGGCCAACTGTATCTGAAAGGCGGAGCCCATCCCTCTCCTTTTGCTGCCTTACCCTTTCCTGATTAGAAAAAGGTACCCGTTTATTGCTGGGTTGACAGAGAGAGTTTTCCAGTCGTTGGATGGTGAAACCTGGACGCCATCTCACAACCTTCCGGAGACTTTCTGCATCATAATCGAGTCACTCTAACCACTCAACTAAGTTGCCTCTCTGTCAGTTTTAAAGTGATGCTAGTTATACCATTAAGGTTATTGTTATACCTTCTTTTTTTCCGCCATTTTGTCAAGAGTGACAACTTTTTTACCTGGTCATACTGCCTTAAAAGAGATCTACTGAAACAAGGAAAAAAATTTTCCTATTGGAGCAAACGCTTTTCTTTAAGAGTTGTCCCATTGAGAAGGGAGGCAAAAATGAAATTAGCAGAGTTCTTTCCCCTGAATGTGAACCTATTCCTCTAAATTACAGGAGCCGTAGGTACTGCATTCTCTATGGATCTCTATGAAATGCTTCCATTTTACCTTGAAATTCAGCAGCAGTAGTGGACAAGGGGTGAGGGGCATGATAAGCTTCATTTGTCTTTGATATATAAAGCCATTTTATTTTCAGGAGCAGTAGATGAGACTGGTCACATGCCATATTACTCCGAAGAATGTGCTTCAATGTTAGCGGTGACATTTAGCAGTGGTAGTGGAAGAGGAGTGAGGGACATAGTAAGTCTTTTATATGAGACTTTAAACCTAGGTTCCGTTTCCATATGACCTATGTGTTGGTGGGACGTCATACCCAGTTGAGGAAAAAAAAATTAAGTTACCTGAAATCAAGATATACAAAGGTTATGATAAGGTGTACAAAACTTCTGTTTGTGTCAGCCTATTTCTGAATACATAGTGTGTTAATACAAGAGGTAAGTGAGATATATACATGTATACAGTGGAACTTCATTGACTCAAACAGGCTTGGGAGCATGAAAATTAGTTCCAGCCAAGGGTAATTCTAGCCATCCAGGGTTAGTTTCCATATAAAGTGGCCTCTAGGGACCAAGATAATAGTTTTAGCCAGGCAGGGTGAACGAGCCATCAGGGTTCGAGCCATTGAAGTATTACTGTAGTAAAATTACATTTAGCATGTATCTAAACTTAATTCTAACACAGTGCGCCTATAGAAGCAATGGAAAGTTTTCGTGTTTTATTCTGCAACAATTCACTGTCTCGGAGCGCGTGAGTCAAATTGCTGACGTCACTTGCATTACTGACTTAATTTTGTGATGTTTTGAAACGTTAGACGGTGTAACGTCTCTTTTTCTTTCTAAAATCGCATTAAAAACGTACATTTACTTTAGATACAGTTAAGAATATTGGCGGGAGCATGAACGCGCTGGCAGGACGGTTGGGAGAGTTTGAATGAAAAGAAAACTTTTTCAGCGTTTTTGAACGTTAGAATCGAAATAGTTCAGCTCTAGCATTGAATTGTTGAGTAATAATTCACTGTTTGTCGGTCAGTTGTAAGTAGATATATCACTCGCACTCCGCGCTCGTGATATGATCTACTTTACAACTGACCTCCAAACAGTGAATTATTACTCAACAATTCACTGCTAGAGCTGATCTATTTCTTAAATGGAAATGTTTCTAGCAAGATAATGTGTATTTTTTAACAACTCATATTAGACACCCTCTGTTGTCCTGTCCTTGTTGAGAAAATGAGATTCTGTTGTATTTCATTTGTTTGGATAAAATTTTAAGGTGTCTGGGTACACTGCCAAATTTTTCCACCGTTTTTTCAAAGGGTGATCAGTTTTGTGACTTCCTGTCTATTTTCCATGGAAATGAAACTCTTCAAAAAAGAGGTCTACTCTTAAAGGAAAGAATTTGCTCCTAGAGGAGCAGATTCTTTCCTTTAGGAGTTGACTCTTATTTAGAAGGGAGAAAATTAAAATTGGCATAGTTGTTTTCCCTAAAAGTGTACCCATTCACTTTTTATTAAGACATTTATTCTCTACTTTATGAGTAAATGGTGTGTTACAGCTATTTTATGACTCTATTATGTCCTCCCCTATTACATACTACCATATTAAACCCCAAAAGACACCCCTGTTCTGTCAGATAAAATCCTCTTTTTTCCGTAAATAATATATTTATTTGCCAAAATTCCACATTTATGCAGCAGTAAGGAGAAACTGATATTTCATTAAAGAAAATAACCCATCTCACATACTGTATTTATCCTATGAAACATCCTGGGGGCTTGCATTTTACCGAAAGGGAGGACTTTATTTTAATACAGCTTGAAAGTTACAAATAACCCACTTGCCAAAATGCTTTCAATAAACAAAATCAAATAACATTAACCATGTAAGAATAAAAGTTGCACTTTGTCATCACTAAAATTATAGCTGCCAATCGCGTAACCCTTAATGCACCAAAAAGCAGATGACAAAATTTACGTCTGCAGAATTTCAAAAAATGTTTCGTCCAAGCGATATCATATTGAGAATTCAAACACTAGAGGGCAAACAGTGTAGATTCAGATGATGTGGCTCATCTTGAGCCACCTCATCTGGATCTGCACTGTTAGCAAATTTAACTATTTTAACTTTTGGTGCTTTAAGGGTTAAAGTACCTTGGGGACCATCATGAGGATAACATGTGACCATATATACACAACAAAAAATGTGGATTTTATGCCTGAAATTGTGAAATTTTGGCAAATAACTTTTGTCTTTAAGTCACTGTCTGTTTATTACCAGGTGACCACTGATTGGACAGCACACATAGCACAAGGTCGGATAGGCTGTACAGAGCATCACACAGGAACCAGTGCTGCAGCCCCAATAGCTGCAGGGCTTATGGCCCTTGTATTAGAAGTTCAGCCTTGTCTCACATGGCGGGATATACAGTATATCATCATTCTTACTGCTCAGAAGGTGAGTTGGACTGGATATTAAGATGAATTGCAACACTTTTAGGGGAAGCATTTAATAGCCAAATTACACAAGACTGATTTACATATTTGTGATAATTTTGGAGACTAAACCCTTGGGCCCGGTTGTTCAAAACTAACAACAAAGTTAACGTAACATTAAAATTTCAAACATTATTATCTCAAATCCACTAACATTTTTAGCTCGCCTGAACGAAGTTCAGGAAGAGCTAATTACTACCCCCAGTGTCGGCGTTAGCGTTGGCGTTAGTGTTAGCGGCGGCGTTGGCGTTAGCAAAATGTTAAAGTTTTACGTTAAAGTTTTTATGTGATGGGCAAGGCGCTGTCA
The DNA here is from genome assembly GCA_963989385.1 of Ctena decussata. NCBI lineage: Eukaryota > Metazoa > Mollusca > Bivalvia > Lucinida > Lucinidae > Ctena > Ctena decussata. The sequence goes on from OZ022504.1 coordinate 9,035,103, forward strand.
GGCGAGCTGTCCTGTCCCTGTGACAGGTCTTGTTTGTTGAAAAATGTGAGAGAAAGCTTCTCACATTTTTATGCCCCCGAAGGAACTTCCGATGGCATATTAAAATCGCACCGCCCATCTGTCAGTCTGTCCGTCCATTACAAATCATGTCTCAGCGATAACTTTCATCCAATTGAAGCAAATTTGATGAAACTTCACAGAAAGATAAAGCATAATGAGAAGGTGTGTCATACGCAAGACTTAGGTCCTACTCCCAAGGTCAAGGCCACAGTTGAGTCAAAGGTCAAATTGTATTTCAAAATCGTGGCTCAGTGATAATTTTCAAACTACTGAAGCAAATTTGATGAAACTTCACAGAAAGATAAAGCATAAAGAGAAGGTGTGTCCGGCATAAGACTTAGGTCCCTATGCCCAAGGTCAAGGCCACAGTTGGGTCAAAAATAAAATTGTGCCTCAAAATTGGGTCTCAGCGTTTACTTATAAAATACTGAAGCAAATTTAATGAAACTTTACAAAAAGATGAAGCATAATAAGAAGGTGTGTTGCACATAAGATTTGGGTTGCCAGGTTCCAGGTCAAGGTCACAATTAGGGGTCAAAGGTCTCGCCTCCGTGATAACTTAAAACCTGCTGAAGGGAATGTCATCAAACTTCACAGAAAGGTCAACCATAATGAGAATTTATGTTACACACAATAGTTATGATACCAAATCCAAGGTCAAGGTCACAATCTGGGGTCAGAGTATCAAAGCAAACTTTACAGAAAGATAAAGCCTTATGAGAAGATTTGCCATGCACAAGACATAGGTTTCCACACCCAAGGTGAAGGTCATAGCCAGAGGTCAAAGGTCAAGTCATTCATCCTCAATTACCTAAAAACTACTGAAGCAAACTTCATTAAGCTTCATGAAAAGGTATGAAACAATGAGCGAATATGTCACAAACAAATTATGGTTCTGTTGCCCAAAGTCAGGATCATAGTCAGAGCTCAGAGGTCAAATCATGTGTCTGAACTGACTTAAAACTACTGAAGCGAATTTCATCAAGTTTCACTAAAAGGTAAAGCATGATAAAGTGGTAACGTAAAGAAAAGTAAAGTATAATGATAAGTTATGTAAGGCAAGACATTTAGGTTCCCACACCCAATGTCAAGGACACAACACAGTTTGGTTAGTGATTGAATTAAGTCTCCCTGAATCCTCTTAAACTTCCAAAGTGCATTTAAACGTTATAGAAAAGTAATACGACATGAGAATGTATATCATTTGCAAGACTCAGGTTCTGTGCCCAAGGTCAAGATCACAACTAGGGCTCAAAGGTCAGTTTAAGGGGCCTTTGGGGGCATTTGTTACACACTGTAACAGTTCATGTTTCAACAAAAAATATCAGTGTATTTTGTTATAAAATCATAAAACACTTTATGAGTTGCACTCTTAATGAGCTCGTTAGGCTAATGATGCTTTGAACAACTGGGCCCAGTCTTATAACCAAATAGATATGGTATATGCTTATTTTGAGCCATCTTATTTGGATTGGAACTATTTGTCCTGTTTGATTGATTAAACAGTTCCCTTACTTCCTTGTGAAATCTACTGTTTTATGCAGCAGTCTTCAGCTTTTGCTGGATCTCCTGTGTCATTTCTTTGCTTGACAAAACAGACTGATATTTTTCATATAATAAAATATCTATTTATACACAAAGCACTAGAAGTTTTTTTGTACAATTAGGTTTCATCGTTGTTTTCCTGAATTGCTGGTAAATATAGATCAAGCCCTTTGGTGAAAAAATGTTTCAGGGCAGTGACACGCCTTTAAACATCATATAGGTCTCATGAAAGCTATAATTAATTACTAAATTTTTTCTTAACACAGGTAGATATAGACCAAGCCCACTGGCAGAAAAATGGGGCAGGACTGTGGCACTCCCATAAACATGGATTTGGTCTCATGAAAGCTTGGAGGCTGGTTAATGCTGCTAAGGTAAGAATCTGCTTTAAAAAGGAATTGTTTAGCTTTAATAGAATTTATCATATGACGTCGCATCTGAGAGTGTAATAAAACCATGCATTAAAAACGATAATCCGCTAGTGGATTCAATATGCAAATTACGTCGTAACGTTATACATTGACGTCCATTATAACGTCGCGTTTTCTAATGGCGAAATCTTGACACCTTAGTGCAAATTTTGCTAATAAAATGCGATTTTAGTGTAATATGATAAATAGAATCTTGCATTCGTGGTCCTGTATTATTGAATTTATTAAACTCTTTGGGGAAAAACGATAAGATGCTCAGCAAAGCCTCGCATCTTATCTTTTTCCCCAACTCGTTTAATAAATTCAATAATACATGAGCACTCATGTAAGATCCTCTATTTCTTCATTAAGGTCAAAGGGTACATTTTCAGGGGAAGCGACTTTGTCGTTTTCATTTTTAGCTCGCCTGTACCAGTGTACAGGAAGAACTATTGCACTACCCCGGCGGCGGCGGCGCTAGCAAAATGTTAAAGTTTTACGTTAAAGTTTTTGAAGGTGATGGGCAAGGCGCTGTCAGGCAAGCTATCCTGTCCCGCTGAATGGGGATCAACTTTTAAGGGAAAGAATTTGCTAAGCTAGGAGCAAATTCTTTCTTTTAAGAGAATACTCCATTTAGAAGGGCTTCATCAAATGGAAGCAAAACCAAAGTCTTTGTTCCACAAAGACTTTAGCCCAATGCATTCTGGGTATTTTTTGTCCTCTGCTGAAATTGTCGTCTGCATCAAAAATCAAGAATATTTGGACAATATTGGTCTAACCAACCTTTGTAGAAATGATGTTTTAGGCAGCAAACAGTTTGGATCTCAGATCAGGCCCCACGTTTGTGGGGCCTGATCTGGATCCAAACTGTTTGACCAAAAGGAGTATCCTGAATGAAATGGGTTAAAGAATTATTGCCAGTTTCAACAGTATCTTGTTTTTTCTCCAGGTGTGGAACAGAGTCCCATGGATGACATCCTTCTCGTATGAAAGAAAAGACATTGATCTTGAAATCCCAAAGAGCAAAATAAATCCATTAAAAGTCACATACACAGGTATGTTGTCATCTTAATTTCATATGAATGCATAAAATCAGGGGATAACTGTATTTATGTCCCCCCACCAAAGGTGAGGGGGGACATATTGTTTTCAATGCGGATCCCGTCGGCGTCTGCGTCAGCGTGACAGATTCTTGTATGCGCGATATCTCTTGAACCAATATATGGAATTTCACCAAACTTGCATGGATATATCATTGGGACAAGCTTATGAGCTGATTAGATTTTGGTGACCTTGACCTTATTTTCAAGGTCACAGGAGGACTTAGATGACAATTTCTTGTATGCGCGATATCTCTTACACCAATGGATGGAATTCAACAAACTTGCATGGATACATCATTGGGAAAAGTGTAAGAGCTGATTAGATTTTAGTGACCTTGACCTTATTTTCAAAGTCACTGGATGACTTAGATGACAATATCTTGTACCCAATTTCTTGTATGCACGATATCTCTTGAAGCAATGGATGGAATTTCACCAAACTTTCATGGATATATCATTGGGACAAGTGTAAGAGCTGATTAGATTTTAGTGACCTTGACCTCATTTTCAGGGTCACTGGAGGATTTATATGACAATTTCTTGTACCCACTACATCTCCTGAACCAATGGATGGAATTTCACAAAACTTGCATGGATACATGATTGGGACAAGTTTATGAGCTGATTAGATTTTGGTGACCTTGACCTCATTTTCAAGGTCACTGGAGGACTTGGATGACAATTTATTGTACCCACTATATCTCCTGAACCAATGGATGGAATTTCACCAAACTTTCCTGGATACATGATTGGGACAAGTTTATGAGCTGTTTATATTTTGGTGACCTTGACCTTATTTTAAAAGTCACTAGAGGACTAACATGGCAATTTCTTGTACCCACAATATCTCCTGAACCAATGCATGGAATTTCGCCAAACTTTCGTGGATACATGATTTGGACAAGTTTAAATAGTCTTCTATGTAGGATATCTTTAGAACCAGTGGATGGATTTTGTCCAAACTTGCATAGATATTTTATTTGTACAGGCTTTTTATTCATTAGAGGGGATGGGAAATGGGCTGGTGGGGGGACATCAGTTTTTCTCTGAAAAACATTTCTAGTTAAAATTGTCATTTGGGGAGGTAAGTCGTTGGTTTTATGGTTGGAAATTTTGTTTTTCGGTGACGCATCAGCCGAGCCGTAAAACGCAATTTGTGACCATAAAACCAACAATTTACCTTCCCAGATGACAATTTTCAATGTAGTTATCCCCATTCTAATGCACTTTTCACATTTTCAACTTTCAAAGTGTACGTTTTTGCACCCATTGCAAGCGCTTTCAGCAGCATAAAACCAAACGTCAGCCAATGAGAAGGGACGTTCTATAATGACGTCGGGTTTGTAACAGTATATTGCAGAATATATTGTCGCAAATTTTTGACGTTAGCCAATCAGACGTCTCGTAATATTTGTAAGTGCATTAGAATAACATTTAACCCATTTACGCATAGCATCCCATAAAAAGGGCATAGACAAATAGTGCAGACTCAGATCAGACGCCGCAGATTGCGGCGTCTGATCAGGGTCTACACTATTTGCCTAAAAAATACAGCAAATTCTAAAAAACTGATAGAAATATAATTACAGCAGACACCCCTTAAATGATGAATGAACTCGTCTAATTTATAAGGATAGAAGATTCAACTGGGCATAAATGGGTTAAGCCAAGGTGCGAAAAATATTGGTCTTTAAATCATATGGGGCTAACAAAGGCTCGGACCAGCCTTCACATCTGTCATTGGACAAAATGCATCAACCTTACTGATGATCATTTGGAGAAAGATGTTGGGATGAAGGCATGTAGATTGGGCCGGTTATATATATTGAGTGGCTGTCATAATGCTTTTCTGTTCTGTTTGTATGAAAATGTGTAAGCCATTGTTTGGTAGAGGGGGAAAGGGTTATTATGAGCTCACTGCCAAAGCTAGTTAGGACTTAGCTTTACCTCACTAGGTGGTGGCTGTGGCCAGGGATATGTGTTAACCCACACTCATTTGGTGTAATTATAGTTATCAGTATTATATTTGTACAGATGTTAGTTGATGGTTGTGGGTTTGGCACTCAGCATAAATACAAGAATTGAATTACCAATGAATTCCATAAAAGGATTTTTTTTTAAAAATATCACCAACTTTTAATTTCCAAAATTATTAGCCCATGAACGTTCCTTCCTGCAAACTCAGATATATAGCAGCTCTTGTTAAGTCAAAATCCGAGAGACTAGAATTTTCATTTTGAGCTATCAAGTTTTTTGAGTGAAAATTAGTTGACTGGCAAATGAATAAACTGCTGAACCAGAGGTATTATAAATTTACAGTAGAACTCCAATGACTCAAACAGGCTAGGGACCATAAAAAATAGTTCCAGCCGAAGGTAGTTCTAACCACCCAGGGTTAGTTGCTATATAAACTGACCTATAGGGACTTAGGAATGAGTTCTAGTCAGGCAGGGTTTATGAGCTATCAGGGTTTGACCCATTGAAGTTCTACTGTACTTTGACAGAAGCAGGTACTTAGAGTTGCCAGTGTTTGAGTCCATGAATATGTTTACAGTTACAGAGGACCAGACCAATCGTTATGACCTGTATGTATTAGAAACAGTCCAAGTTACTCTCAGTATTACACACCCCTGTAGAGGACTGCTGGAAATCAAACTTATCAGTCCACATGGTACAATGTCTGTGATTGGTGCATCAAGACCACGTGACAAGTGAGTTTAACCTATGAAAAGCTATTATTGTTAACTAATAGTTGATTAGGTATTAATTACAGAAATAAAAATGTCTCTCCACTTAGTATGACCACACGATAAATGACTTTAGCCAATGATTGGTCACAACGGAAATGTGTTCTCTCCACATGGTACAATATCTGTGAGTTGTGTATCAATATCACAAACCATTAACTGGCCATTATAGCAATCAAAATTGGCTGTTTCAATCATAAGACACAATTGACCGATGCTTTTGTGTACCACATACCATGTTCAGGGAAAGCATCTCTGCCATTTGCATTTTTGCTGTCAAAAGCACAGGAAATCCTCTTGGAGATTTTTTTTTATTAAGAATAGACTCTTTTTTGGGGGTGTCTCTTGACCCAGGGAAGCAAATTTCAAGTCAGAAAAGTTGTCTCTCTTTGTAAAAATGGCAGAAAAACATGTCCATATTCCCATTTACCCTAATATTTGATCATAACTCTTTACCACATTTACTCTGTTATAGGATGGGGGTGTTATCATTCCAAAACAATCCTAAAAATCTAGATCCAACTTACAAGATGGATCTAGATTTTTATACACCGCCACACGTTAGTGGCGGGGTATTATGTTTTCATGTTGGCTGTACGTGTGTCTGTCCATCCGTAGTATGTCCGTCTGTCCGCCCGCACTTCGTTTCCGTTCGATAACTTAAGTATATATCAACAGATTTCCTTCAAATTTTGCATATGCATTTGTATCAAGAATGTTTGGCTTGGTATTGTTAATGGGCAAGTTTCCTTATTTTCTGACAGAGTTATGGCACTTGCCAATGTCCAAAAAATGGTTTGTGGCCTCTAGTTCCTTTACTACTTGGCGTATGATCATGAAACTTCACAAACATGATCAAATTAACAAAAGCTTTGTATGAGCACAGGAATTTTATCATCGGGGGTTATCTGCTGCCCTGGGGCTATATACATATATGAAATCATGAAAAATTCCATATAAAATCAGAGCTTGAAGCAATTTTTCTGAAACTTTCAGCAAATAATCAGAGTGATGAAAGCCTCCAGTGATGCTCAAGTTTACCCCATGGGAGTTATCTCCCTCTTTCTCTGGGCTATATACATGCATAAAATGATGATAAAATCTATATAAATTCATGTGAAACAGATTTTCAGAAATTTACATCTGATGATAGAAGTAATAAAAGCTTCTTGTGGTGATTAAAATTTGACCCTTAAGGGGTAATCTGACCCATGGCCACATGTTTAAAATCACTAACATTGTATTTGATTAGAGTGGTAAGTAATTTAGCCAAAGCTTATTGTCAGTTACCAGAGTAATGAAGTGTCTTGTCATAACAAAGGCTTTTATTGGTGTTCAATGGGGTTAGGCTGCCCCTGCCATGGGGTTATACAGAGAAACAATAAATCTGGAAATTTCGGTGTTTGAAAAAGGTTTGCAGTGGCAGGGTATCACGCAGTTGTGAGCGATGCTTTTATTGGGATTATTTTTGGGGGAAAAAAGAATAGGATGGGGGTGTTGTCATTCCAAAACAATCCAAAAATCTAGATCTTTCTTATAAGATGGATCTGGATTCTTGGGATTATTTTGAAAACAAAAACAAAAAAAAAACCAGATCATCTTAGGCTAAACTTAAACAAGACCAATTTACATTTTTTGGCTATTTTGGAGGAAGGAAAAAATAACTGTCGAGAACATACTCCCAAACTTTCCTCTTATCTGTCCCTCTACCTGTGTTTTAACTGATCCCCCTTTCTGTTGTCAGTTCAAGTTCAGGTTTTGACAAGTGGACATTTTCAACAGTGAGATGTTGGGGTGAGAAACCGGTGGGGACGTGGATACTCATCATTACAGATAAAGGTGAGTTTGTTGCACCTTCTTTAGCAAGCCAGTACAATACAGCATTCCATTTGTCGTGGAGCTCCAGAAGCTTAGTGGGTTAAGCACTGGCTTGCTGATCTAGCAGTCCCCTGTTTGAATCCAGCTGAGGCTGACTTCTTTCCAACAGTACTATAAATGGAGTTCCATTGCACACAGCCTTTCATTATGACCCTCCCATTGTCTTGATATGACTGAAATACTGTTAGAAAGGACATAAAATCACAAGTTATCCATCCATTTCCATTTGTCCATCTGTTCGTCTGTGCATTAGCAGTTTTGTCAAGCATAGAGTTGGCCGTTTTCTGATCAACAGTAATATCGCCAATCCTCAGGCTTGGTATATGCTACCTCCTTGGTATTGACTGAATTAAATAACTTTTCTTTTATACTTCTCAATGAATTATAGAGATTTCTCGGTGAAATCGAAACTGATAATCTCACCGTTTCAAACAGTGAAATTATCACTTTCGATTTCACTGTTTCAGAAATAGGATTTTTGTGAAATAGCCTCAAGTTTATTGTTGATTAATTGGCCAAATCTTATCTGGCTTGGCAAAAATTACCTCAGGCATGTTTGCACGTCATCACGACGTTAATGACGTCACTTATAGCGCCAACGTAACACTGTTACTGCACGCGACGTCAGGCCACCTGAGTCTCCTGTAGGCATTCTATCTTGGCAAATTTTTTTAGATCTGTTTAACAAAATGGTATTTGAAGCTAGTTGCAAACTAAGTTTACAACCAATATCATACCCAATAAAGGCACTGGAAGCATCAAATTTGATGCAAAATGGCTAGGAAAAAAGTTGTGTTTCTGTCGTGATGGCTGACGCTCTTGAATAAACAGAATTATTGCGATTTTCAAGCATAAAAGAAATAGAAAATTTGACTTTTTCAGTGTAAGATGAATTTTTATTTCACTCATGAACACCAAAAGTGGTACTTTCACTCGTGGCTTTGCCACTCGTGAAAATGCTGCTTTTGGTGTTCATTCGGTGAAATAAAAATCGATCTTACACTGAAAAAGTCAAATATCCTCTATAAGAATAATTCTTTGTTTGAGAAAATCTGAAGTTTTTATTGAAAAAAAAATTTAGTTTGTAATGTCATTGAAAAATTGGTGGAGCATGTCATACATTGTTTGCCATGCTCCGGAACCAAAACTGTCATATATCTGTCACCATAGCAACTGAGAGTTCATTTTGATGTCTAAGTGACGTTGTCGAGATGTCACTCTAACAAGGTACTATGCTTAACAGTTGGTAATTCCATAGTTGCTTTGGTAATAGATTTATGGCATCATCTCACTTATTTGAGAGGAGCAAATGCCATGCTCCTCTTGAATTACAAGTGAGATGGTACCAGAAATTCACACAGTGGAAAAGTGTGATTTTCTCAAACTTATAATTCATTCATGAACCATTTAATGCTCTGTTATGAGCGATACGGTGCTGTTTATGGCCTTGTCCTGTATCAAGTATGAGTGTACCATCGGATCTTTTGCATGAGTAGTTTATCTTTTAAAGCCTTCAGGCTGTGTGTAAGCTGTTTAAGTACATGGTCACCATGACAGACAGGCCAAACTGTACCACCATTTAAGTTTACGGCACCACATGCAGATCTTGCCTCATGCAGGCCCATACTTTTTAAATTTCACAAGTTCTTGCATTTCACTACCCTCGGTCAACTACCATGAAGCTACTCCATTGTTGATCCAGTTCAGCAACTGGTTTTAAGTGGAATCGTTTTCTTAAAAACTGTTTCAGTATCATGATTTTTGGTTTCACATACCCAGAACTGTATCATAACTAAATACTGTCTTGCAGCAGATTGCATTACCTAACTTGACTGTTATTTGCATTTTTTGTTTGGAGGTGCGTTTCCCAATGGCAGTCTCGAATGGGGGCTTCTCTTAAAGAAAAGAATTAGCTCCTTGTTGAGGGAAAAAATTGTTTCCTTCATGAGGAGCCCTAATGAAAAGGGAGACAATTGTCCTTTGTAAGAATTACATCCCCTGCAAGTGTTCCCATCCAACTTGAATGAGCCAGACAGTCTGTATGTTCTTCCACAAATACCATATTACTCCTATTAAACGCCCTGGGCCATTGCATTTTATGAAAGGGGGGCATTATTTAGAGCCTAAATTTTGGTTACTCAGCCCCTCTAAAAATACCTCTAATAAACAATATTAACAGTGAGTGGGTATACTTTCAGAGGAAGTAACTCTATTATTTTTGTCTCCTTTCTCAATAGGGATGGGAGTCAACTCTTAAAGGAAAGAATTTGCTCCAGGAGCAAATTTTTTCCTATAAGAGTAGAGCCCTTTCAAAGAGCTACCTCATCCAGAAAAGTAAATACATGTAAGAGTTCATGGCAAATTAATATTACATTATTTTTGGAAAAGAAGCAGGGTGGTGGTGGTGGTGGGGGGGGGGGGTATTCGAGTTGGGGCATTTATTAGGATTAATACAGTAATTCATCTTCTCGTTCTTTTCCCTTATTCTCCATATATATGTGAAAGAATTGGCTGAATTTTATTAGGTAATTCTGACAAATAAAAGAACATGCATATTAAAGAACAGTATCTATATGTTTCAGATAATAACAAGTATGGAACTGGTCGTCTCACTTATTTTAATTTAAAACTGTTTGGAACCCCTCTGACACCAAAACAGCTGAGAGAGAGAAGAAAGTAAGTCATAAGTTTGGTTCTTTTTGTGTGCAGTATATTTTCCTTCCATAAATATTTGATTGCTAGGGGCAGTGGGGGTTAGAGACCCACTGTATCTTGGGCACAGTAGATGAAAGACGGAGGCCACTCCTCTCCTTTAGCTGCCTTATCCTTCCCTGATTAGAAAAGGGTACTCATTTACTGCTGGGCTGACAGAGAGAGTTTTCCAGTCGTCGAATGGCGAAACCTGAGCGGGTGGTAACCTTTCAGTAAATGAATAGTAGTTAAATTTAATGAAAAAAAAAATCCTACTCCATCTTTATAGCAGTCTTAATGTTGGTTTCATCTTACATATGAGCCACGACACAAGAAAACCAACAAAATGAGTTGTGCGCCCAGTGCAGACTCAGATCAGCCTGGGCATCCGCCCAGTCTGATCGGAGTCTTTGCTGTCTGCATGGAGGTAGCTTAGACCCTTAGCTACACTTCAAGTGCTTGGCGAAGAGTCTGATTGGACTATACGGATGCCTAGGCTGATCTGAGTCTGCTCTGTGCGCAAAACCACTTTGTTGGTTTTCTTGCGCATGGCTCATAAATGTACATGTAATATTATTTTAACCACAGGGAGATTGAGGACGCCATGCATGGAGGTTTTCTACAAAGTAACAAGACAATGGTGTGTCTCCCTCCACCGATATCAGCTATCCCAGCAGCCCCTCTCTCACAGAAGACACTTAAGGTGAGTGGCAACTTCAGAAATTCAACCTTCCTTTAGGCTCCATCCTCCAGATAAAGTGGGGTGTTGAGAATAATTTGGAGATAATTTTTGTTATTTCTCACATATACATAAAAACATTTTGGAACCCCTCATTATGTTTTTGTTGAAAAATAAGAAAAATTATCTTGGAATTACCATCAAAAACGCCGGGCCGCGTAGCGCAGTCGGTAGGTCACCTGACTTGTAAGCCAAAGGTCCTGGGTTCGATACTGGTGCACCGGGTCCGGCCACTTACTTTCATTTCCTCTTCAGCTGATTCAAGAAAGGCAGTTGTCAGTTACTGGTGAAAGTAAGTTCACTTAGTACTGGTTAACTGCTTAGGAGGTCTAAGCCTGTAGTTAGGTTAACTGACTGTCCCGACATGACCATAGCTGTTTACAGTGGACGTTAAACAATAACACAACATAACACAACTTTCAAAAACCTCACCTTATCTGGAGCTCTGATCGAGTTTATAAGGCAAATAAGTATCTGGAAATTATTGCATTATAAAATAATTAGGGATAGAACAGAACTACTTTCAGAATCAATAAATATCTAGTCATATCGAAAATGGATTCGAATAGAGGAAGTTTGAAATTATGCATTCTAGTACCTTGATAAAGCTCAGACTTCCCATACCCATCATCTCTTTGAAATCGCTGAGTAAGCAGATGACAAAAATTTACGTCTGCAAAATTTTAAAAAAAGTTTTGTCAAAGCAATATCATATTGAGAATCCAAAGACTAGAAAGCAAACAGTGTAGACTCGTTATTAGCTCATTATTAGGCTTATTATTTGCCATCTCAGCTGAATCTATGTTGTTTGCAACTTCAACTAGTTTCGTTTTTGGTGTTTTAAGGGTTAATTGATAATACTATAGGCAGTCATTAGCAGCGCTTTCTAGGGTCAAGTCAGGTAAATTCAGACAACTGGTAAATTCGGACAGTGGTATTGTTTCCTTTATATATCAGTTGTTTAGAATTAAAACAAAATTAACTGGGCAAACAGTAAAAATCCTGTTTGCAATGGTATGTCCAAATTTACCCGCTGTCCGATGTTACCCGACTCGGCCCTAAGTGTTTCTGTTGCAAATAATATCACATTAAATTCCAAGACATCATTGCCGTTTATTATGGTAGTACAGTATTTCTTCTGTTATAAGGTAGTCATTTTTTCCCTTCCAAAACAATCAAAAAAATCTAGATCCATCTCATAAGACAGATCTAGATTTTTCGGTTGTTGTTGTTTTTTAAGTAAGTAAGTAAGTAAGTAAAGTAAGTAAAGACTTTATTTATCGAGGGTTACAACATTTAGCGCATACATAAATACATGTATGTTTTTTGGGGTTTAAGAGCTCTTTTGGGGTTTAACAGCTCTTTGAGACAGTATTTCAGGATTGTTTTGGAAAGAAAACCCTCAATTTTATAACCAAAGAAATGCAGTACCGCATTTATATATCTCTTTATTTCAGGTCTTAGTTCTGTCAGGTGCCTTCCTGTTCATTATGGCAATATATGAGAGTATGGAATACTTATTTTGTTATAATGAAGAGAAAACAGAAACATCGAAACTTAGAAAGTTGGTGACAAGGGCTCACAGACTTGCCAGAAATGCCCTCGCTTCAGAACGTAGTACACAGAATAACTTGACGGAAAGTACTGGTCTTTTAACAGAAGAAATCCCTATGCAAACATTTAACTCTGAAGGTCAGGGGTCAAGGTCAGAGAATTCAAGGTTGTACAATTCAGGTACTGATGAAGGTCATTTTGGTGCTTCCAGTAGTTCTAGTCATATAGAATTAATCGAAACAAATGAAGATTTGGAAATGGAAACAAATTTAGACACCAGTTTACCTGTGCAATGTAATGTGTTGGTATCTGGTACTGAAGAGAATTCCAGCTCTTCCTCGGTGAGTGTTGTTAGTAAAATAATAAGTGCAATATTTTCAAAGAAGAGGAAAGAGTCAGCAAAATATGTCCCTCTTGAAGACTGTGATAATTCTGAAGAAGAAGAAAGTGTGATATTTGAGAAAGGAAGAGAAAGAAGAAAATCCGAAGTTGATGATCAGCAAGCCCCTGCTCAGTCTGATGAACTGTTTGAAGAATCAGATTGAATAAAAGCTTGGTGGTCAGTTTCAGCACACGGTCCATCCGTCTGCTGAAATTAATCATCATGCTTCTGTTCAGCCTGATTTTATGTTTGAAAAAAAAAAAAAACATCCATCTGAAAAAAATTCAGTTTTCTGCATAATGAAGTCTGATGTATTATTTGAAGAATCAGGTTGAATAGATCCTTATCAGTTTCAGTGGATGGTCTGTGAACAGAAGCTTGATGGTCAGTTTCAGCAGACGGTCCATCCATCTGCTGAAATTAATCATCAAGCTTCTGTTGATCCTGATTTTATGTTCAAAAAAACATCTGTCTGCTTAAAATCCAGGTGTTCTGCCTAGTCTAATGTATTATTTGAATAATCAGTTTGAATAGAAGCTTGATGATCAATTTCAGCAGGTGGTCTATGAACAGAAATCAGCAGATGGTCCATCCATCTGCTTAAATTAATCATCAAGCTTCTGCTGATTCTGAATTTATGTTAAAAAAAAAATATCCATCTGTTTAAAATACAGGTTACTGCCCATTCTGCTGTATTATTTGAAGAATCGTGTTGAATTGAAGCTTTCTGATCAATTTCAGGAAGTGGTCTATGAACAGAAGCTTGATGATCATTTTCAGCAGATGGATGGACCGTCTGCTGAAACTGATCATCAAGCTTCTGTTCAGCCTGATTGTTTGTTCAAAGAACAGCCATCTGCTGAAATTCATCATCAAGCTTCTCTTAAAGACAGGGATGGGACTATATAAGGAGGATTAACTTCCACAGTGTCATTCTTGGACGGACACATGGCGCCAAGTGTGTGCAACTATGGTTACGTACCGTTGAGCCACTTGGGTAACATCGATAAGAGAATTGAACTGAACTGAACTGAACAGTGTCATTCTGTCTCTTGATCTCATAGTGTCAACACCTCCAGTTAGCCAATAAAATCATCATAACTGTTAATTCTGGTCCACTGATTGGTTGACTCAATTTTCACACCTTTACCTATACAGGTAACATTGTGAAATGCTGGGAACCAGACCCCCAGCAGAGAAGTCCTGTCTTTAATTAAGCTGGATGCCTTATTTGAAAATGGTCTGTTGGCTGATATTGATCAGCAAGCTTCTTTCGCTGATTTTTTGTTTGAATAAGTTCCGTCTGCTGACAGTAATCACCTCGGTGATGTTGTAAATAAAGGTGAATAGATAAAGTATCAAACACCATAGTGCCAAGTTTATAATTTTCTTTATTTCTGGGCCCAGTTGTCCAAAACTAAAAAAGTGTTTGTTTGTAATAGCTTTATTTTGTGAACACTTTATAATTAATACTCTTTGGTGATAAAATAGTGAGTAGCGTCTGCACTGAAAAAGGACTCACAAATTTTTTCATCCGGATTATCAGTGTGGCTGATGTGCCTGCTAGAAAATAGAAGGGATCCATCTGGTTTCAAGTTTGTTTAGCTGAACTGAGCCCTGGTTATTTTAAATAGCACTGTTATAGAGGGGTAGGATGGTACAATAGTTAGTCATTTAAGGATGGTTTGGGTTTGAGGGAATTTACACTGGTCTGCTCAGGCAATTTTGTCTGAATGTTATTTAATACAATATGTCTTTTCAACTATGCAAAAAAATTGTCTTGCCTACCGTAAAAATTCAAATAATTGGGACACCTAAAACAATTTCTGTAATTGTCCTTTACATTGAACAGTTTGATTTTACTATTCAGTAATGCATCTAAAAGATGCAGAATGAATGACACACAGTGTAGGCCATGATCAGACTGCTCCTTTAAGAGCAGTCTGATCTTGGTTGGCACTGTATGCTTAGACCTATCTGTCCCAATACTTAGAATTTTTATGGTACAACTAAAAGAGATTGCTTTTCTGGCATCAGCAGATCAAACTTCTGTCATGTTTCCTCAGGGTTGCCATGGTCAGGGAAAAACATCTGGAAAAATGTTGTTTTTTTTAGTGGTTTTTTTTTTGTGCCAGGTCAGGGAAAAGTCAGGGAATTCGAAAATTATCTTCAGAAAATATATACTTATTCTGTTCAAGGGGGGAGTCTGTACTTTCTAGAGAGTCCAGGCCAAACTGCCTACTTATTGGATGGACCATCTGCTGAAAAACTGCTCCCTTGGGGAGCAAATTCTTTCCTTTTAGAGTAACCCTCAATTTTCAAGTGATACTGTTAGCACTGTAAAAGAGTAAAATCAACTCTTGGATCCTAAAAAGGTTATGAATATGAAAACTGTAAAATGTCAGGGGAAAAATCAGGGAAAAGTCAGGGAATTTTGTGGTGGGAGACAAGTAGCAACCCTGTTACTACATGTAATATAGCTTTGTTTCTGTTACAGTGCGGACAGGCGAGACCAATTTTTCTACAGAATTCATGTTATAAACATATCTTGTGCTTTGCTTAATTTTTTTAGCTCACCTGAGCCAGCGGCTCCGGGGGAGCTTATAGGATGGTAAGGCTCCGTTGTCCGTCGTCCGTCCGTCCGTCGTCCGTCCACACTTTCAAACGACTTCTCCTCTGAAACCGAGGGGCCGATTGTAACCAAATTTCATATAGAGCCTCCTGGGACCTTAGGAACGAAAAATTATTAAAATGGTCCTGGTCACATGACCAACATGGCCGCCATGCCCATATATGGTAAAAACCTGAAAAAATCTTCTTCTCCAGAACCAATGGCTCGATGGCCTTGAAACTTGGTATGTAGCATCGGGTACACGAGTACTACCAAGATTGTTCAAATAATGACCTTGGGTTGACCTTGACCTTTTTTACGGTAAGGTCAAATTTGCTTCCTTATGCTTTCATATGGCAAAATGCTGCAACATAAGATATCTTGGAAACTGTTGAAGATTTTGGCCTAAAATTGGTACATACAGTCATCTTAATGACTACATGAAGATTTATGAGTACAAGAGGTCAAGGTCATTCTTTGACCTTTGACCCAGAACTCTCATAATTTGACAATATCAAACAATTTCCTCAAAAACAACTGGCCATTTGTAACCAAATTTCATATAGATCCTCCAGGGGTTGAGGGAATGAAAATTTGTTCATATGGTCCAGGTCACATGACCAACATGGCCACCATGCCCATGTATGGTAAAAACCTTTAAAAATCTTCTTCTCCAGAACCAGTAGACTGATGGCCTTGAAACTGGTTATGTAGCATTGGGTACTCAAGTACTATCAAGATTGTTCAAATTATGATCCTGGGTTGACCTTGATCTTTTTTACGGCAAGGTCAAATATCGGAAAATGCTAGAACATGAGATTTCATGGTAAGTTTTGAAGATTTTGGCCTAAAAATTGGTATATACAATCATCTTAATGAGTACATGAAGATTTGTGAGTACAAGAGGTCAAGGTCATTCTTTGACCTTTGACCCAGAAATCTCAAATTTTGACAATTTCAAGCAATCTGCTCTAAAACCACCGGGCCAATTGAAGCCAAATTTCATATAGAGCCTCGAGGGGTTGAGGGAATGAAAAAATTTTGTAACGGTCCTGGACACATGACCAACATGGCCACCACGCCCATATATGGTAAATACCTTTAAAAATCTTCTTCTTCAGAACCAATTGACCGATGGCCTTGAGACTTTGTATCTAGCATTGGGTATTTGAGTACTATCAAGATTGTTCAAATTATGACCTTGTGTTGACCTTGACCTTTTACAGCAAGGTCAAACATGGGAAAATGGTAGACCATAAGATTTCATGGAAAATTTTGAAGATTTTGGCCTAAAAATTGGTATATACAGTTGTCTTAATGAGTTCATGAAGAATTATGAGTACAAGAGGTCAAGGTCATTTTTTTACCTTTGATCAAGATCGCTCATATTTTGACATTTTCAACCATTTCCTCAAAAGCCAAAGGGCCAATTGTGAACACATTTCATATAGAGCCTCCAGGGGTTGATTGAATGAAAATTTGTTCAAACGGTCCAGGTCACATGACCAACTTGGCCGCCATTACCACTTATGGTATAAATCTTTAATATTTTTCTTCTCCAGAACCAATACACCTATGACCTTGAAACTTGGTAAATAGCATGGAGTACTAGAGTATCACCAAGACTGTTCAATGGTAACCTTGACCTTGACCTTTTTTGCGGCATGGTCAAATATGGGAAAATGCTAGAACATAAGATTTCATGGAAAGTTTTGAAGATTTTGGCGTAAAAATGGTATATATGGTTGTCTTAATGAGTACATGAAGATTTATGAGTACAAGTGGTCATGGTCATTCTTTGACTTTTGACCCAAAACTCATATTTTGACAATTTCAGACATGATAAGTAAAAGCCACGTTGCCAATTGTTCAGGTGAGCGATTCAGGGCCTCATGGCCCTCTTGTTTCTTAAATGTTACATTCAGAGTATTAGCACATTTTAGAATTTTGCTTTAGTTAAATATTAATGATTTCCAGTTAAGTGCAATATAATTGTGCTGACATATATATATATATATATATACACTGGAGCGCCGTTATAACGCGGGTGTCGGGAGACATAAAATCGAACAGCGTTATAAGTGATCACGCGTAATAACGATCTTCTTGGAAATACCCCACCCACTAATGAAAAACCCCATGTTTACATGTTCGTTGCGCTTATTTAGCCCTAACGAGGTAGATAGACATGTTTACTGCTTACCTGACACAACGAAAGGCAACGCTAAAGTAGCCTTTCAGTCCCTATGTTCGAACTTATTGTGAAAAATGCGCTGCAAAACGGTTGAAAACCATTTACAAAGCGAAAGTACAATCGTAATACATCGGTCAATTCCGTATCCTGAATTAAACCTATATTGAAGAGGATGTCCGATTGAGCGAAAGTAGACTTGTTCGAGTTAATTCCCTTGTATATACACCTTGCAAAAAGGTACCTTCGGACGAATAAAAAATACTTATTTGCGCGAGAACTGACGTCGCCTAAAAAACTCTAATCAGCCTACAGATAACCAAATCGGGTTTAAGCTTTGTTGTTGTTGTTTTTTCTATTTATAAAATTCTTTTACAATGTTTTCTTTGGAAGTAATCAGTGACTGCTACGCACAGCCTTTTTCCCGAGCGTCGGCCTGTGTATTGCGTATATCAGTTGACCTTCGCTGATTGCCAAATTGGTGACACGTGATATGCGCTAATTATCGAAGTCTTCTGAAAACGTTCACACCTTGGCAAGACAACCGACGCTTTGTTTGTCTGTGATAACTTTTGACACGCTGTTGATTAAAATTATGTAAACAACCCAATTAACTTTTATTGGTTATTTTCTATTCCAATGTCGTGAACACCGACGGAAACTGCCGAAAAATCCGCGATGTGTTGAAAAATAATGGCCGACACAGGACAACCGCGTTATATCGATTTCCGCGATATATTGGTCCGCGGTATAACGGCGTTCAAGTGTATATAGACTGTTCTATTTAACATGTAGCATACTTATATGCCCTTGTATTTAGACAATCATTTAAATCATGTGGTCATATTATGAGGTATCATGATGCAAAAATGCAAACTATAGATACAGATCAGACTGCTCCATTCAGTGTTGTTCGTAATTTTCATGAGCACTCTGCTGTGGATCTACACTTTTTGCAGATACATTTATGATATTATTTCTGACAGCTATAAGATAGGGAGTTTTCCCTCCAAAACTACCCAAAAAATAAAACTACCATAAAAATTTAAAAGTTGGGACACCTAAAATAATTATGATAGCTGTGCTAAAAATGGAACAGTCAGGTTTTATAGTGTAGTAATACACCCAACAGATGCAGATGGAATGGAAAACAGTGTAGACCCTGATCATTTTGGAGGAAAACCTTACATCTTGCAGCTGAATACATATGGTATATTTTGTAATAGCTTACTAGTTCATCTGGATCCAGTTTTACTCTCAGACTGGTTGTTTACATTATATTTGGCCAAGCATAATGCATACTTAACAGTTTGATATATATACTAAAATTCTGTCTCAGAGGGCTGCATTTCTTTGTGTTAAGTGTCTTGCTCATGATGAGTGAGTAGTGAACTCGGGTTTAACGTCCCACCAACAATGAGGTCATATGGAGACGGGACCTCGGTTTAAATTCTCATCGGAAAGACTGGAGAAGCGGGGGATCGATCTTGCTCTTACTCATGATGAAAGAAGCTTTGATAAGTTACAACATACCTGATAAAGAAAAGTGTATCATATTTTAGCTTTGATACTGTCTTGGAAATTTGAAAATGATGTTAGACATGCTGTGACATTCATTTTAACTGTTTTAGTGTTCAGACTGGTATAGATAGAGAAATGGTTACATGACATTCCCCTGTCCAAAATCAAAATTTTATAAAACTTATCATAAGTTCCAGACAATTCATTCTTATGTCCCGGTGGTGTCACTCTTAAATTTTTTTGAGACCATGCGTGTTCCAAAAAACGCGGAAAAGGGGTACTTTTTCATGCCAAAAGGCAGACCGTGTTTTCAAGAAAAAGGGGGTATTTAAAAATCTGTCTCTGCATTTTTCATTAAAAAGGATATTTTTTTATTTAATTGTCTATCCACGTTTAGGGGTATCCAGTGCGAATAATCTTCACATTTTTAGCTCACCTGAGCCAAAGGCTCACAAGGTGAGCTTATAGTATAGGCTTGGTCTATCATCTGTCCGTCGTACGTCCACA
Source organism: Ctena decussata (assembly GCA_963989385.1). Lineage (NCBI taxonomy): Eukaryota > Metazoa > Mollusca > Bivalvia > Lucinida > Lucinidae > Ctena > Ctena decussata. Next base: position 9,055,042 of record OZ022504.1, read on the forward strand.
CTGTTGTCCGGGCCCTAGCTTCTTCATTTTTGATCGCAACTTCGTGTAACTTGCAGATATCCAGGACAGCCAAAACATCTCGGACCAGTTCAAATTTTGGCCAGGTTGGACGATTATTTACAGAGTTACTTGCCCTTGGGCGATAAAATATTTTCCCATACACTTATAATGGGGAAAATGTTGTCCGGGCCCTAGCTTCTTTGTTTTTGATCGCAACTTCTTGTTACTTGCAGGTATCCAGGACAGTCAAAACATCTCGAACCAGTTCGAATTTGGGCCAGGTTGAATCATTCTTTTCAGAGTTACTTGCCCTTGAGCGACAAAATATAGACTTATAATGGTGAAAATGTTGTCCGGGCCCTAGCTTCATCATTTTTAGCTCACCTGAGCCGAAGGCTCACAAGGTGAGCTTATAGTATAGGCTTGGTCCGTCGTACGTCGTACGTCCACACTTTTAAACATTAATATCTGCTAAAGTAGAAGGCCAATCTTGATCAAATTTTATGTGTAGCATTGTTGGGGTGGGGGATTGATTGCATATAGTTTTTGGACAGATTGGTTTGAAACTCTGGTTACCATGGCAACAGAAAGGTCCCATAGACTTATAATGGGGAAAATGTTGTCCGGGCCCTAGCGTCTTCATTTTTGATCGCAACTTCTTCAAACTTGCAGGTGTTCAGGACAGTCAAAACATCTCGAACCAGTTCGAATTTGGGCCAGGTTGGATCATTTTTTTCAGAGTTACTTGCCCTTGAGCGGTAAAATATTTTCCCATAGACTTACAATGGAGAAAATGTTGTCCGGGCCCTAGCTTCTTCATTTTTGATTGCAACTTCTTCAAACTTGCAGTTATTCAGAGCAGTCAAAACATCTTGGACCTGTTCGAATTTGGGCCAGGTTGGATCATTTTTTTCAGAGTTACTTGCCCTTGAGCGATAAAATATTTTCCCATAGACTTACAATGGAGAAAATGTTGTCCGGGCCCTAGCTTCTTCGTTTTTGATCGCAACTTCTTCAAACTTGCAGATATCCAGGACAGTCAAAACATCTCGGACCAGTTCGAATTTGGGCCAGGTTGGATCATTTTTTTCTTTCAGAGTTACTTGCCCTTGAGCGATAAAATATTTTCCCATAGACTTACCATGGAGAAAATGTTGTCCGGGCCCTAGCTTCTTCATTTTTGATTGCAACTTCTTCAAACTTGCAGGTATCCAGGACAGTCAAAACATCTCGGACCAGTTCAAATTTGGGCCAGGTTGGATCATTCATTTCAGAGTTACTTGCCCTTGAGCGATACATATTTTCCCATAGACTTATAATGGGGATTATGTTGTCCGGGCCCTAGCTTCTTCATTTATGATTGCAACTCCTTCAAACTTGCAGGTATTCAAGACAGCCAAAACATCTCGGACCAGTTCGGATTTGGGCTAGGTTGGATCATTCTTTTTAGAGTTACTTGCCCTTGAAAGGTAAAATATTTTCCCTTAGACTTATAGTGGGGAAATATTGTCTGGGCCAAAGCTCCTTCATTTTTGATCGCAGCTTCTTGAAACTTGCAGGTATTCAGGATGGCCAAAACATCTCGGACCTTTTCGAATGTGGGCCAGGTTGGATTATTATCCCCTCGCACAACGAAGTTGTGGAGGGGATATAGGGTCTGTCCCGTATGTACGTTTGTATGTATGCACGTATGTTCACCTTTTGTCATCGCTCTAGCTACCTCATTTATTATATAATTTTGATATAAGTTCACACAAATATTGGGTATGACATAACCTCGAACGAGTTTGCATTTCGGCTTGATGGGGTCAAGGTCAAGGTCACAGTGGCTATTTTTAGAAAAACTTTGTTATCACTCTAGCGCCTTCATTTGTGGACCGATTTCGATTTAACTTCACACAAGTGATAAGTATGGCAATATCTTAAACAAGTTTGCATTTCAGCGTTCTGGGGTCAAGGTCAAGGTCACTGGCTATTTTCAGAAAAAACATTGTCATTGCATTAGCGCCTTTATTTATGGACGAAATTCGATTTAATTTCACACAAGTGATTGGTATTACAATATCTTGGACAAGTTCGCATTTCAGCGTTCTGAGGTCAAGGTCAAGGTCACAGTGGCTATTTTAAGAAAACTTTGTCATTGCTCTAGCGCCTTCATTTATGGGCTGATTTTGATTAAAACTTCACAAAAATGTTTAGTATGACAATATCTTGAATAAGTTTGCGTTTCAGCATCCTAAGGTCAATGTCAAGGTCACAGTGGCTATTTTTAGAAAAACTCTGTCATCATTTTAGTGCCTTCATTTATGGAATGATTTCGATTGTACTTCACAAAAGTGATAAGTATGATAATATCTTGGACAAGAAGGCGTTTTAGCATTCTAGGGTCAAGATGAAGGACACAGTGGCTATTTTTAGAAAAACTTTGTCATCGCTGTAGCATCTTCATTTAAGGACCAAATTTGATTTACTTCCACACAGGTGATTGGTATTACAATATCTTGGACAAGTTCCCATTTCTGCATTCTGAGGTCAAGGTCAAGGTCACTGTGGCTGTTTTTAGAAAAACTCTGTCATCCCTCTAGCTCTTTCATTTATTGACCGATTTTGATTAAAATTTCACACAAATGTTTAGTATGACAGTATCTAGAACAAGCTCGCATTTCAGCGTCCTAAGATCAATGTCAAGGTCACAGTGGCTATTAATAGAAAAACTTTTTCATCACTCTAGTGCTTTCATTTATGGACCATTTTCGATTTAACCTCACACAAGTGATAAGTATAGCAATATCTTGGTCAAGTTTGCGTTTCAGCATTCTGGGGTCAAGTTCAAGGTCACAGTGGCTATTTTTAGAAAAACTTTGTCATCGCTCAAGTGCCTTCATTTATGGACAGATTTTTTTATGCTCATGTGACGATAGTCAGGGGGCATTAAGATTTGCCCCTGTCTACCGTCTGACCATCTGTCCATCCTTTTGTCACACTTTGTGGTATAGAGTTTGTGTAATCAACTTCTACAGTTTTCAATGGAGATCTTTTTCTAACTTTGCATGCATGTTGTGGACATATTTGACAGTTTCAAACTATCAGGTTTGTTCATTTCATGATCCTCATTTTACCTTTGACCTTTTACTCAGGTGAGCGGCTCAGGGCTTCATGGCCCTCTTGTTGATCGCAAGTTCTTGTAACTTGCAGGTAATCAGGACAGCTAAAACATCTCAAACCTTTTCGAATGTGGGCCAGGTTGGATTATCATCCTCTCGCACTATGAAGTTGTGGACGAATATAGGATCTGTCCTGTACATACGTATGTATGTATGTATGTATGTATGTATGTATGTATGTATGTATGTATGTATGTATGTATGTATGTATGTATGTATGTATGTATGTATGTATGTACGTATATTCACCGTTTGTCATCGCTCTAGCTACCTCATTTATCAGCCGATTTTGATGTAAGTTCACACAAGTATTGGGTATGACATTACCTCAAAGGAGTATGCATTTCAGCATGATGGGGTCAAGGTCAAGGTCACAGTGGCTATTTTTAGAAAAAACTTTGTCATCACTCTAGCGCCTTCATTTATGGACCGATTTCGATTTAACTTCACACAAGTATTAAGTATGGCAATATCTTGGACTAGTTTGCGTTTCAGCATTCTGAGGTCAAGGTCAAGGTCATAGTAGCTATTTGAAGAAAAATTTTGTCATCGCTCTAGCGCCTTCATTTGTGGACCGAATTCAGTTTGATTTCACACAAGTGATTGATATGATAATATCTTGGACAAGTTTGCATTTCAGCGTTCTGAGGTCAAGGTCAAGGTTGCAGTGGCTATTTTTAGAAAAACTTTGTCATCGCTCTAGCGCCTTCATTTATTGACCGATTTTGGTGAAACTTCACACAAATGTTTAGTATGACAATATCTTGAATAAGTTTGGGTTTCAGCATCCTAAGGTCAATGTCAAGGTCACAGTGGCTATTTTTAGAAAAACTCTGTCATCATTATAGTGCCTTCATTTATGGAATGATTTCGATTGTACTTCACACAAGTGATAAGTATGACAATATCTCGGACAAGAACGCGCTTCAGCATTCTGGGGTCAAGGTGAAGGACACAGTGGCTATTTTTAGAAAAACTTAGTTATCGCTCTAGCTCCTTCAGTTTGTGGACTGAATTCAATTTGATATCACACAAGTGATTAGTATGACAATATCTTTGACAAGTTTGCATTTCAGCATTCTTGGGTCAAGGTCACAGTGGCAATTTTTAGAAAAACATTATCATCCCTCTAGCTCCTTCATTTATGGGCCGATTTTGATTAAAACTTCACATAAATGTTTAGTAAAACAATATCTTGAATAATCTCGCATTTCAGGGTCCTAAGGTCAAAGTCAAGTTCACAGTGGCTACTTATAGAAAAACTTTGTCATAGCTCAAGCGCTTTCATTTCTGGACCAATTTCTATTTAACTTCACACAAGTAATAAGTATGGCAATATCTTGGACAAGTTTGCTTTTCAGGGTTCTTGGGTCAAGGTCAAGGTCACAGTGGCTATTTTTAGAAAAACTTTGTCATCGCTCTAGGGCCTTTATTTATGGACTGATTTTGATTTAACTTCACACAAATGTTTAGTATGACAATATCTTGAACAAGTTTGCATTTCAGCATTCTAAGGTCATGGTCACTGTTGCTATTTTTAGCTCACCTGAGCCGAAGGCTCACGCCACAAGGTGAGCTTATAGTATAGGCTTGGTCTGTCGTATATTCACACTTTTAAGCATTAATATTTGCTAAAGTAGCTGGCCAATTTTGATCAAATGTGGCAACAAAAAGGTCCCATAGACTTATAATGGGGAAAATGTTGTCCGGGCCATAGCACCTTTAGTTTTGACCGCAACTTCTTCAAACTTACAGGTATCTAGGACAGCCATAAAATATTAGACCGGTTGGAATTTTGGCCTGGTTGATGATTTTTGTCTTTTTCATTCTCCACCCTGAGGGTCACAGGTATGATACCACCACCTATGTGTTCAATTTGCCTTAGAGTAACTTACCTTAGAGTACTGAGGCTGAATGGACTCAGGTGAGATACAGGACCAATGGTCCTCTTGTTGGTATTTCGTTCGGACTTAATGGAAGGATCGGTTTGCATATACACTGTGTTTGTCACTAGTCAAAACTGAGTTGATTGTCTGCCCTTCCTACATCAGAAAATGCCCCCCTTTTAGAGTGAAAAACAACAGAGAAGAAAAAATGCATTGCGTCTGAATTTACTTGCAACTTCTTCACATATTTGAGAGATTTATTGAAGCTCAAAGAGGTGATTAATTTGGTTATTTGTGGGAATCTTAGTGACATTGCGGGAGTTGAAATATTGAATTTAGAAATTACCGCATTCTGCTTGTGTACATATTTTCGGACATCCGATATGCCGGTATTCCAGTCCATTGTGTAATGTAATTGATGAGATAGTCTATAAGCAAACAGTATAATGCAGTTATTTAAGCATTTCTTTAAACTGTATGTTCAGTTTGACGTTGGTTTGTTGAGTGCAAGGAGCAAGGGGCAAATTCTTTCCTATAAGAATTGACCCGCATTGATAGAGAAGGAAAAATTAAACAGGATTAAAGAGTCCACTAGGCATAAATGAGTTAATACAAGTTCATATATGGACAATCATTGGCACAAACAGGCTATTCTTTTCCTTAAAATTGGGACATCTGGGGCCGTATTCATAAAAGCACTTGAGTCATTGCTGTACGGTTGCTTAGGGTAATTTTCTATGAAGGAGATTCCCTACAACTATGAAATTTGCTCTGGAGGAACAGTCTGAAATTTTGCCTTAGCAACACCTTAGCAACCACTTAAGTTTTTTTATGAATACGACCCCAGAAAAAAATCATTACAACTAGCCTTATATATGAACATCATTTTAATGCAGAATAATTGGTCCAAAAGATGCTGACAGAAAGGCAAATAGTGTAGACTTTGGTAAGATGGCTGAGAGCAGGCTGATCTGATTCCACAGTTGCTCACATGTGACTGTCCAAAAACTTTGGATCATTACAGTATTCAGTAAGCCATATTATTTTGAAAAAAAATGTCCTCATTTCTTTGAGACATGATTTAAGGTTGACAATGTGACCCGCTAGTCCTGACTTAAGTTTACTAATAATATGTCTTTGTTTTTACCATAAAACAGGGGTAGTAAGGCAAGAGTATGTCTTTGCTTTTGCGATAAAAGGGGGTATTAACACTATATTATATCCTTGTTTTTGCAATTAAGGGGAATAATTTAACAGCAGTATGTCCTCGATTATGCTGTAAAAGGGGGTGAAATGACTCCTTGGTGTCCTCGTTTTTTCGATAAACCGGGGTAAAAAAGCAGCAGCAAGTCTTTGCTTTTGCGACAAAAAGGGGGGCTGTTTCAAAAACCTGGAACGCGCATGGGTACAAAGTTTCTAAAGTAATGGACACCGCCGGGTCTTATGTTTGGTTAGGCAGTTAGCTCTCTCAGTTTTTGGTCCCTCTGAAGCTTTGAATCTTAGTTTGATCATGTCACTTGAGCTTAGAGTATTGTATGTATTATTATTACACTTTTTATAATAATCGTTGCCAAAAGTTTAAGCATCATTGTTATTGATCATAGAATCCATTTATCTCCGCAGAAAGTTTGAATTGAATAATTATTATCATTTCTTATAGTCCCAATACTTTCATGTTATGCTTAACTTTTGGCGAGGTGTATAGATGGGATACGTCATAAAAATCCAACTTGATCCTGCCACTATTTTTTTAGTTCATGATTTTATTTTTTGTTTGCTTCTTTTGGTTGTGATGCTTTTAACCCTTAAAGTGCCAAAAAAGCAGACAACAAAATTTACGTCTGCAAAATTTTGAAAAATGTATCTGCCAAGCTGTGCCGTATTGAGAGTTCACAGACTAGAGGGCAAACAGTGTAGATCCAAATGAGGTGGCTCATCATGAGCCACCTCATCTGGATCTACGCTGTTTGCAAATTTAACTATTTTGCATTTTTGGCACTTGAACTGTTAACCTTTTTGCTTTTTGCTATTTTACCTTTTCATGTCTGAAAATAAGAATATATTTGCAGCCGCCCAGTCTGATAGTGTCTTTGCTGTGTGCTTAAAGGTAGCTAAGGGTCTAAGCTAGCTTCATGCAGACAGTGGTGGCTCAGATCAGACTGAACTTTGTTTTATAAAGACAGGCTGATTTGAGTCTTTGCTGGGTGCACATGCCACTTTGTTGGTTTTGTTTGGTGGCTCACCAAAGCAGACCCTTCCATCTTTGAGGTCAAGTCCATTTGTTTTACAAGGAGATATTGCTACCCAATGTTGGCAGAAAAAGCAGATCATGATTATTTTAATATATACAGTAACACTTGCTCGTGGAAAACTTAACCCAGACGGTAGCGCGTCTGACTCTGCCAGAGGTCCTGGGTTCAATACCCGGTCTGGCCACTTACTTTCGTTTCTCCTTCTGCTGATTCAAGAAGGGCAGTTGTCAGTTACTGGCAAAAGTATGTATACTTAGTACTGTGTAACTGCTTAGGAGGTCAAAGCCTGCCCAGGAATTGCGTGGATAGGTTAATTGACTTTCCGACATGACCATAGCTGTTTACCATGGAAGTAAACCAACAAATCTATTACTACAGAATACATTATTGTTTCCCTGGTTTTTCAAAATTCATCAAGCATTCCTAATATTCAAACTTAAGTGTGACAGTACTTAATGTAAAGCTACTCGTATCCAAGTAGTTCTCGTCATTTTTTTCTAACAATTTCCTGTTTTCTCCCAAACAAGCAGGTTTTCTTTCAGTTTGCGGTAGTTGTGTATTGTGTACCTAATAACTCTGGTTTTGACACACACGTCATGAAGTTATTTATAAAATTGAACCTCAGGGAGCGATCATTATTTGATATGCTATCAGGCTCAAACAACGTCACGTCCAGAAGCAGTTCTCGTCATGTTGCTTTTGAGCTCGATTTTAAAATAAATATAAAACCCATTTTGCTGTTGTTCCTGTATAATGATTTTGACATCTTATCCATGTAACAGAGTCCGTTCGTATGCTGAATGCGCTCAATTTTTTTAATGAGGTCACAGCGGACGAAAACAAACACAAAACTGAGACGAGGAGTTTGTCTTGTTCACGAGGCTGCTGAAAACGATAAATCATGACTGGGTCAGGTTTGCTCTTTTAATATTTTGTGTTTTTCCTGCATTGTTGACTTACATTCGGAATTTGTTTGCAAAGTAGACACAATATTGGAAAACCTGACCCAATTAAGAGAGGTCAGCACGTGGCTTGAACATGCTCACGTGAATGCCCCTGACGTAATCACGCGACTTTGCGAATCCAAAAGAGAAAAAAACGGCATTTATATATACACAGCTCGATATCTTGATGAGTTTTTGCACTAGTTAGACCAAATGTATCATAAACTTAGGATTAAAGCAGTTGAAGTGAAGAAAAAATACGCGAAAAACTCGTTTTAAGCAGAATGACGAGAACTACTAGCTGACGAGATCTACTCGGATACGAGTATAGCTTTTATAGATGTTTATAGATTATATATATTTGTTATAGTATTTTCTGTATGGGCTGTATTGTGATTAAGGAGAAGTTACACATTCAGGGGCAGCAACTCTTTCATTTTCAGTTTGCCTTCCTTCTAAATTGGGGCCAACTATTAAAGGAAAGAATTTGCTCCTATAGGAGCAAATTCTTTTCTTTAAGAGTAGACCCCATATTTGAAGTGCTATATTGCTAGGAATGCAAACAGGAAGTCATATAAGTCGTTTCCCTTTACAAAAAAATAGGACAAAGACACGGAGGTGTACCAATCACTTAGATGTCATTTGGAAGATGTGAACTGTGTCAAACTGTGCCTATGTCTACTGAACTCTTGGCCAAATATTGGGGAATATTGTCCAGCTTTGGGATTTCAACAGGCTTACGTATTTCAATGGTTCTTCAATATCAGTTGGATAATAATATAGACATTAAAGTGTATGTTTACACCTCCAATTTTTGCTGCCAGTTTTACAAAGAGCAACAGCATATGTGACTTCCTGTTTGCTTTTTTGAGCAAGGAAGCCTTTCCAAACTGTGAACCTCTTTTAAAGGGGAAAAAAATGCCAATAGGGCAGCAAAGTCTTTACGTCATTGAGAAGGGGGTTAGAAATGAAAACTGAAGATATGTTTGCCTGAACATTGCCAACCAGACGGTGAATGTTTGCAAGCTGGTACAGAAATTCATAGTTCACAAATAGTTTTGGTCAGGTTTTTCTAAAAAACATAAATCATATCATTGTTACCATATACATTTTAGTTGTGCAAGACATTCAGAAAAAGAATGTCTTTAAAGTAATGAATGTGAAACTCTTTGTATCAGTTATCCGGCTTGTTCAATTTTTGTATACATGTATTTGAAATACACCAAACGTGCACATGCACAGATTTACATTTCTAAGATGGAAGTTTTTTCCCATCCAAAACAATCCCAGAAATCTAGATCCATCTTGTAAGATAGATCTAGATTTTTGGGATTGCTTTGGAATGATAATTGAGGAATTTCATGAGGATGATTTCGATATTTTGGGATCATTCTAGAGAGGGGATAACCGTTTTTTACAGCCATATAGATATAGTGCATATTTTATTGTCAGATTGAGCTCTCGATAAGCAGGGGTTTTGATGATAATTCTGTAATGATTCTTTATATGTTTTTTTATAATGTATATAATGCGATCACAACATAGGATTTTATGAAGAATAAAAATGCGGTATTACTGAGGGGTCACAACATAGGATTTTATGAAGAATAAAAATGCAGTATTACTGAGGGGTCACAACATAGGATTTTATGAAGAATAAAAATGCAGTATTACTGAGGGGTCACAACATAGGATTTTATGAAGAATAAAAATGCAGTATTACTGAGGGGTCACAACATAGGATTTTATGAAGAATAAAAATGCAATTCTTATGAGGGGTCACAACATAATATTTCATGGAGAATAAAAAGGCAGTTCCACCTAAGGGGTCACAACATATGATTTCATGGAGAATAAAAAAGCAGTTCAAATGGTCACATATGATTTTATGGAGAATAATAATGCATTTATACTGAGGGGTCACAGCATGATTTTATAGAGAATAACATATGTTGTGACCCCTCATCAGAAGTACCTTGCTATGGCAGTCCTAATGAGGGGTCACGCCATAAAAATGAAGAATTACCATTAATATTTCAGAATTATCTATCATAGCCCCTCAAAATGGGCTCAGAATTAGTGGTCATAATAAGTTGTGAATTTTAATTTGCCAGTATATTATGAGGGAATATGTGGTGCTAGTTATATGACAAATAATTTGTCTCCAAAACTTGTTAATTTTATCAAATATTTATATTTGTTTTGATGGACAATGTAATCAGGGGGTTTCTATTAAATAGAGGAATAAATCAAGAAGTCTGTATTTGTCTTTTTTTACCATGACCGCGAAAATTCTGAAAATTGGAACACCAAAAATAATTACCATATTGGCCTGAAAGTGGAACTGTGTTAGGTTTAACAATGTAAAAGATGCAAATAGACTGGCAGTGTTAGGCCCTGATCAGGAGCAGTCTGATTTAGGTTTGTAGGTTGCTCAGCCTTTGGGTAGAGTCAGGTAAATTTGGACAGCAGGTAAATTTGGACCTTTATATGTCAGTTGTTTGGAATTAAAACAAAAGTAACTGGGCAAATAGTCCGGATGAGACGGCTCATTATGGATTTTTATGCCCCCAACTTCGGAGAAGTTGAGGGGGCATATTGGTTTGGGCATGTCCGTCCGTCCGTCTGTCCATCCGTAACGCTTTTTGGCAGCTGGGAAACTCAAGAACCGCTTATGCTAGGATCTTGAAATTTTATATATGGCATGTACATGGAAAATAAGCGGACCCATGTTTTTTTTTACTCCATCAGTCTTGTCATTCATGAGTTATGCCCCCTTTTTCGACTTTGTCATTTTATATAAGAAAAACCTTGTGACCAAAATATCTGAAGAACCGTTGAAGCTAGGATCCTGATATTTGGCATACAGGTTTTGACTAAGGTGTAGATGAACTGATTAATTTTTGAGCATATTTCGTAAATTTTTGGTTGAGTTATTCCCCTTTTTTAGACATAGGCATTTTCTATAGGAATAACCTTGTGACCAAATATCTGAAGAACCCCTGAAGCTAGGATCCTGATATTTGGCACACAGATTTGGACTAAAGTGTAGATGAACTGATTTACTTTTGAGTATATTTCATAAATTTTTGGCTGAGTTATTCCCCTTTTTCAGACATAGGCTTTGTATATAGGAAAAACCTTGTGACCAAAATATCTGAAGAACCACTGAAGCTAGGCTCCTCATATTTGGCTTGCAGGTTTGGACTAAGGTGTAGATGAACTGATTAACTTCTGAATATATTTCGTAAATATTTGGTTGAGTTATTTCCCCTTTTTTGGACATAGACATTTTATAGGAACAAGTTTGTGAACTAAATATTTGAAGAATCCCTTAATAGTCAGGTGGCGGATTCGAGAAAAGTGCTCTAGAAAATGAGTTTGTGGGCACTTTCGCGGCATGATGGGCAACCATGCTAAAAATACTTACCGATATGTCCTCGTTTATTTTTTGGCGGTTGCCAACCCTGACTGGCCATTGTGTACCGAATAATTGAGGTCAAAGGTCATTAAGTGCAAAATCACGAAAAACTGCTTAGAAAATGATTATTGTACATTTGAGGTATAAATATCACCGCAGTTAAATGCTGAACATATTGAAAACCTCATGCGGCAATAGTAAAGCCTACTTGAACAGTTTCTGTTCAATCAAACTGTGTATGTGTCCGTCCGTACATCTATTTTTCTGAATGTACATGCATTCATAGAGCTAACTTTAATATTTTATAAATCGAGGACTGCACTGCATAAATATATGAACAGCACGTTTCATTTTAGTAAATCATGCCTTTTTTAGCAAGATATCATATATTTCTAGCTCAACATTTCCATTACAAATAGTTGGCTTCATTAGCATGTGTTGTTTACAATACATAAATTGTTTACAGTTGCCATCTGAAATCTAATGCAGAAAAATAGCCATAAAATTATTTGTAACTGTGTTTACACATAAAGATGCAAGAACTTTAAAAGTGTGAGCTGTGAATCAGATAAAATTCAATGTAGATAAATCAATCGCATGTAGTTTACGTTACCAAATTGGTTAATTAGTCAATTAAATTACTATTAAGCCATTTAATTAAACAGAAAAGCATAGTATAATGTATGTTCTGTGTTTATAGATGTTTTCTTGTTTGTAAAGTTGACCGTAATTCATTTTGCAAACTACTTGTAGACATACAATACACATCCGCATGATGTCTAGAATAAGTTTCCAGATGTACAGGAGTATTTTAAATGTACAATCCAGAATATCGAAACTTGTCGACCGACATTTTGAAACTCATTGCCTCATGCTTTTGATTCTAAAGGGCATTGCTGATATACAAGCAAACTTGTTAAACTACTGTAACATATACGTTATTGTATAAGTGTTACAGCATCGCATGAAATTTACGTTAAGGCAGACCGGTCTGTGGGAAACAAATAAAGTAATTCGAATCTAAGTATTGCTATTGCCCATATGACATTATGTTGGTCCTCGTCTGAATCACCTCTTCTATACATTTCTCATGGGATTGATGACCATATAACTTGCATGGAAAAATATGAGAAAACTACATATTATAAAATCCAATGCTTTCATTTATAAGTACCCTGTCGTTAAGCGGCTCTGTAGAGGCTGCTAAGATGGATCCCATAACTTCATCGGGGTATTGTTTTAGTTAGTTTTAATCCAGTGACTACAGAGCTTATAGAGGCTATCTGAAATAATGACAGATGCTCCAGGTTGCATGAGGCGTGTTTTGCACTTTACAGAATTTCTCAGGAAAACATTAAATCAAACCTAGTCTGCTGTATTCAAACCTTGTGCGTCATGATTACTTGAGAAGTTCCATATCATTCTGATTAATGCATTCGAAGCTGGTACATTTGCTCCTCACAACTAAATCATCACATGTTTTGTTTTGCATAGCCATGTAATGGACTAAACTGACTTCGTTAGCCTGTGTAGTTAACGTTATGGGAAGTGTTTAAATTTCGTACCAGAAATCTATTGAACTTTAAAAAAGGGCATAACACTGACTTGAAACTGTGTCTGCATATGAATATGCACACGGTGCATGTAAAATATTTAACGATATGTTGCTTACTATATAAATGCAAATGGAACCAGATGAATTAAGGAGGTTGGGGGGGGGGGGGGGGCTTGGGAGGGGTGAAAATTTTGAAATTAGCGCCAGCCATCCCCAATGGCAAGATTTATACTATATTACTCCAGGTATCTTAATACTACATTTGTCAATGGTTATGACATCATAAATGAATGAAACCAGATATAATTGAAGATGTTAATGTATATTGACTTTATGTAGGGGTGAAAATATTATGGCCACGCTACAAATCACTAAGGGGACTTAATCATCGACACAGTCTACTATGAAACATTTCTGAAACTGTTGTTCAAGCTCTCGTAACAACAAGACCTTTACTGTAGTGCAAGCTTCAGACATCAAGTGGCCTACTGTTACACCAGCTCAGGTAAATCGTCTGAATAGGTTGTGATAACAGTCAAAGCATTTAGTGAAAACAGCAAAGGCGACTGTAGTGCGAGAGTACAGATCACGTTTGCCACTGCTGTGCTGGCTAAGCACATTACAAGAAATCTATGTTTTACCATCTCATGCTTCTACTAGTCATCTTGTGTGATTAGCATGCCAGTTCTGGCCATCAAATGTCCTCTGCCAGAATGCTGAAATACCACTGAAGTGGCAGCCATAAACGCTCATCCTATAATGCTAATATCCATGTGTGGTAATACATATTTCGTAACATACGTAACACTGCAGATAAGGTTTTACAAAGACGTCTATAGATAAAAGGGAACCATCTTAATCTACTAGACAAGTCTCTAAACACTGTGGTGTCAGGGCAGGCTATTGAAAGACATCAGCATATATCATGGTACCTACCTATGCCGCTGCCAAACCTGTGCATCGACTGTGGCACCTGCTCAATTTACCGAAATACCCCTAGAGATATGGTCATGGTAGTTGTTTCTTTAATATTAATATGGGTAGAATTCAGTGCCAGACAGTGTATTGCCAGACATCTACAAAGTCTGTGGCACCAGCACAGGGTAAGAAAAAAGGATATATTGACATGGTTTTAGAAATTCAGGCTACAATAAAGCCCCTTGAGAGTCATTGCTCTCTGTTATGTGATTCCATATTATATTTTATCTGCATCTTTATCTTGTTCGACTACCTAAAAACCACAACTAAAGAGACAGTTATATCTTTTTTTCAGCTAAGTTTGCTCTCTGTCAACACTGTAGAACAAGTTCAAATTCTGTCGATAAATTGTCACATTCAATTATGAGTGCCAGCTGACTGACTAAAATACTTCAGAAGAGGCAAATGTACTGCCCCAGGCATCTACAAAATTGCCTAGCAGACCATTGTTCAGGCTCTAATAACCAAACATCTATATTTAGAACATTGCATCGCCCCATCTGTTAAAGATAAAAGTAGATCTTTGTAGTGCCAGCTCGTAAAATGCTGTTTATAATATCAATGGCCATGTTTCTGGTTTATGATTTTTGATTAGATATGCCCGGTAACGTATGTAACGGTGTAATTTTCTGCATAGTTTGATACACTCACATTTTTCTTTTTATTTGCGTTATTGTAAAATGTAAATATAAGCTGGTTTCAGTAAAATGGTAAATCCATCCGAAATATGTTTGTCCATTAAATTGGAGGAAAAAAATCGGTAACGTAGGCAACAGTTATGCTCTATATAGGAGATAGCTTATATGATTGTATTGAAAAGCAGCTCGATGCTTTTCGTCAATAGCAAGATTAATATACGTTCCAATATTCATTTGAATAAGAGGTATAGTAACATACTAATTCAGCGGATTGATATGGTAACGTATTTACATTGGCGATAACTGTCAAACGCACCAAGTCAGATAGCAGAGAATGGTATCATGTAATGTTGTAATATATTTTTGGAAAAACAAAAAGTATAGAAGGCCTCACATTCAGACTGGTGGGGCAGGTCTATGGGCTATTGGTAACTCAAAAGACTGGTTTTAGAATAAATGATACAATAAGCCACTATACAAAAGTGTACTTAATGACCTTTGACCCAGTTATGATTAGATATGACGTCGGCAATTTGGCAAAAGCTTTCGTGGTATGTTTACTTCATTCCTTTGCCAAAAGCTGCCTCTCATTTCGCGAATGTGCACATTAATTCAATAATTCACTCACAAACTGGTATATAGAAATGCACCAAATGACCTTTGACCCGATTTTGACCTTATATGACGTCTGTTGAGCTGGCAACCGGGCAAAATGGTTTTAGGTAGGTTAACTGACTTCAATGAGCCCGGTTGCCCGTCATGCCGCGAAAGTGCCCACAAATCCAAAATTTCACTCATAAACCACCGGACTATAAGCTATGATCTTTATAATCGGCATACAGTTACAAACCAAGATGTAGATGACTTTATTAGCTCTATAGACAATTCTAAAAACACTATGATGAGTTATACCCCTTTCTGACTTATACATGATGGGATGAACCTTCTTTAGAGGCAAGCATACAGTTGGGGGCATAGTGTTTCATAAACACATTTTCTAGTTACTGTTTGCATGGGTATGTCCGAATTTACCCGCTGTCCGAAGTTATCCGATTCTACCCTATCTATAACTCAATGAGACAACGTCTCAGTAGATCTATAGTGATCACTCCGTCATCCATGATCGAAATGGTTTGGTTTCGAAAATAAAACATACTTAAAATTCTTCTCCAGCACCACTAGGCGCAGATGCTTGAAATTTGGTATGTTGCATTGCCTAGTGGTCTTTTACCAAGTTTGTTTGAATGGTGGCCCCAGGGTCCAAAAAAGCCCTTACCCATGGGGTCCTGGGTTTGAGCCATAGAAATACATAGGAAAATATTCATAAATCTTCTTCAGAATCACATGGCTTAGATCCATGAAATTTGGTATGTAGCCCTTTCTAGTGGCCCTTTACCAATCTTCTTCAGAACCACTTGGCGCAGATGCTTGAAATTTGGTATGTAGCATTGCCTAGTGATCCTTTACAGCCCAAGTAGGTTGTCCCCATAGGTTCAGTGATTGATTCAAGACCAGTTGGTCCTCTTGTTATTGTATTCCATCTGGTTTGGTCTCACCTCCAACTGGCAGAACCGATGAGCCGCCTCATCTGAATTTACACTGTTTGCCCTCTAGTGTTCGAATTCTCAATATATCGCTTGGACGAAACATTTTTTGAAATTCTGCAGACGTAAATTTTGTTGTTTGCTTTTTGGTGCATTAAGGGTTAAAAATCAAGATCACAGTCTGCATTTAAAGTTTGTGCATAAGCTACATTGAAAAATTTGTGTCCAGCCCATAACTTTGTCCTGCATGGTGGGATTTGAAAATTATTTGGCACAACTGATTATCGAGAAGACAGTGTGTCACATGCAAGAACCATGTTGCTAGCTGGAAGGTCAAGGCCACACAGCACATGAAAACTTTTTGTATAGGCTAAACTGACAACATTTTCGTGTCCAGGCCATAACTTTGTCCTGCATGGTGGTAAATAAAAATTATTTGGCATAAATATTAAACATGACAAGATGTCCCATGCAAGAACCATGTCCCTAACTCAAAAGGTCAAGGTCACAGTCTGCACTTAAACTTTGTGCATAGGCTACAGTGAAAACCTGTTCATATCTGGCCCATTACTTTGTCCTGAAAGGTGGAATTTAAAAAATTATTTAAGTATGAAATTTTGTTTAAAATTTTCTATAAAATATTCAAATGTAGTGTTACTTTAATGGGTCATAGTTTGACCAAATGCAACATTTGATGATATATGTCCTTTAGACCAAATGGTCTCATAATAACATGTCTTTCAGACTGAATATCCTTTGACTTTGAAAATTGACTTTGGAAGACATATTGCACACCATGGGTACATTGTATACTATTATGTTAATTATATATTAAAGCAGTAGTCCTGCTCAAAACTTACCTTCTTAGCCTTTTAGAAAGCTTAAAGGTAGGTTCCTGTACTTTGGAAGGCATCATAATTTTGATGATCTTTCATCCAAGTTGTTGGAAAGCACTTATAAAAGGGAATGAATAAGTTTCACTAAAAAGTGAAAATCAAAAAAATATTAGAAAAGTTGTTTTGCAAGGGATTTCCTAACTCTGCTTCGCACACCAGTTAGCGCTATTTTTAGTTCGCGCCAAAAATAGATAACGCAGCTTAGGTCATGCTGCATTGCAGTTTGGGATAGTTTTAACCCATCCACCATGCCAGGACCTCTAGGAGAGCTCCCGACAAGGGAAAATTGACCTTTGGAGAATGGCATCAGAAATCGCGCACTTATAGACATAATAAACATAGTTATTTTTAGAACTGGAATTCCAACGAAAGAAAATAAACCAAAAGGGAAAACGACTATTTTCTTCAACGTCTGACGAGTTTCTCAGTAGCAACAAATTCAGAAAAATAAGGGAATTCAATACTGTTCAGAAAAAGACGAAATTAGTTTGTGGACATAATTGTTATCGCTAGTACAGGAACCTACCTTTAAACACTTTTAGACATGCTCAATTAGTGTGTAAACCGAGTGAGTAACATAGACACTGTACAAGCTCCTGTGTGTATTGATTTTTTTCGGGTCACTAAAAATAAAACAGGCTAACACTAAAACCAGCAGTATCATTCCCACTTGTAAATGAGTCCTGAAGTGAATGAAAGTCAGAGTTATAATGGCTTTACTTTTATAAAAACACTCTATACAAAGAATTTGAGAATATGAAATTTGGGCAGGAGTACTGCTTTAAGATCAAATATATAGCTATAAGTAAAGCGTGGTACATGTGTAAAATGGCAACTGTTGTAAGCGTCAGTGGCTAAAAAAGTAGCCTTCAAAGATATGGTCTAACATATGGTCAGACAGGTAAGTACAGTCAACTCACAATACCTCGTACATTGATATCTCAAAATATCTTCTTGTATCAAAGAATATATTTCCTTTTTCTATTTACATTTCAACTCCTGTTATCTCAAACTACTGATATCTCAAAGTAAATTTTCTGGTACCAAAAAATTTACTTTAAGATACCAGTAGTTTGGGCTGAAATTTGACTTCGAGATATCAAGAGTTGACTATTATCAAACATGGGGATAACTTGAAAATGGAGAATCTAAAGCTTGCAGCATCTGTAAGCCTCAAATTAATAAGAAAACACAGCACTGTATTCCTGGATTTTAATTTCAGATCATAAAAATGATACAAAGTATAAATACAGATATTCTGCGATTCTATAAATTTGAAAAACAAAAAGAGAAAAATACATAAAATTTTCCAGATACAGGTATAACTTCATAGTGTCCAGGGCCCTGTTGTTGAAAGCTTTGTTAACCCATAGCATCTTAAATTCTAGCTTAGAAACATTTCTAAATTTTGTCATCCAAAAGGTCAAATACCAACACCGTACAATAATTTACAAATGAGATACGAACATTCCGATTTTTGACATTTTGAAGTGTTTCACAGTCTGAACTTCAAGTGCTCCTGCTTACCCTAACCAGCTCATTGGTCAAGGGTTTGTCAAGTCTTCTAGAATACTTAGGATCAAGAGTACTAATATTTTTTGGCTGAAAAAATTAAGACCCTTTCCAAGCTTCTAACATTTTTTTCCAGCACAAAATGGCTGATTTTTCTTACACAACCTTTGAAAATATACTGTTTTTTAAATGAAACTGTTAGTCTTGAACAACTGGGCCCCCAGACCTAATACTTTGTTTAAGCCCATGGTTAACATTTTGTAGAGAAATATCAATTTCACCATTATGGTGAATAGATAACTATTACATTAAAATAATTGCCTCTCTGCTCCCCGTTTTCACAGGAAGCTAAAAATAGACTCTGCACTGGAGCAAAAACCTTTAACTCAAATACCTATTTGAGCAACGACACCAGAAAACCAACAATGTGGTTGTGTGCCCAGTGCAGACTCCAATCAGCCTGGGCATCCTCCAAGTCTGATCAGACTCTTTGCTAAGCACTTAAAGGGTACCTAAGGGTGTAAGCTATCTCCATGCAGACAGCGAAGACTCTGATCAGACTGGGTGGGCGGATGCCCAGGCTGATCTGAGTCTGCACTGGGCACACAACCACACTGTTGGTTTTCTCGTGTCGTGGCTCATTTCTTTGGTTAAAAGATGGGGGGTTTTCCATTTCAAAACAATACCAAACAAGAGGGCCATGAGGCCCTGAACCGCTCACCTGAGTATGATGGCCATGTAGGTCATGTGACCTAGACTGCTTGATAAATTTTTGTTCCATCAGCCCCTGGAGGCTGTGTATGATATTTGCTTACAATTAGCCCTGTGGCTTTTGAGGAGGCGTCTTAAATTGTCAAAATATGAGAGACATGGGTCAGAGGTCAAAGGATGACCTTGACCTCTTGTGCCCGCAAATCTTCGATGTACTACCTAAGACGACTGTTTATACCAATTTTTAGGCCAAAATCTTCTAAATTTGCCATGAACTCTTATGTTCTACCATTTTCCCATACTTGACCTTGCCTTAAAAAAGCTCAAGGTCAGCCCAAGGTCATCATTTGAACAATATTGATAGTACTAAAGTACCTGATGCTATATACCAAGTTTCAAGGCCATCGATCACTTGGTTCTTGAGAAGGAGATTTGTACAGGTTTTTGCCATATATGGGCATGGCGGCCATGTTGGTCATGTGACCAAGACTGTTTGAACAAATTTTTCGTTCCCTCAGCCTACAGACTCTGTATGAAATTTGGTTACAATTGGCCAAGTGGCTTTTGAGCAGATGTGTGAAACTGTCACAATATGAGAGACCAGGGTCTAAGGTCAAAGAATGACCTTGACCTCTTGTACATAAATTTTCATGTACTCATTAAGATGACTGTATATGCCAATTTTCTGGTCTAAATCTTCGACAGTTTCCAAGAAATCTTATGTTCTAGCATTTTCCCATATAAAAGCTACAAAAAGCAAATTTGACCTTACTGTAAAAAAAGGTCAAGGTCAACCCAAGGTCATAATTTGAACAATCTTGGTAGAACTTGGGGTACCTGATGCTACATACCAAGTTTCAAGGCCGATGGCCATCAGCCTATTGATTCTGGAGAAGAAGATTTTTCTAGGTTTTTACCATATATGGGCGTGGCGGCCATGTTGATCATGTGACTAGGACCCTTTGAACAAATTTTCATTCCCTCAGCCCCTTGAGGCTCCATATAAAATTTGGTTACAATTGGCCATGTGGCTTTTGAGGAGATGTGTGAAATTGTCAAAATATGAGAGACCAGGGTCAAAGATCAAACAATGACCTTGACCTCTTGTATGCATTAATTTTCATGTATTCATTAAGGTGACTGTATATACCAATTTTCAGGTCAAAATCTTCAACAGTTTCCAAGAAATCTTATGTTCTGGCATTTTCCCATACAAAGGCAAGAGAAAGCAAATTTGACCTTACCGTAAAAAAGGTCAAGGTCAACCCAAGGTCATAATTTGAACAATCTTGGTAGTACTCACGTACCCGATGCTACATACCAAGTTTCAAGGCCATCGGCCAATTGGTTCTGGAGAAAAAGATTTTTTAAGGTTTTTACCATATATGGGCATGGCGGCCACGTTGGTCATGTGACCCAGTCCGTTTGAACAAATTTTTGTTCCTCTGCCCCCTAGAGGCTCTGTATGAAATTTGGTTACAATTGGCCCAGTGGCTTTTGAGCAGATGTGTGAAATTGTCAAAATTTGAGAGACCAGGGTCTAAGGTCAAACAATGACCTTGACCCCTTGTACGCATAAATTTTCATGTACTCATTCAGATGACTGTATATACCAATTTTCAGGTCTAAATCTTCAACAGTTTCCAAGAAATCTTATGTTCTAGCATTTTCCCATATAAAAGCTACAGAATGCAAATTTGACCTTACCATAAAAAAGGTCAAGGTCAACCCAAGGTCATAATTTGAATAATCTTGGTAGTACTCGCGTACCCGATGCTACATACCAAGTTTCAAGGCCATCGGCCAATTGGTTCTGGAGAAGAAGATTTTTTTAGGTTTTTACCATATATGGGCGTGGCGGCCATGTTGGTCATGTGACCAGGACCGTTTGAACAACTTTTCGTTCCTAAGTCCCCTAGAGGCTACATATGAAATTTGGTTACAATTGGCCCAGCGGTTTCAGAGGAGAAGTTGTTTGAAATTGTGGACGGACGGACGGACGCCGGAGCCTTACCATCCTATAAGCTCCCCCGGAGCCGCTGGCTCAGGTGAGCTAAAAACTAGATCTGTCTATTAAGATGGATCTAGATTTTTGGTATAGTTTTGAAGGATAAAAGCTACCTAACTGCCAAATTACGACAAAAAGCCATAAGCACATCTTCTTAATGTCCCAAAACAAGTGTACAAAGTTTGATAAAGTTCCTTTGGTAACTAGGGGAGAAGCTGATTACACAATTTGTATACCCTATACCCTAACAAGTGATGAATGGATGGACGGACAAGAGCACATCTCAATGCACCACTCTGGGCGGGCCTGATAAGCTTGATATCAGAAGACACTTACATGGTTTTCTATTCATCATGCATCATTAGAAGATTTTACAGCGCAAAGAGCAGCAAACAAATGATAAGCAAACGCAATTTTGTTCGAACTTGCTGATGTTGTGAATGCGCTATGACGTAAGTCAGTGACGTCAATTAACCATTTGAATGTTGATATCAGGGCCAATGTCAGTAACGGTATGTAGCCAATCGTCTTCAGAGATCGCTTCTGTAGGCATAGCCTGATAACATTCGCGCAAGCACAGTTCTCACATTATGTTATCATACCCAAGATATCAGGTGAATTTTGCAGCAGATGCATGATAATTCCTTTGGAAACTAGGGGAGAAGCTGACTACACAAACTCTATACCTTATACCCTTATGTGTGACACACGGACAGATGGACAGGAGCAAATCTCAATGCACCCTGACAATTGTCGCAGGATCATAAGAATGTAGATCCATCTCATAAGATGGACCCTGATTCTAGAGATATTGCTTTGGAAGGGAAAAACTCAGTCTTATAACTGGAAAAATTCAGAAAGTAGTATGGCTCGATATAGACTGAAATACTGTCTCAAAGGGTCATTATACCCAAAACAATCAATCAATCAGTACACCCAAAAAATTTACTAAGTGGAGCTCTATCACAACAAAAAACATCACAGTCTCATATGCCTACTTAGCGAGCAACAAAACAAGCCAGGGCTCCAGATAAGGTGGGTTTTTTTAGGACTATTCAGAGATAATTTTTCATATTTGAGCAAACCGAGATAACCAGCAAAGTTGTGTATGCAGACAGTGAAGACTCAAATCAGCCTGGGCATCTGCCTAGTCTGACCAGAGTCTTCACATCAGCATGGAGTTAGCTCAGACTCTTAGCTACCCATTAAGTGCACAACGAAGACTCTGATCAGACTGGGCAGTTCTCAAGGTTGATATGAGTTTTCACTGGGTGCACATGCCACTTTGTTGGTTTTCTCGTGTCATGGCTCATTTCTCAATGAAAACATATGTTGTTAACACATTAGAATCGTCTCGGTGAGACAGTTCTAATGAGATCACAACATATGTTTTAATAGAGAAATATGGGAAATCCTAGTTACCCCTCCTTATCTGAAGCAATGTAACAAGCTCATATAAAATAACATTTCAAACATTAATAGAAATACATAATTAACAATATTTAACATGACATAAAAACATGCTGACTATAAATACACTGTGTACATTGTAAATAATCACCAAAAATATTTCGGTGAAAAATTTTAAACTATGGAAGCATACAAAACAAAGCAAATATGAGCCACGACATGACAAAACCAACAAAGTGGCATGTGCACCCAACAAAGACTCAGATCAGCCTGGGCGCCTGCCCAGTCTGATAGTCTTCACTGTCCGCATTGAGCTAGCCTAGACCCTTACCAACCCTTTAAGTGCAGAGCAAAAACTCTGATCAGACTGGGCAGATGCACAGGCTCATCTGAGTCTTCACTGAGCACACATGCCACTTTGTTGGTTCTGTCGTGTTGCGGCTCATATAAATTTGAACTCTGTCCTTCACCTGATTTTTAATTTACAGAGCTGTAAGAAGAGATAACTTGATAATACCGGGATAATGGACTTACTTGGTGCCAGGAGTGTGCAACTATGGATATGTTCTCTTGAGCTTCCTGGAGAACAGCATTATTAGAATGGGATCATTTATACTACCCACACCAGAAAACGCAATGTTAGCATAGAATATTTCACAATGAGCAAGGTCCACACTGTTAAGGGTGGTATAAAATAGTTATACCATGGTTTGTCCGCCTATACAGGAGATAATCCATTCGCTAAAACTCATGGATTATCTCCTCTTTCAGGTGGAAAAGCCATGGTATAAATACTAAGTAACTCCAGGATAATTTTTCATATTCATATTGCTCTGTAGAAATATTGTCAAACTGAGTTGTGGTTCTAATAAGGGGTACCAGAATATATTTTTACGGAAAATAACAAGAAATTATCTCAGAATCATCCCCAGATAATCATCTCATTTACAGCTCTAGTATATTATTGGAAAACTAACTTTCTGCATGGAGTATTTCATCTTTGAATCTCATTAAGTCCAAATAGACCCTGGCCCAGAGGTTATAAAACTTGAGTACATTCTCAAACTCAAAATAAAGCACACTGATTGGCTGCTTCCGAGCTCATGCTTGAACCCTGATCTGACTGCTCCTTCAGCATTCTGATCTAGGGCTACATTATTTGCCCAACCAGTTCTAACCTCTTCTCAAAACACCGAGCTCAGTTGTTCATAGCTAACAACTTTGTTATTTGGCAAGACAATATGTTTTCAATCATATTGAATGCAAACCCGGACATTTTTTGCCAAATAAATGTAAGCTCCTCACATTTGTATAGCAAAAAATACCAGCACACTTGGTTTTATGTGTACTAGAAAACTTAACAAATCTTTAACTAATGACTTTGTTAAGCTATCAATGCTTTGACCAACTGGGCCCAGGATTTTAATAGCATGAAATATACTTTGTTGTTGTTGTTGTATATTCTTGGAGCCAATATAACACTGGCAATGTTCTCTCTGTGCTGTAATACCTCTAATAAAGACTCTTGGTGCTTTCTCATGTGCATAGCAGGTGTCGAGCAAGTTTTGTTATGCACATGAGAAAGCACCAAGAGTCTGCATTAGAGTTATTACAGCACAGAGAGAACATTGCCAGTGAAATATACAAATATTATGCGCAAAATAAGAATATTTACAGAAGCCATGAAAAGGGTTTTGAAGTATCACATTAAAGAAATTTTGATGCCTCTGTTTACCTCTGTTTAAAAGTCCACATATAAAGAACTTACATATAAAGAACTTAATGTAACTCAATTGATAAGAACAAGCAGTATACTGAACATAAAATGAACAATATGTTAAATTGGCTTTCAATAGGTTTCACTCTAATCCTCATATATTTAGTCTGTGGAGTGTATATAATATTATACTTTTGAGCGAAATAAAAAACAAGAGGGCCATGGTGGCCCTGAATCGCTCACCTGAGCATTAATCAGTTCACTGGCTCTGGTGAAGATTTATAATTATAAGAGTTTAACCATACATGGGAATGGCGGCCACCTTGGTCATGTGACCAAGATCATTTGAAGAACTTTCAATCCTTTGACCCATGTGCAGGCTCCATATGAAATTTGATCTGCCCACTGGTTTCAGAGATGTTTGAAAATGTTTATGGATGTATTAAAGAGGCAGCTAACACCAATACTGTAAGGCTCAGGTGAGCTGAAAATGGCAGAGTCGCTTCTCCGAAAAGTTCCCGTTCATGTTGAGTTCCTTTGATGGATTTGAACTAGACTTAACTAGGCAAACACAGATGATAGAATGGTAGCATCATAATCTCACTGTGGTGAAACTAATGTATTCCAAGGAGTTTGTGGCTGGCATCATTGCAATGTTAGTTCTGATTCTTGCAACATAACTTAATTTAGATTTGACCTAGTGACCTAGCTTTTGACCCGACATGACCCAGTTTCAAACCGGATATTGTAAGAATAAACATTCTGACAAAGTTTCATTGAGATTGGATCAAAACTGTGCCCTCTGGAGCGTATACAAGGTTGTTCTTATATTTGACCTAGTGACCTAGTTTTTGATCCGACACAAACCAGTTTCAAACTTTACCTAGATTTCATAAAGGTAAACATTCTGACAGAGTTTCATGAAGATTGGATCAAAACTGTGCCCTCTAGGGTGTACACAAAGTTTTTCTTAGATTTGACCTAGTGACCTAGTTTCTGATCCAACGTGACTCAGTTTCATAAGGGGCATATATATATGGACAATAAACATTTTGACATAGTTTCATGAAGATTGGATCAAAACTATTCCTTCTAGTGTGTACACGAGGTTTTTCTAAGATTTGACCTAGTGACCTAGTTTTGACCTGACATGACCTACTTTCAAACTTGGCCTAGAGTTTATGGAGATAAACATTCTGACACAGTTTCATAAAGATTGGATCAAAACTGTGTCCTCTAGAGCGTACACACGGTTTTTCTATGATTTGACCGAGTGACCTAGTTTTTGACCCTAAATGACCCAGTTTCAAATTTGTCCTTCATATTATGAAGATAAACATTCTGATAAAGTTTCATGAACTTTGGATCAAAACTGTGCCTTCTAGAGCGTACACAAGGTTTTTCTAAGATTTGACCTAGTGACCTAGTTTTTGACCCGACATGACCCAATTTCGAACTTGGCCTAGAGTTTATGGAGATAAACATTCTGACAATGTTTTATAAAGATTGGATCAAAACTGTGTCCTCTAGAGCGTACACAATGTTTTTCTATGATTTGACCTAGTGACCTAGTTTTTGACCCAACATGACCCAGTTTCGTACTTGTCCTAGATATTATAAAGATAAACATTCTGAGAAAGTTTCATGAACTTTGGATGAAAACTGTGCCTTCTAGAGTGTACACGAGGTTTTTCTAAGATTTGACCTAGTGACCTAGTTTTTGACCCAACATGACCCAGTTTCAAACTTGGCCTAGAGTTTATGGAGATATATATTCTGACAACGTTTCATATAGATTGGATCAAAACTGTGTCCTCTAGAGCGTACACAAGGTTTTTCTATGATTTGACCTAGTGACCTAGTTTTTGACCCGACGTGACCCAGTTTCAAACTTGTCCTAGATATTATAAAGATAAACATTCTGACAAAGTTTCATGAACTTTGGATGAAAACTGTGCCTTCTAGAGCGTACACAAGGTTTTTCTAAGATTTGACCTAGTGACCTAGTTTTTGACCCGACGTGACCCAGTTTTGAACTTGTCCTAGATATTATAAAGATTAACATTCTGACAAAGTTTCATGAACTTTGGATGAAAACTGTGCCTTCTAGAGTGTACACAAGGTTTTTCTAAGATTTGACCTAGTGACCTAGTTTTTGACCCGACATGACCCAGTTTCGAACTTGGCCTAGATTTTATGGAGATAAACATTCTGACACAGTTTCAGAAAGATTGGATTAAAACTGTGCCCGCTAGAGTGTACACAAGCAAAAGTTGACGGACGTCCGTCCGGATGGACGTCCGGACATACGACGGACGACGGACATCAGGGTATCCCAAAAGCTCACCCTGAGCACTTCGTGCTCAGGCGAGCTAAAAATATACAAGAAACAGCCTGATTCAGAACTACAGACCAGCTGTATCTCTTAATTATATTGTGCGCAAAAGCAATACATTCTTCATGAGCTGCCTATTTTCTATGGAAGCTTATTTTCAAGTAAAATTTACTTATGATAGGCTTTTTAAGACACGGAACTGCACATACATGTACAACAAATTCTTGACACTATGCTGCCTATCTGTTGAGAACACTTTCATAGTTTCTTTTCAAAGGAAGCTTATTTTCAAAGAAAAAGTTATTTTTGACAGCTGATTAACAACAATGAATTCTTTTTTATATACAATGTTACACAATATATTAACAAAAACAAAAAATTGTTGAATTTGCAAACAGTGTAGATCCAGATGAGGTGGCTCATAATGAGCCACCTCATCTGGATCCACACTGTTTGCCCTTTAGTCTTTGAATTCTCAATATGCTATAGCTTGGACAAAGCATTTTTTAATTTTTGCAGATGTAAATTTTGTTGTCTGCTTTTTGGCGCATTAAGGGTTAAGGTGAATAGATATACCTCCATACTTTCCCACCATTTTTTCAGTTGGAGACAATTGATAGTTCCGAGCCACACCCAGAATGTCATTCAAAGACCACCTGATTGTGTATATCTGACCAATACAACAACTTAGCACATGATGTAGTCCCACAAATAAAATCTCACATGCTGAATGTCCCACAATAAGGTTGTGATGTTACCTTACAATTGAAATTAGGCATGGCTTGGAAAAGATGAATTATTAGTTAAGTAGTGGCTTCCCTTTAAGAAGAATACCATACATATCCACTCATGATGTAGGGGAGCAAATTCTTTAAGATTTGACCAACTGAGAAGAGACTCAAAGAAGGGCTTCGCAAGCGGCGCATAATACGCCCGTTTAAATGTCATAAAGCAGTTACAGAATGAACAAGATTGCTTACAAAAGGATAGACAGGCAGACAAACAGGGGCAACCACTGACTGCAACATTATTTAAATATTTAACACATCAAATACTATTTAGTATACCAAAAATCAGCTTCCAAGCCAAAGTCATACAAGGGAGATAAAATAAATATACTAGATATACCATTTTTGGCTCTATTACATTCCCTTGACATAATTTATAATATTCATCATATCACCATTAAGTTGTATTAAATATTTTGAATGGTTAAGGAGTTAGAGTAAACAGAAAATTTATACAAGGGCAGATAATTCAGTAAGCCAGAGTTGTGGTTCTTTTTCAGGATACATTGCCCTATTATTATACACATTCCTACAAAGCTTCATTCTAATACTTCAAAAGGTTCAGGAGATATGGAGTGAATGAGAAACACCTAAAAATACTAATCAAATGGAGGTTACTCCAAAATTAAGAAAGGGGGAGCAACCATTCTTATATATGACACATTGTCTTGTGATCATGCACATTGCTATAAAGTTTCATCATGATATTCCAAACGGTTACCAAGTTATGGCATGCACAAGATAAGTATACACAAAAATAGCCTAAAAGTACTAATGAAATGAATGTAACTCTAAAACGAAGAAAGGGAGAGCAGCCATTTTTGTACGCAACACATCGTAGGACTTCATACACATAGCTATGAAGTTTCATAAAGATATCCCAAACGGTTGTCTAGTTATGGCGTGTACAAGACTTACAGGGAAAAAAATTAATCAAAGGGGCATAACTTGGAAACTAAGAAAGGGAGAGTCACCATCTTGTACAAGACACTTTCCCCCAACCTAATACATATGCCTACCAAATTTCATGAAAATATCCCAAATGGTTAATGAGTTATGGCGTGTCCAAGAATGTTGACGGACGGACGGACAGCGCCACAACATTATATGTTCGTTTTTTTCAAAACGGGCGTATAAAAATGATAATGGTTGAGTTGTTTACCCAGAAAGTATATCCATTCACCTCAAAGAGTATGTTAGCCATATTATGTTCAGTGCAGCAGAAAATATGTTGCAGCATAGGAAAACCTATGTTGCATATGTCTCAATTCTGTGACCTTTCCCACATAGGTCAGCCTACACACCTGAAACTTCTGTTACCATAGATGTCATATATTATTTGGTGACCACAACTGTATCTAAACTGGACTGAGTTGACTGATCTTGTATTTTATCTGTAACAGCCAAAGTTTTGTTGTTTTGAAGTTTAGAGTGTTCCAAATTCAGGGTCTAAATCATGTCTATATATAGACCAATCACAGATCACTGATTGATTTACTTGAGAATAATTCTGGAATTTATTGACCAATCACAGATCAAGAAATAAAATACCTCTGGCTATACCCTTTGACCAATCACAGATAACAGCAAGAGATACCTCAGAATTAAAATCTTGAAAATTTTTGTCCAATCATAGATCATGGATTGAGATATCTCTGAATTAACATTTTGAGACTTCTGTTTGGAGTAAGTTCTTTGTTGGACAACACAGCATTGGTCATTGGGCTCCTATCTTTCCCACTGTTAATCCAGGCTGTAATAGCTGACCTCTCATATGTGTAACCATCTGGAAACAGAACAGATGATCATGACAATTAAATATAGCGCAATACTGTATTCTTTCAGCCACTACAGCCAAAACTTCTAACATGGACTCATATGTCCTTTGTTGTATAAAAATGCTGAAAAACATTGTTGGATCTACCATTTATGTCTGCATAATGTTGCCTACATATGAGACATGTACTGTCATAAATGTAAGCTGATCTTTGAAACATGAAATGCAGTCATGTGAATTTCTTATTGCTTTATGTCCTTCTCTTGCTGGGGCCTACAACACAGTATACCTGGTAATCTAAAATTTCATCGTTTGCTGAGTATAATCTGACATTTTATTGTCTGCTGATCTGAGTATTGCATCTGCCAATTTGGTTTTGATTTGTTTTTTCTTTTTCCTTTGTGGTATTAACTTGTTATAAGGCCTATTACCTGCAGCTTTCAATTACAGATTTTGATCAGTTTGCTTTTGATTATCATTTAAATAGAGGATCTTGCATGAGTGCTCATGTATTATTGAATTTATTAAACGAGTTGGGGAAAAAGATAAGATGTGAGGCTTTGCCGAGCATTTTATCTGTTTTCCCTAACGAGTTTAATAAATTCAATAATACAGGAGCACGAATGCAAGATTCTATTTATCATATGACACTAAAATCGCATTGTATTAGCAAAATTTGCACTAAAACGTCACAATTTCGCCATTAGAAAATGTGACGTTTTTAAGGATGTCAATGTATAACGTTACGACGTAATTTGCATATTTAATCCACTAGTGGATTATTGGTTTTAATGCATGGCTTTATTACACTCTCAGATCTATGCTACGTCATATGATAAGAAACTGTACTGATATCATTAAAATACATTAAAACTTCCCATGAACATTTTTTTTTTATCTTCATCTCCTCTTTCAAATATGACTAGTGATGTTGGCCATAGGCTTAACGCTCTGAATTTATAATCCTAGGGATCTGGGTTCGAATCAAAATGGCTCAAGAGCAGTCTGATCTAGACCTACACTGTTCAGATAATTCTTACCTGTTCCCATCACTGGATCTTTCATTATCTCCCTTGTTATTGGACACAGGTACTCATCTGGAACTCCACTGTCTGTTAAAATACCACAAACTGACATGTCATTACAGGTTCATGTTATCTCACACACTGATATCTCAAAGCACTGTCTTATATCAAAGAATATAGATTTGACACATTTCCTTTTTTTTACATTTCATTTCAACTCCTGTTATCTCAAACTAGTAAATTTTCTGGGACCATAAAATTCACTTTCAGATATCAGAAGTTTGATATGAACTTTGACTTTGAGATATCAAGAGTTAACTAAATATACTATGATTTCTGTAATTAACTTATAGGATGCTTATCCCATTCCATTCAGGATACCCCTTTAGGGTCTGGGCAAACAGTTTGGATCCAGATCAGGCCCCACAAATGTGGGGCCTGATCTGAGATCCAAACTGTTTGCTGCCTAGACATGATTTCTACAAGAGATGGTTAGATAAATATTGTAAAAATATTCTTGATTTTTGATGCAGACGACAAATTTAGCAGAAAGACGAAAATACCCAGAATGCAATGGGTTACAATTTTCAAATTCTGCAAAAAAAAACACTTTTACTTCTCTTGAGGTGAATGGGTAGAAGCAACTCTCATTTTTTTAATTTTTTGCCTCCTTTCTCAATAGGCATCAACTCGTAGAGGGATGAATTCGCTCCCACAGGAGAAAATTCCCTCCTTATAAACAGACCCCATTTTGGAAGCACTCTGTTATCAAGGGAAGGAAATAGGAAGTCACAATAATAATGAGCCGCGACACTAAAGACCAACGAAGTGGTTGTGCGCCATCCACAGACTCAGAGCACCCGGGGCATCCACCCAGTTCAACCAGACTCTTCGTTAAGTGCTCAAAGGGTAGCTAAGGGTCTAAGCTACCTCCATGCGGACAGCGAAGACTCTGATCAGACTGGGTGGAAGCCCAGGCTGATCCAAGTCTGCGCTGGCCGCACAACCACATTGTTGGTTTTGTCTTGTCGCGGCTCAATTATTACTCTTCCTAAAATGGCAGAAAAACATCGAGGTTTACCCATACACCTTCAGCACTCAGATGTATTATTATGTGGTATTCTATTCAGGAATTCCTGTCGGCTGACTAATTAAACCACAAAATTTTGCCAGTGTGTTTTTGCTGTCAGACTTTAAAATTAACAGACTTGAAAAACTTGACATTTTTCTCTATTGTTTCGAAAATTTCAAGCAATGGGAAAGATACATGTGTACTACAGAAAACAAAACATGTATGCTGTTATCTCCTTAAAGATAATCAACTGCAAGCTTAATACAGCATGTGTCCTTACTGCAGCAAATGCTCTTTCATATTACTGTAAAACACTTATATATGGCGGCAGCAAAATTTGGCGGTTTTTAAATATGGACCTTTTGGCAGATTTTTATTTTGGCGGTTTTGTAAATTCTCAAAAATAAAATATTTTTGCTGACGTCGTATTTGACTCTTTAGTTGAGCTCTACATTGTCATGGTGATTAAAATAATAGCACTTATAATTATAATCATGTTACATTTTGCGTAATTATTGTTTAAAGTAAACAGATTTTGTGTTCTTTCTGATTTAATCAACTAAATTGAAATACTTAAAAGTATGGTGAGAACATTTTCATACTCAATTTCCTCCCACTTGTTGTTTGCCTGGCATCTTCTTTTGTGCTTATATATGTGATGTGTATTAGCTTTGATAATTTGGTAGAGGAAATAGGATTACATGCTCAATAATATTTTTTCTTCTTGTTTATATTGGCAGCATTTTAATTTGGCGATTTTCTTCTTTTCCACCAATATCGCCAAAATAAAGTGACCGCCAAATATAAGTGTTTTACAGTACACAATTCCAGGTAAGAGGCGCCACACTTTCCTGTGGTTCATGAATATGATGAGTAACCATTATACTCAGAAGGAACAAGAGGCCCAAATGGGCCTGATATCGCTCACCTGGCTTTTGTATCCGAATGGTCCCCATTCTGATACAAAATTGGTCCAATTCCAGAGATTTTCTCAATTTCACATTTTGCTACTTTTAGTAACAGAGGCCAACTTGTCTGGTCTTTATATATTTACTTTTGAAACACCTCAAGGCAAGAATCATTTTGCCACAAATTTCATCAAAATCCATTCAGGGGTTACTGAGATAATGTCAGTTTCATGTTTTGTGCTATTTTTAGTAACGGCAGATGGCGGCCATCTTAGAATGCCAAAATGCAAAAAATTGAAAAGCTTTCATGCAAGGACCATTTTGACACAAAATTGGTCCAGTTCCATTGTAATTTTCTAATTTTCAAATTTTGCTATTTTAAGTAACAGAGGCCAACTTGACGGGTCAATATTTGTTAATTTGTGAAACACATCAATGCAAGAATCATTGTGCCACAAATTTCGTCTCAATCGCTTCAGCGGTTAATCAGTGTTTCCCCCAGACTGAAAAAGGGGCAGGGTGCTGCTGAAAAAAAGGGCACTTTTAGCGCGGCGAAAGGCATCTGGAGGGGCAATGTTACCTACGTTGTTCAGCCTACATCTAATAATTAACCTCAAAAGTATGACATTTCAGTGCAGTAACACTAGCATTATGTATTAATATGTAGTGTAATTTAGCAGTACTGTTCATAGTGTTAACTAGTGTAACAAGTCCATTGTTGAATTACTAAAAAAAAAAAAATTGAACTGCTAAAAAAAATAAAAACCAATCCGGTATTCTCAAACCACCACTACATGTACCTCCCCACCTTTCCATCACCCTCCATATCTACATCCAAAATTGCACCTCGGATGATGGGTCTGATTTGTTCTAGTGATATTGATCAAAGCTGATACTTGTTTACACTCAAAATCTGTCTAGGCCAAAACCGAGATTAATTCTACACTTAGATGAACATACCTACCGTAAGACCTCTCTAGAATAGTTAAATATCAAATATGGATCGCGTATTGTTGCATATCTGGGCCGTGATTTGTAAAATCGCAATTACTGCATGGCGACAGCTGAGCTGTTGAGATTGCAAAAGATCGCGGATTTCCCGAGGTACTATTAATAAATATTGACTGGTTCTCGTTCCACAGATAGTACACCTGAATCGGCGGGAACTAGATAGAAAAACGCGGGAAACTAATCTTAAAGTGAACGAACCGACATTCATAAACAGAAATCGTCGGCACCTGTGACGATATCATGAAAACATGTATGATCTGATCAGCCTGCGCAAATTTAGCATGATCCGTATTTGTGATGACCTTACATTACGTATCTGACATGTTTACCGGGAAAATAGATATTGAATCATTGCTTTGTCGTACGCGTCTAATAGGCCTCGAATTCTGTAGTATAGCGCAACGTGGTACGGTGAAAAAATAGTTGTCGGTATTAATGCGGCAAGCGGCACCGTTATGCCGACTGAATCCCCACCTGCCACACCCTCAACTAGGCCCGTGTCATTATCGGAGGGAGGCAAACGAGTTTAACGGTGCTACCCGTTAGTTTCACAGTCGGAACAGGCTGGTCACTTTAACGAGAGTTTCTTTAATTGCCCTGTTTACTATCGCCATGTCCGCAATTCATCTGACATCTTAAAAGCCGGTAACCAGCATGTGTTTTCAGTTGGCGAAGTAATTTTCCGCTCCAATTAACACACGACGGTCGGGGTATAGCGAGGTGATAATTGCCACAGATTAATCACCGTGATTGGTGTTTATTGATGAGCATGTGTACAGATTATCGATCGACTTGAGTTGTCAGTTTTTACAGGTATGGGACACAATGGAACCGAATCGTAATAGCAGCGCGGGAAAAGGGACTGGTTACGAATATTTTCGGGCAGGAGGGCGCTCATGACACGTTTTGGGGGCAGAAGGGCGGGACCAAAAAGGGGCAGGGCGCGGCGCCCCGCCATTCCGCTTTAGGGGAAACACTGTTAATGAGATGTTGTCATTTTCATGTTTTGTGCTATTTTTAGTAACGGCAGATGGCGGCCATCTTGGAATGCCAAAATGCAGAAAATCGAAAAAAGCTTATTGAAATGATCATTCTGACAGAAAATTAGTCCAATTCCACTGAGATTTTCTTATTTTCACATTTTCCTATTTTTAGTAACAAAGGCCAATATGATTTGTCTATATTTAGTTACTTTTGAAACATCTCAATACAAAAATCATTTTGACATATTGTCATTTTCATGTTTTGTGCTATTTTTAGTAACGGCAGATGTCGGCCATCTTGGAATGCCTAATTGCAA
The DNA here is from genome assembly GCA_963989385.1 of Ctena decussata. NCBI lineage: Eukaryota > Metazoa > Mollusca > Bivalvia > Lucinida > Lucinidae > Ctena > Ctena decussata. The sequence goes on from OZ022504.1 coordinate 9,089,894, forward strand.
TTAATCGAAAATGCTTCATGTAAGGACCATTCTGACACAAAATTGGTCCAATTCCATTCAAGGGTTCTTGAGTAATTGTCATTTTATGTTTGTGCTATTTTTAGTAACGGCAGATGTCGGCCATCTTGGAAGCCAAATTGCAATTAATCAAAACGGCTTCATGCAAGGAACATTCTGACACAAAATTGGTCGAATTCCATTCAAGGGTTCTTGAGTAATTGTCATTTTTATGATTGTGCTATTTTTAGTAACAGCAGATGTCGGCCATCTTGGAAAGCCAAATTGTAATTAATCGAAATGGCTTCATGCAAGGAACATTCTGACACAAAATTGGTCGAATTCCATTCAAGGGTTCTTGAGTAATTGTCATTTTTATGTTTGTGCTATTTTTAGTAACGGCCCCCATGGTGGCCATCTTGGATAGTCAACTGGCACAAAATTGAAATAATTCCTTTTAAGGACCATTGCTGAACAAATCTGACCACAATCGATTGAGCTTTCTTGAGACACTGACATTTGAGCAAAATCGGTCTTGTAAACGCTAAGTAGGTCACTGTGACCTAATTCCGCTATAGATTTTTTTCATTTTTGCAATTTTTAATCCCAAGGTCCCATTAATGTTCCATGCAAACTTTTGGCCAAATATACCAAATGGTTCTGGAGAAGAAGTTGATTTTGTTGTTTTTGCTATATTTAGTAACGGCGACCATCTTGGATTCTTGACCTGACCCAATTTTACAATTTTAAAACCCTGCAGTCTGGTCATGCTCCATGTAAAATTTGAAACCCATGGGTGCAGTGGTTTTAGAGAAGAAGTTTTTTGAAGTCGTTTGAATATGTCGTTTTTTGACATTGGCATTTGAGCAAAATTACACTCGTAAACAGAAAGAAGGTCACTGTGACAAAACTCCGCTACAGATTTTTTTCATTTTTACAATTTTGAATACCAAGGTTTCATTGATGTTCCATGCCAAAATTCAGACAAATATACCCAGTGGTTCTGGAGAAGAAGTTTATTTTGTTGTTTTTGCTATTTTTAGTAACGGCGGCCATCTTGGATTTTCAACCTGACCCAATTTTACAATTCTGAGACCCTGGAGTCAGGTCATGCTCCATGTGAAATTTGAGAACCATGGGACCAGTAGTTTTACAGAAGAAGATGTTTGAATATTTGTTTTTAGGTGTTGACGGACACATTCCGTGACGACGCACGACGCACGCCGGACGCATTGGTATGACAATAGCTCACTATGGCCCTTCGGGCCAGGTGAGCTAAAAATAAACATAAAGATACCTGGATCTTTCTTTTGTAGGATAGGATGTGCCATTAACCGCTGTCTTGAACGAAGAATCTTGTTTCTGTGGCCTAATGCATCTGCAAAAACATCAATATATCAGAGGTATGCAACAGCAACCATGTATGCAAATGTAGGAATTACTAAAACTTTTTTCTTTCCTGCATGCTTAGCAAACAGGCAGAAATGCCATTTTGTAAACTCTCCTTATCACATGCAGATTTTCTCTGAGTTCCAAATCTGAGGAGTCCTTGGAACTTTCTTTTTTTGTATTTAAGGGTCCCATGCAGAAAATTATGGATCCTGATTTCTTATTGATCTTAAATGTTTCTATAATTTTGCCCAAAATGGCTTGAAATAATATCTAAAAATGGGTATTCTATGTCCTTTGCTCTGAGAAAAAAATTACATTTGAGCTGTCTATAATATCCAGTTATCGCAATCATTTCTGATGGGTAATGACTTTATAATTGAGCCACTCTCTATGAAAACAGGGCTTAATGACATAAAAATATAAAAATTACTAACTGCATATATGAAAAGTATAAGCTTTTCTAAACATTTCCTGAAAATTTAAGATGAGTACCCTTATTTATTACTGAGATATAGACCTTAGAAGCACAAGGGTAGTGCTGTTTCTTTATATGACGTTAGTAACGTCATGCAAGTATGTTTTGACAACAGCGTCGGAACGTTTGTTTGAACGCGCTTTCTGCGCTTGTTACACAAGCTAACTCGGACAAAAAGTGTTTTTGCTCATTTTCAATGAGTATATCATAGCACACACATAATAGTTTTCATAATTTAACATTCTTTCTCAGATGATAGGTCTTTGAATGGTATACCATCTGTTTTCAAAGCTTTGGGGTTACCGTGGAATAAGCATTGTCATGGCAACAAATGTCATATTTATGACTGGATTTTGTCTGAATTCACAGGCTTTCTGTTGTATCTCAACCCTTACGGTAATTTCATGGAAATAAAAAGAGGTCCGAAAAATCATTAATTTTGGTGTTTTTCATCCGTTCACAACGTAATTATTACGTAATGTCATTAAGCCCGGTTTTCACAGAGAACAGCTCAATATATATATGCATTTTGCTTACTGTCAAATCCTGCTACTTATGAAATTGTACTGTAGTATATGTATGTAATTTATAGTTAATAAAATATTGTTTAAACCAATCATTTCTGACACTAACATTCATAACCTTATGTTAATGCAGTCTAACTCTTTGAGTCCGAGAGGACTTTCATTATTTCTTCCTGGGACTGCCAGGAATAATTTGGGATCAAATGACACAGAATCCTGTTTCAAGAAAAACCATACACAAGTATTATATACAAATCTTTCCAACCATCTGATTTTGTTATGGTTTCCCAATTATTATGGTCTGTTTCAGCCTGTGAAAAATTCCTTGACCAATCCTTAAACTCCAAGATCTGGGCAAAACAATTTTCCAGGGGCTGGTTGTTCAAAACTAATGACATCATTAGATATGCCAACATTTTTTGTTGAGAAAATGTGAGAAGCTTTTGCATGGCAAAAGCTCACATTTTTTCAACAAAAATATCAGTGTATTTGGTTATAAAGTCATAAAACAGTTTACAAGTTGATCTCTTAATGAGCTTGTTAGGCTAACGACGTTTTGAACAACTGTGCCCTGGTGCTTTATCCCTAATCATGGCAGCCCTGCCAAATCAGGCACTTATTAACTCATTGCATTCTGGGTATTTTTTGTCGTCTGCTGAAATTGTCGTCTGCATCAAAAATCAAGAATATTTTGACAATATTGGTCTAACTTACTCTTGTAGAAATGATATCTATGCAGCGAACAGTTTGGATCTCAGATCAGGCCCCACGTTTGTGGGGCCTGATCTGGATCCAAACTGTTTGCCCAGATACTGCTAAAGGGGTATCCCGCATGCAATGGGTTAAGGAAAGCAAAGCATTTATACCTCAATGAAAACAATGCTGAATGGCCATGATTACTCATCCTATTTCTCAACCTACCAATTCCAAGTGACTTCTGTAGAGCATTATCATCTAAATGTAGCAACTCCTGACCATCTATCTGGTGCACGCTAAAATTATCCTCGTATTGTGGTAGACCTAACTCCACAATCCACTGACATACATCATCTACCGTCCACTTCTCTGGCCTCTTTTTGATTAGCATTTTGTCGTCTGCTACCTGAGCAAATTGTTGGTCCTCGTCTGCTAATGTGACTAAAAGGAAAAGATTAAGGTGAATGAGTACACTTTAAGGGAAAGCAACTCTGCCATTTTCATTTTTGCCTCCCTTCCAAATGGGGGTCAACTCTAAAAGGAAAGAATTTGCTCCTCTACGAGCAAATTCTTTCCTTTAAGAGTAGACCCATTTTGGAAAGACTACTTCATCCTGGAAAGCAAACCGTCACAACAGTTGTTCCCCTTGTTCTCCTTTGTAAAAATGGTGGAAAATATGGACGTATTTCCTACATCTTAAATATTACATAGCCAGCCAACAGTATAATGCATTAATAGATTTGCAAGTTACATCTTTATATTTAAACTCGCCACTGACTCTGCATAGATAAACCTTTTAGAGCAGCTTCATACACCGATGAACGACATTTGATCATGTGACGTTGTCATCCAGCAGCGTCTAAGGTAGACAAACGTCTTGATTGGTCTGTATGACATTCGCTAGATGCAACGTCCTGGAAACGGCCTTTTAACGTTATGGTCAAACTTTTCTTTGTCTCATATTCTGCATAAATTGCTACGAAAACAGCATACAAAGGGTCTAAAAATTAAGTGAAAATATAAGAATAAAAATTTGATTTTTCAGCGTTCATCATGTGATAAAGCCAGTGATTGTCACTAAACTTCTACAAGAAGTGCTTTGTGCTTCATGGAGTTTTAGCTCCACCCACTGGCTTCATCACACGATGAATGCTGAAAAATCAAATTATTTTTTATGAAGTTGAAAGGCTATCTATGAACTATCCGTTAACCCATTTATGCCCAGAGAACTCTTTTACCTTTATAAGTTGGACGAGTCTATTCATCATTTTAGGGGTGTCTAGTTTATTTCTTATCACATTTTATAGAGTTTACGGTGAATTAAATCTTATGCAAGAAGGGTAGATTCTGATCAGATGCTGCATTATGCGTTGTCTGATCAGGGTTTGCACAGTTTGCCTATGTCTTTTGTTATGGAATGCCATATGGGTTAATGGATTAAAAAATCTCTCCTTCAGATAACCTATTTTTAATACTATCAGAGCCCTAGATAAGAGGGAGTATAAGGTGATAATTAGGGATAATTTTTGTTAATTCTGGATAAAAACATTTATTGTGACCCCTCATCTGAACCGGCTCGCCGAGGGGTCACAACATATGGTTTCAATGAGAAATAAAAAAAATTATCCCTCAGTTATCATCAAATACCCTTCTCATCTAGAGCTCTGTACTATACTCACTCAGCAGTTCATCTTCTGTCGATAACTTCCATACCATGACAGTCTTATCATTGGATCCTGATGCCAAGTATCGATTATCACTGGAGAAGGCACAACATGTCACATACCTGAAGATATAGCAGACAGAGTACATAATACCCTAAAGTGCTGAAGTATTGGGACACCTAAAACCATTAATTTTCCATTTGTTCCAAATGGAAAATTAATGGTTTTCAGGTGTACCAATATTTCACTACATAAGGGTAACTTTGTGTACCACAAAAAGTCTAGAAATAAGTACCATCTTTCCCCAATTCGATTATAGAGTGTGCCTGAATATAATACATTGTTAATTTTTCCAATCAAAAGGTAAGGCAGAAAGACTATATTAACCCTTACAGCACCAAAAATGAAAAATTTTGAATTTGCAAACAGTGTAGAACCAGATGAGGTGGCTCACAATGAGCCACCTCATCCGGATCCACACTGTTTGCTCTATAGTCTTTGAATTCTCAATATGATATAGCTTGGACAAAAACTCTTTTTTTTAATTTCTGCAGACGTAAATTTTGTCATCTGCTTTTTTGGCGCATTCAGGGCTCACATGCAAAGATTATCCAGACGTCAATTTTAATTTCATACTGAATTATTATCAAAAGTACTGGTGCCATTTCTATCAAAAGTCTGCAAAATATGCAGATCACTGTTACCCATCCTCTGCGATGTTACTTGATCAATCATAATAGGAGTAGGAGTCCTGGTAGCTCAGTAGATTAAGCGCTGGCTTGCTGATCTAGCAGTTCTAGGTTCAAGCCCTGCCGTAAACGGGGTTCCATTGCACACATAGCCTTTCATTATCACCCACCCACTGTCTTGTTATGACTGAAATACTGTTATAAAGGATATAAAAATCGCAAGTCATCCATCCATCTGAAAGGAGTATTTTCTGATGAACAGCCATCAAGTTATAAGCCTATCAAGAACTTAAACTATGTAAAAGAAAACATGAATACCAAGACTAAAAGGATAAACACTAAGTTTATACACAAACAACAAGTACTTTATGACCTATTTTAATGTATAAAATAAACATATATTTCAATGCTCAAAAGTAAACAAACCAATAACATTCATATATACAGCAACAAACAACAAACAAACTTTGGCTCTGTCTTGGGGGCAGCTCACTTCTAATTATCATTGCAATGCTGTGGCTAACCTGGGAATCAACCAAAAAAGTCGGACAGCTGAAAACTATGCTTTCTATGACAGTCTGTGCATATAATGGAATGACTTCCCTACCAATAAGGCTTGAGACCCAGGCATGAAGAGTGCAATCTCTAAGCCTTGAAATTGTGCCAGGATGCATGACAGGTTTGACCCCTGAGGCTCGAGATATAGGCTTGAAACGGTGCTATCTCTTGCAATGAATGAATGAATGAATGCTGGGTGATCCTTGATGGCCTGAGAGACAGGCGTGAAATGGGGCTGTCTCACAACAGAAGGCTTGAGAGCCAGGCGTGAAACGATGCCGTCTCAGTGCCTCGAAAGAGGCATGAAAATGGTGCAAACTATAGGATTCAACCCAGAGATCAGAGAGAGAGGCGCGATTCGGTGCTGTCTCATGACCAGAGCAGGCGTGAAAACGGTGCATGAATTAAAGGGGGTCATTCCTGAGCCTGAGAGCTAGGCATGAAACGGTGCTCTCATGGCTGGAATGGGCATGAAAAACCAGTGCTAGGTAGGGTTATCCCAAAAGCCAGAGCATTAGGCGTGAATGATGCTGCTCGTGGCTTAATTCAGGCTTGAGACGAAACAGTTGCAAATGTAGGATTATCATGAATTTGCAGACTCGATCACGCATTGTTGTGCAGACAGAACAGTATGAGACCTGAATGCTGATGATGCTTTGGGTAAATTCCACAAATCAGGTTAGCCCGAAATGGTACTTAGTCAGACTGTTACATACCAGCTTGACAAGTGATATTTTGGGGAAAAGAAGGCCAAACGAATTTGGTGGTAGGCAAATGAGCCCCCCCCCCCCCCCCCCCACTCCCCCCAAAAAAACACTAAGTGTTGGCATTGCAAAATTTTTCGACAACACTTACACTAATTGTTATTGAACACTAAGGCCCAATTTCATGTCACAGTTATAACTCAGATTAACAAGTCTGTGGTCTATTTTTACGTAAGCACAACGTAAATTTTTTGTGTTTCGAATGCTAATCTGGGTGCTAAGTTTGATGTGAAAATTGGGCCTAAGACTGGCATTTATGATGCTTCCTGTTTACGGTTAATAGAAACATTGATACTGGAACGCTTGGAGTTCAAGAGTAATGCTAAGCATCGATACTACATTGCTTAGTGTTCACAAGTAACATTAACCCTTAATACGCCAAAAAGCAGACGACAAAATTTACGTCTGCAGAAATTTCAAAAATTGTTCTGTCCCAGCTATATCATATTGAGAATTCAAAGACTATAGGGCAAACAGTGTAGATCCAGATGAGGTGGCTCATTATGAGCCACCTCATCTTGATCTACACTGTTTGCAAATTCAACAATTTTTCATTTTTGGCGCTTTAAGGGTTAAGGGTAAGGTAGCACTAAGCAGTGTTACAAGGCTAGCTTTTACCCAACTGAGCTACTGGGGCTTGTAAAAGTGAAACAAAAAAAGCAAACATTTACCTTGTGTGACCTTCTATTACATGAAGAGCATTCCCTGAAAGCTGGAAAAAATAAACAAATATGAAATCAAATGTATGAAGCATAGCATAATTATATGTCACACTTCTTAAGGAGATCTAAACATAACAGCTCTAAATATTGGGATATACAGGTTTGATCAGGGTCTACACTGTTTGCCATTTTATCTGTCTCCCAACCCCACTACTCCAGTTTTTGTTAGAAGCATTACTGCATTGATGTACATTGCAGTTCAACTTTTAAGTTGGTAATGGTAATTATTTAGGTACATGTATCCTAATGTTTAGAATATTTAGGATAGGCTATATGTGAAGAGAAAAAAAGCAATGCAGCCTGTACATAAATCTTCACTGTTTTAATTTTAGATTCCTCTGGATCCATTTAAGAATTAAAATTTGATTTTTCAGCGTTCATCCTGTGACGAAGCCAGTGGGCAGAGCTAAAATTCCATGAAGCGCAAAGTGCTTCTTGTAGAATTAAAACAACGACCACTGGCTTCTTCACATGATGAACGCTGAAAAATCAAATTTTACTTCTTGTATTTACTCTATTTCTAGACCCTTTCTGTGCCATTTATGTGGTAATTCAGTGCAGAATATGCTAAGTATGGGTCAAAGAAAAGTTTGTAATGATGTTTTTGGCCATTACGTTAAACAGCTGTCTTCATGATGTGGCGTCAATAGAACGTTACATGGGCCAATCAAGTCATTCGTTTACCTTAGAAGACACATGATCAACCGTCGTCCATTGGTGTATGAAGTTAGTTGCTCTATAAGATTTACGTACGGGAAGTCAGTTGCAGGTGTAAATATATTCTATTTATGCCACCAGGGAAGACAATTTTGCACAGGCTGATCTGCATTTTCCCCACATGCACAAAGCATAAGGTATTTTTTCATTAGGTCTTTTCATTAGGCCTTCAGGTCAAGTGGAAACCAATGCCAGGAAACTTTGAACTTTTTTCAAAGAAGGGCGAAATTTTCCATAAATATGCTTAAATCTTTAATCAAAGCCCTACTCCAGATAACGGTGGATACTGATGACAATTCTGAGATGAATCTTCTCATTTCTCAATATGAGGGTATGTTGTGGCCCCTCCTTACAACTACCTCAATGAGGCAGGTGGAGGAGCAACAACATGTGTTTTATGAAGAATGAACAAAGGTTATTTCAGAACTATCTTCAAGCCCACCAATCCTCACCTAGACCCCCATCTTTTTCCAGTTCTTCCCATTTCACCCGCTGTCCCTTTTCTTGAGCTTTCATTATCCAAAAACTTTACTACTCTTTTCTGAAGATTCCCTTCCCCAACCCCACTCCCCACTTTTCTGCCGCTTCTCCAATTCCCACCCACTACCCCTTCTTATGGAGCTTCCCCAATTCCAACCCCACTAGCCCCTTTTCTGGAGCTTCCCCACCCCAACACTACCATCCCTCTTTTCTGTAGCTTTCTAACCCACTACCTTCTTTTCTGGGGCTATGGCAAAGCACATGAAATAAAAAACAAACTTACAGGGTCCCATAGTCTCACTGTTTTATCAATGGAGCTGAAAAAAGAAAGGGAATACACAATAAAAACCAGCGCTTCGTTGTTCAAAGCATTGTCAGCTTAACTGTATCATTAGCAAAAGGATTTGTTAAGTCTTCTTGTACAGAGAAAATCAAGTGTTCTTAATATTTTTTGTTGAAAAATGTGAGGAGCTTTTGCAGTGCAAAAGCACCTCACATTTTTTTACACAAAATAGCAGTGCTATTCAACTTACATGAATATACACCAGATTTGTACAAAATTTCGGTTTTGTGAAAGAAAAACTGGTGGGCTTATAGCACTTTTGAAAGTGGCCAAACTGAATTTTCGGTTTGGCCACTTTCATGAGTTTTGTGATAACTCCACCAGTTCTTTTACTTCAAATCAAATATTTTGCACCAATTTACTTTACTTTACATATACAGTGATAATTCTGGCTCAGGATTTTACAAGAGAAAATATATCATTTAGGCATTTTTCCTGAGAAATTCATTCTCAGTGAGATTTTTGGTACTATCCATTTATAAAGAATTGCATTTCGGATGAGATTTTTTTCTGCCACTGAACAGATTTCAATAACATTTTTTGGAAAAAAATAATCCCTGCATATATACAAGTTGAGAGATTATATAGAGGATCTTACATGAGTGCTCATGTATTATTGAATTTATTAAACGAGTTGGGGAAAAAGATAAAATGCGAGGCTTTGCCAAACATCTTATCAGTTTTTCCTTACGAGTTTAATAAATTCAATAATACAGAAGCACGAATACAAGATTCTATTTACCATATGACACTAAAATCACAATTTATTAGCAAAATTTAAACTAAAACGTCACTGTCAGGATTTCGCCATTAGAAAACGCGACGTTTTATGGACGTCAACATATAACGTTACAACGTAAGTTGCATATTTAATCCACTGGAGGATTATGGTTTTTAATGCATGGCTTTATTACACTCTCAGATGCGACCTCATATGATAAATATTGGCTTCCTATCCACAGAAGTTTGATTTTTCAATGGAATCATGCCTTTACCAGGGGTGACTTACCAGGAAGCAAGCAGTTTACCATTGTTGGAGAAGGAACATTGCATAACTGACCCTGTATGGCCTTTTAACACATTTCTTTCACTCACTATCACATCTGAAAGTAGACATAAAGGTGAAATACCATAAAAGCCTGAAAACTGGGGCAACTATAATAATTATCGTAATCACCCTAACATGGATCAATTTGATTTTACAATGAGGTAATGTGTCCAAAAGATGCAGATGGAATGGCAAACAGTGTAGACCCTGATCAGACTGCTCCTTTGATCTGAGTCTGCACAAATTGCTCAGGCTTATATGTCCCAATATTTAGGTCTTTTACGGTTAAATGATTTCTCTAACTTACTGCAACTCTACCATTTCCATTTTTGCCTCCCTTTTTCTATAAGGAAAGAGAGCTGATTTGTTCAGGGAAGCAAACAGGAACACATGTAAGTTGTTTTTCCCTTCGTACAAGAATTCCGCAAAATATAGTGTCTCCCGCAACAGCACAATATCACTACACAGAGCTAAACCTGAAAACTTAACAAAAGGGTATGCCACCAATGCCAACAGTGGGCATCAGCCTGGTCTAAGCAGAGCCATCGCTGTCTGTGTGGAGGTAGCTTAGACCCTTAGTGACCCTTTAAGACACAGCAAAGACTCTGATCAGATTGGGCAGATGCACAGGCTGATCTGAGTCTTTGCTGGGTACACATGCCACTGTTGATTTTGTTGTGTCGCGTCTCATATATAGGTCAACTTACTTGTTGTTCCAATGTCTGAAACAAAGTCCCATAGCTTGACAAGATCATCTTGACCACTGGTGGCGAGTAAAAAATGTACTTTGGAAGGATTTGATAGGCCTGAAAACATAAACACTTGCTGTAACTGAGGTGAATGGGTATACTTTTATGGAAAGCTTCTCTGCCATTTCAATTTTACCTTCCTGATCAATCGGGGGCCACTCTTAAAAGAAAGAATTTGCTCCTCTAGGAGATCTTTTTTTTTTTGGAAGGGTTTTGTCCACAAAAATGATGTCACACAATTTGTCTTCCTTTGAAACAAAAAATGTTACAGAGTGTAACTAATGCCCCTGATAGCCCCTTTAAATCTGGTAATTGACCCCTGATAATGACCTTGACTTGAGAAATAGCAATCTAAACCTGTGAAAACAAGAGGCCAAATGGGCCTGATAGCTCTCACCTGGATATTTTGTCACAATGTATCAAAGTCCTAATGGATGGTCCATGGCACAAATTTGCAAATGTTCATGCTAACTTCAGAGGTTCTTGAAATAAGTCTTGTAATATTTAGTACATGTAATATTTGGTAACCATCTTTGGTCCAGTTTTGCACTTCACAGAAGGATCATTTTCACAAATGTTTCCTCCAATTCTATTCAGCAATTCACAAAACATTGTGTCATTTTCATATTAGGCAAAGGCTCATCTTAACATCCCAAACGCACAAATACAATTGAAGGCACACAAACAAAAGTTGTAAACCCTCTGCTCAGCTATAAGATTGTGTTTATTGCGAAACACAGCTTGTTTAAAGTGCATTCAAATAAGAGAGATTATAGGAAAAGCAAATACTAGAAACAATAAATCACAGAATTAAATTAGTCCGAGTTTGATAATTCATACTCTGCTGAGTATGAGAAAAAGTTTTTAACCGCGGGCCTGAATTTGGTCTGCATGGATTGCTCAGACCTGTATGTCCCAATATATGTATATAGAATTTTATGTTATACATGACTTACTGCCTGATCCATATGTTGGAGAAAAATCACAGCATGTGACCCCAAGGTCATGGCACTCTGGGACACACGCCATAGCTTTCCCATGACCAAACTGGGCATCCCAGACATTCAGATCACCGTCACTGCTGCCCGACACAAGGTAATGGTTGTCTGGGGAGAAGGACACACCAAATACTGTTGCCTCATGGGCTTGGAATGTTCTGAAAGTAGACAGCAAAACATTAGTGAGCCTGGAGATGTTCCAATACTTGGATAAAAAAAAAAAATTGCTGTCTCTGAGAGTGGTACTCTCAGACTGTGACTTTTTCTTGTAAACTACCATTTTTGCTTTGACTGTTTGGAAATATTGTCTTTAAGATACACAAAAATGCAAAATCAAGAAGGAAAAGTCACAGTCAGAGAATACCACTGAAATACATGTACTGTTAAAATTAAATCTGTTTTCATGTTGCATCAATCCATTCAGTGCAAATACTGAAGCAGAATATTGTGGATACTGATCCAAGAAAATTTTGACCAAATGTGATTAAAAAAGAAAATTATCTGGAGCACTGTATAATCTGAGAACAATTCTTAGTTTTTTTCTCTTTATTTCTCAACATATGTTGTGACCCTCATCAGAACTGTCTTGGGGAGACAATTCTAATGAGGGGTCACCACCTATGTTTTTATGGAGATAATTATATGGAACATTTTCCTTAAATCATCCCTGTTACCTCTCCTTATCTGGAGCACTGTGTAACCATACCTGATTAGTTTCATTGTGGCCACATCCCAAAGGCACATACAATTATCATCGCCACCACTGACTATAAGCGAAGAATTTGGTGAAAATCTGCAAACTCTCACAGGACTCCTACTATCATGCTGTAGTGTTCCTTTCTTCGTTCCTGACTTTGGGTCCCAAACAATGATTTTTCCATCTGTTGAACACGTGGCTAGAAGTGTCCCAAATGGTGAAAATGTGCAGCAGTGTACATAATAAGCATGACCACAAAGTGGCGAGCATGAAAGCTCGGTATAATCATCAGTGTCCCAAAGACGCACTGTTTTATCACCAGAACACGTGGCTAATTTTCTGTCTGTTGAAAAACTCACTCCATTTACATCTGAAGTGTGTGAGCTTATTGTATGATCTAGACTGGCCACAATGTTCCGAATATCCATCTTAGCTTGAGTTTCTGAAAAAGAATACCATATTAGGACATTGTATTGTATTGTATATTAGGACACTTACAAACCATTAATTTTCCATCCGGAACAAATGGAAATTAAATTAATGGTTTTACGTGTCCCGATACTTAAGCATATTACGGTAGCCACTGTCAGTTTCTCAAAGTGTAAAGAAGTACTTTTATCATTTTCTGTCATTTTACAAAGGGAAACAACTTTAGTGACTTCCTTTTTGGTTTAAACATATTTTATTTCAAAAATGAAGGATTCATGGTAGTAACAATATTGTTATACAGTAGAACTTCAATGGCTCAAAACCTAATGGTTCGTTTACCCTGCCTGGCTAGAACTATTTCTTTGGTCCCTAAAGGTCACTTTATATAGAAACTAACCTTGGATGGCTAGAACTACCCTTGGCTGGAACTAATTTTCATGGTGACCATGAAAATTAGTTCCAGCCAAGGACAGTAGAACTTCATTGGCTCAAACAGGCTTGGGACCAGGGGCCATATTTACAAAATGACTTAAGTGGTTGCTATGCTATTGCTAAGGCTGGATTTCTATGAAGGAGATTCCCTACAACTATGAAATTTGCTCTGGAGGAACAGTCTTTCTCAGACTGTTCCTCCAGAGCAAATTTCATAGTTATAGACTCTATAACTATGAAATTCTCTAAGAGAATCTCCAATATAGAATTTCAGCCTTAGCAACAGCATAACGGCCCCTGGTCCCAAGTCTGTTTGAGCCAATGAAGTTCTACTGTATATACATAAACATAATAGGATTAGAACAAGCAATGGCTTATTTAGTTCCTCCATTAAACTTCCTGTTTGCTTCCCTGGATGATGAAGATCTTCCAAACTGGGATCAACACTTAAAGGTAAGAAGGTGCTCCATGAGGAGCAAATTCTTTCCTTTAAAACTGACTATTCGAAAGAGAGGAAAAAAAATAATAAAATGCCATAGGTGTTCCCTAAGAATAGGTCCTCATTCACCTTAACCCATTCCATTTGGGATACCCCTTTAGGGGTATGTGGGCAAACGTGGGGCCTGATCTAGGATCCAAACTGGCTGCTGCCTAGACATCATTTCTACAAGAGTCAGTTAGACCAATATTGTCAAAATATTCTTGATTTTTGATGCAGATGACAATTTCAGCAGACGACAAAAAAAAAAACAGAATGCAATGGGTTAAATATTTCTTGCAAAATTTGTCTGCAAAATTTCAAAAAATTATTTCATACCAGCTGTATCATAGACTAGAGGGCAAACAATAACAGATCCAGGTGAAAATTCAAAGACTAGAGGGCAAACAGGGTAGATCCAGATGAGAAGGCTTATTACGATATCAAAATTCCTTTAAGTGATATGGTCTGTTATCATATCTTATATTTGATACTTGGATAAATGTCTTGGTAAACTGATATTTTCATGCTTTCTGTGGCATTTTTTCCAATATTCTCATCAATATTAATCTCCCATTGAAAAGAGTACAGACCATAATTTTGGATCAATGTAGGCTCATAAAAGCCTGCTCAAGCAGCTGAATTTAAAGGAACACTCTGTTTGCATAAACAATAATATTGTTGAAGGTCTGTCTTTAACACTCAAATCCCAATCCAGCAGGTCACATAAGCAGCCTGGTCTGGGTTATCACCACCATTAACGGGCTAAATATTGTCAGTTTGTATTTTTCCCCATTAAAGGCTTAATTGATATTTCTTTGGTCTTTCTATTACATTGGAATTATTTCTGACACTAGAACAAACAACTAGCCTTCAGGAAGAAAAGAAAATCTATAGAGGATCTTACATGAGTGCTCATGTATTACTGAATTTATCAAATGAGTTGGGGAAAAAGATAAGATGCGAGGCTATGTCTAGCATCTTATCAGTTTTCTCCAACGAGTTTAATAAATTCAATAACAAAGGAGCATGAATGCAAGATTCTTTTTATCATATGATACTAAAATGGCATTTTATTAGCAAATTTTGCACTGAAACATCACAATTTCGCCATTAGAAAATGTGACGTTTTATGTAGGTCAACGCATAACTTTACAATGTAATTTGCATATTTAATCCACTCGTGAATCGTTGCTTTCAGTGCATGGTTTTATTACACTCTCAGATGCGACGTCATATGATAAATACAATTATCCGCATAGACAAATGTTAAACAGTCAGCATCTCCTTTTTCCAGTAGAGTATTTATATTGTCATGACCACTGGAAAGTATGACTTTTATGGCCCCTTCAACAGCAGTTCAGTTATTTTAGACTGTAACAAAAGAGCTGACAATAAAGAAGGATGACTGTAATTATACGGCTACAAAATAGGGTTTTCTCTTCTCTAGAATGACCCTAAATGTCTAAGTCAGTCTTATGAAATTCTGCTATAAGATGGGTTTTTCCCTTCCAAAACAATCCTGAAAATCTAGATCCATCTCATAAGATGGATCTAGATTTCTAGGATTGCTTTTGCAAGGGAAACCTCCATCTTAGAACTGAGGAACTAAGCAACTAACAGCTAGTTCAAACTGATGTCAAAGGGACTTCATTGAGGCTTCATTCTGCTAAGGTACGAAGCACAACCTACCAATCCAGGGGTCGCAAGATCAATCCCCCACTTCTCCGGTCTTTCGGATGAGTCTTTAAACCAAGGTCCCGTCTCCATATGACCTCGTTGTTGGTGGGACGTTAAACCAGAGTTCACTCACTCACTCACAAAGCACAACAGTTGGTAATTCCACAACTGCTACATGTATAATAACAGATTTATGATGTCAGTGGTATCTGAGCATGGCAAACAGTGTTCGCCATACTCCACCAGTTTTATAATGATATTACAAACTGAAATTCTTTCAACAGAAGCTTCAGATTTTTTCAGACAAACAATTATTCTCAAGTCATTTAATTCCGTGTTGTTACTGATATCTATTGAATTACTGGTCCCCTGAAGCCTTTTGTTTAACATAACATCATATCCCTAGAGCTCCAATTAAAGGGAAAGAAATTGGTTGTAAATCTTTATTATTTGAACAACATAAACAAGAAAGTGGCATGCCCGCCCCAGCAAAGACTCAGATCAGTCAGAGCCAATGCTCAGTCTGATCAGAGTCTTTGCCATCTGCATGGAGGTAGCTTAAACACTTAGCTACCGTTTAAGGCAATGAAGACTCTGATCACACTGGGGGGTGTCTTGTCTTCTGCTTCTTTTCTTCTTCTTCCAGGTAATGGACACTATTCTGAGTTGGAATGTACTTAATGTCCAGGGGAGAGTTGGGTTACTTTGGACAGCGGGTAAATTCAGACACTGACATTGTTTCCTTTATATGTCATTTGTTTGGAATCAAAACAAAATTATCCGGGCAAACAGTGAAAATCCTGATGAGACGGCTCATTATGAGCCGTCTCATCTGGATTTTCACTGTTTGCCATGGTATGTCCGAATTTACCCTCCTGTCCGAAGTTACCCGACTCTCCCCTAGTGAGAGGGAATGGGAAAGTCACCCTCAGCAAAAAATGGCATCTATGTACAGTTAAGACTGTACACATCCTGATTTTGATTAGTATGCTGAAGCGGAGTATGCTGCATGGGTGAGGGAAGCTCTGAAGTCCTCCTGTGATAAGCAGTTGGTCACTCTTGTGGGTTGGTTGTTCCAGTTGCTGATTGTCCTGGAAAAGTACTAAGGAATATTTATACACACTGTGTATTGCATAGAGCGGCAAGAGTCTGAAGAATCCACGTGTCTAGCTATCATTAAGTCAGAGAATGGACATACAGTGTCCAATGCCTACAAGGATCTTGTTGTGTTTCTCATGAGCTCCTGAATCTGAATCCATGTTGATTGTCCTTTAATATGTTGTGTTCGTTGGAGCGCTTCATTATAGAGCTGTGCATGTTGTGTTCCAGAATTTTGCAGCCCACACAAGCTAATGACATAGGCCAGTTGTTTGAGGCTGCAGTCTTGTTACTTTTATAGTATATGGGTGAGATCAATGAGTCCTTTCAGTCTCTTGGTAGTTGGTCCAGGTCAAGTGATGATCTGAAGATTGCTGTTAGAACTCAAGTCAAAGATGGCTGGAAAATTGCAGTTAGCGGGGAATCAGTGCTTGTGCAAGGATGGGAACAGGTGCTTGCGTAAATGTGAAAGCCATTTCAAGGAAGAGATCAGAATAAATGGAAATTCTGAAGAAAAACAGAGAATAAAGTCATCTGAATTTGTCCAAATTGAACTGAACCTCACTCACACTCGGAGCTGATAACATCTTCCATGTATTTCTTGTTAGATTGATCTAGAATTTTTGGGAGTATTTTTTAAGGGGAAAGGTCAGTCTTACAGGAGAATAAACTGGTACATGTAGGTGCTGGAGTAGATAGTTACAACCTGACTTGTCAGATTATGTGAGAAACTGAGACAGATATGATACATGTCAATAATCGATCACATAGAAAAATTAGTTATTACACTGCCTCTAAATATTTTTACAGAAATTCTTGAGCAAACAGTATGGTCCCAGATGCTCAAAGCTTCAGTAAAGGTGCTGGTATGGGTCCGGCTAGCTTGCCAATATAATTTTTCTGCCTGAATTTTGACTAAGTACTGTTGACCAGGTAATTTGGCTTATTCCTTCACTATCTGACCTGGGGCCAATTATATGCCAATGTAATCGATTACAATTACAATTACTTTTTAAAATCATTGATTACAGATTACAATTACATTTTTCTCAATGTAATTGATTACAATTACAAATATTTTGCAAAGTAATCATAATTACTTTATGATTACATGTGATTACATTATACAAGTGTACAGAATGATCATGACCGTGATACTGCAAAACTTCATATTCAAAAAGACTAATTTATACCTAAATCAGCAAATACTTGGTGGCTTTAACACATGTGTGCTATTAGGTAAGACTGAAATAACTTCTGAAGATTTTTTTAATCTGACCAAAATTTATTATGCAATCTGCATTTACATGTTATATGCATACAATGATTGTATGCTATTTATTAAGTTTGAGCAATTCAATAAATGCTATGTGTCAGGTCATAAATACAATATTTTTCTCCATCACTTATTTAACCCGTTTATTTCAAAGTTTATTAAAACATTAGAAATATGATTCTACATTGTCTACAATGTCATAAAATTGCTTGTGAAAGAGTTCAAAGTCTTCAAAGCAATAGGCCAAACACTTTCTGTAAATTTATTCATTTCAAAACGTTTTAACTATCTCTGTATTATATTTCATTTTCATCTTTTTCTTGCCCGCCTCAGTCTGGCAAAAAAAATCAAAGTTAACAAGGCATCGCAGGCGATACAAATCCCTCGCACAAGACTACTTGGTGTAGGCAAACACTGAACTGGGGAATTTCATGACATATAATAGTTATGTGCATGAAAAATCAAAATGCCTGTGATTGCTTAGCGACTGATTTGAGTTTGGTTTAAACTTTTATTTTTCATATATTTAACACAATCACGTACATACAAAATACATACATAGTGACATATATATATAAATATATGAAGGGATCTGAAAAAAGCCATTCGGCTTATATGAATTCATCTCCCAAATTAAGATGATTTGAGTTTAATGTCCCACTAAACAGGTAAGGTGAGTCTCATCTGAAAGACTGGAGAAGTGGAGGAGCGAACCCTCGACACTTGGATTGCAAGGCCAGCACGCTAACCACTGCACTATACCCCACTCCACAAAAAGCCTGTGACCTTATTGTAAAGGTTGTATATGACCCTGACATTAAGGTACAGTATTGTAAGCATTCAGGGGATTAGATCTCACATGATAGAAAATATTTCAGTCATGACAAGCATTAGAATGCTGACAGGTACCAGCACTGTTGCACCTATTGAATCTATCTCTATGATGTTCACCTTTAATATAATGATCGATATATTGTGAAGGTAAATGAGAACCCATTGATAAATGTATACCTACCTTAGAGGGATGACAAAGTTTTTCTAAAAATAGCCACAGTGATATTGACTTTGAGCCCAGCACCCTGAAAGTCGAACTTGCTTGAGATATTGTCATACCCTACATTTGTGTGAAGTTATTTTAAAATCCATGGAGAAATGTAGGTGCTAGAGCGATGACAAAGTTTTTCTAAAAATAGCCACAGTGACCTTGACTTTGAGCCCAGCACCCTGAAAGACGACATTGCTTGAGATATTGTCATACCCTACATTTGTGTGAAATTATTTCAAAATCCATTGAGAAATGTAGGCGCTAGAGCGATGACAAAGTTTTTCGAAAAATAGCCACTGTGACCTTGACTTTGAGCCCAGCACCCTGAAAGCCAAACTTGCTCGAGATATTGTCATACCCTACATTTGTGTGAAATTATTTCAAAATCCATTGAGAAATGTAGGGGCTAGAGCGCTGACAAAGTTTTTCGAAAAATAGCCACAGTGACCTTGACCTTGGAAGCAGCATCCTGAAAGTCGAACTTGCTCAAGATATTGTCATGCCCTACATTTGTGTGAAGTTATTTTAAAATCCATGGAGAAATATAGGCGCTAGAGTGATGACAAAGTTTTTCTAAAAATAGCCACAGTGACCTTGACCTTGGGCGCAGCACCCTGAAAGTCAAACTTGCTCGAGATATTGTCATGCCCTACATTTGTGTGAAGTTATTTCAAAATCCAATGAGAAATGTAGGCGCTAGAGCGATGACAAAAGGTGAACATATATACGTACGTACTTACGTACGGGACAAACCCTTTATCCCCTCGCCACTTCGTGGTGCGAGGGGATTATAAAGTTGGCCCATAAATGGGAAAAAAAGGAATTAAAGTGTTGGCTTTTTGTTGTCTGCAATACACAGGTGTCATAAAGTAGACAGATTTTACAGTTAGATCGATACACAAAGAAGGTGTGAAAATCAGAGTTGAGTTGTACTGCTCAACTCTGCACAATAAACACAAAACAGTCATTATGTTTGAAAAACATCTTTAACATCAGCCTGTCCAAAGTAAAGATGATAAATCGTATAAATCAGTCATACAAATATAAGTCAACCAAGGCAGCTACCAGTCTTAACCTGAAATACTCTGCATTCAAGAGTACAAAAATCTCACTGTTTTTGCATAATAACAATTTATCCTTAACTATTAACCAATACATGCCTAGCATCCCATTAAAGGAGACAGGTAGAGAGTGCAGACCCAGATCAGATGGTCAGGTTGCAGCAGTTTGATCAGGATCTTCACTGTTTGCATAAAATTTTAACAGTTTGTATAAGAAGATGTAAAAAAAGAAATGCCTTTCATCCTAAACTGCTAAATGGACTTATCCAATTTGTGAGGATAGAAGAGTCTGCAGGTCATAAATGGGTAAAAGAGTGCATATTTATAACTATCATACTGCTTAAATTTTAAGAAGTGGCTATTGACAACCGGTTGTCAATAGCGAATGTTCGCTATTGACAACCGGCTGGAATATTCCCTATTAAATTAAGATGGGCCAGCTAAGATCTACTGAATGTTGAAGAAATAATTTGGTAATATGAATATTTTATATTGCATCTACCACACATATTTTTTTTCTTGGCCTAATACATTTTAAATCAGTTTCAAGAAATTTTGTTCACCGCTACCTTAGTTATGGCTAATTTGTGGATTTTAAATCTATTCAAAGGCATTAAAGTATGCACTACTGATGCGATTATGACACAAGAATTCAGTGGAATGCTATGTTGCACCTGCCTTATGCTTCCGTAGTAGTAGACACCCTGGTCTCATAGAGAAAAGTGTACACTAGGTCAGATGAATTAATGTAAAAATTTCAGCAAATTGGACTTACTAACTAGAAAAGATGCAGTTCTTGACATAAGTTCTATTGTCAACAGAGTTAAAATATATGTTAAAGATATAAAGTAGTCAAACTAGAAAACAAGAATTCCGCGGAATGCGGTGTCTCGCCTGCTGGCGCTTTGTCACAAAACAGAGCTAAATCAGCAAAGATGTATGCATGAACCAAGTTTCTTGGCTCTAGCCCTAGTTTCTGAGAAAGACCTAAACGTGAAAACTTGACAAAAAATTGCTAAGTCAGTCAACCGTAAAATGTTGGTAAAGACTCAATACTGATGATGACTTTGAGCTCTTCTCTTCCAGATGTAGGCATGACCCAAGTTCCATGGCTCTAGCCCTTATAGTTTCTGAGAAACAGACCTAAATGCAAAAACTAGACGAAAAATTGCAAAGTCAGTCAACCGTAAAATGTAGGTCAAGACTCAATATTGATGATGGATTTGAGATTTAATCTTCCAGACGTAAGCATGAACCAAGTATAATGGCTCTAGCCCTTATAAATTCTGAGAAAATGACCTAAACATGGAAACTTGACAAAAAATAGCAAAATCAGTCAACCGTAAAATGTAGGTCAAGACTCAATATTGATGATGGCTTTGAGATCTACTCTTCCAGGTGTATGCATGAACCAAGTTTCATGGCTCTAGCCATTATAGTTCCTGAGAAAATGACCTAAACGCAAAAACCTGATGAAAAATTGCAAAGTCAGTCAACCGTAAAATGTAGGTCAAGACTCAGTATTGATGATGGCTTTGAGTTCTACTCTTCCAGATGTATGCATAAACCAAGTTTCATGGCTCTAGCCATTATAGTTCCTGAGAAAATGACCTAAACGCAAAAACCCGATGAAAAATTGCAAAGTCAGTCAACCGTAAAATGTAGGTCAAGACTCAGTATTGATGATGGCTTTGAGATCTACTCTTCCAGATGTATGCATGAATCAAGTTTCATGGCTCTAGCCCTTATAGTTTCTCAGAAACTGACCTAAACGCAAAAACCCGATGAAAAACTGCAAAGTCAGTCAACCGTAAAATGTAGGTCAAGACTCAGTATTGATGATGGCTTTGAGATCTACTCTTCCAGATGTATGCATGAATCAAGTTTCATGGCTCTAGCCCTTATAGTTTCTGAGAAACTGACCTAAACGCAAAAACCCGATGAAAGTTTACGCCGCCGCCGACGACGACACCGGAAAAGCAATACCTATGTCTCGCCTCTGCTTTGCAGGCGAGACAAAAAATTATGCCATTGCCAGGTCTGATGATTGTAGGTGGTATAGTTAGTGAGAAATGGACTTAAGTGCTCTTGTCCATATACATTGTAATTATGGATGCCAGGTTGACATAAAATTTCCAAAGTTATATAGGTCAAGGGTACACGCTGCAGCATCCCAAAAGCATCTTCCAGCCAGGTTTGATGATTACACCTATTGTATTTTAAGAGAAATGGACTTAGACCCTAGGGGTCAACACAGTTTTGGATATAAAAGTTTACAAAATCAGAAATATAGGTCAAGGGTTGAGCTAAGTGCATTTTAAAATCCTTGAGTCCATTCTAAGACAAAACTTTATACCAGGTTTGATGATTCTAAGTATCATAGATTGAGACTGGACTTATTGGACAATAGGGTCGACATAATTTTTTAAGTAAACTTTTACAAAGTCAACAGAGCATGAAATATGGGTCAAAGGTCAAAATAAGTGCAACAGTCCTCTAGAGCATTCTAAGTAGAAACTTTATACCAGGTTTGAAGATTTTAGGTATAACAGATAAAGAGAAATGGACCTGAAGGTTAGGGTCGACACAATTTTTTATGTAAAATTTTATCAAGTCAGCAGAGCATAAAATATAGGTCAAATGTCAAAGTAAGTGCAACATTCCTTGAGACCATTCAAAGAAGAAACTTTATACGAGGTTTGATGAGCCTAGATTTTATAGATTGAGAAAAATGGACACGAACGGTATGGTCAATGTAATTGTGGACTGACTGATGGACAGATGGGCAGACAGAAAAGTGAACTCCTATATCGCACCTTGCTAAAGCAGGTGTAACATAAAACTTAGTGTGCACTGCTGAGTCATGACAATATAATAATTTTCAGAAGTGAGGCTGCTGACAACATGTTGAAATTTCATTCATTGGTTACTTAGTTGTGACTCAATTTGTTGATTTTAAACCAATTCAGGGGTAATAACTCATTGCTTACTGAAGCAATTCTGACAAATGTAAGATGTACAAATGTTTTATGGTGATACAGATTTAGTATAACCCAACCCCATTGACAGTCAGCAATGTCGAACCAATTTCTGTGATAGTCAGTCATGTCAAATCAGCTCCTGTTAGAGTCAGCCATGTCAAACAACTTCAGTGAGAATCAACCACATCAAACCAACTTCAGTGACAGTCAGCCATGTCAAACCTCCTCCTGTTACAGTCAGGACTAGTCTGATCAGGCTCTATACCATTTTTTTTTGCACAAAGGCTAATAGGACCCTCGGCTTCCTCAGATGTAACTTGCCAGCATGTCCACAGGATGTTAAAGAGTCAGCATACAAGGGACTGGTGCATCCAGTCCTGGAGTATGCACAGATGTGATGAACTCCCGATGATCATGTGGGAGATTTGGATTTCATTTCAGGGAGATTGAGTTCTACATCAGGGAGACTTTTTGACGGCAACTTTGATACATAGTTTCACATACTTTATCTTCTTTCATAAACAAATAAGTTTTGTTAAAAGGTATTCAGAGCAGTAAAAACTGATAAAAATGTATATAACAATGTCCAAATTCTGTTTTTGACACAAACTATACCGATGCACAAGACAGAAATATCAAAGCTTTCATGGGTAACTTTTACACCTGGCATTAATGATCAAAGTATCGGCCATATATAATAACCAAATATAAGTTGCACTTCGGGGAAAAAGTACCGTACGGAGTGAGCGACAAGTTAAGACACCGATCAGCCTGCACCTCTGTGCAGTCTAAACAGAGTTTTGCATCTACTGTCTATGCGTCTAATGGAGTCCAAGCAGTGAAAACAAGTCTCCTACTGTATTGCGCATGTTTATTTTGTGTAGTTGTGAAACAGGGCTATCGACTTCTTTTCACATGACACATTCCTCGGTAAAACACAGCAATGTGTTTTCACCGGTCAGTGAGTTTATTAGTGACCTGAATAATGGGATTAATGTCAACAGACACGATGTGTTTGTTTATTGCACAGTCAAAACAATATTTGATGCTGTGAATACACATGTGGATATCTACTTACTGGCAGGGGAAAAGGGCATGGTGTTGGAAAAGGGGTATCAGAAAAAATCATGAAGGGTAAACTCAGCATCCAGGAGATTCTGAAGGCTTTCCGGGAGCGCGGGAGCTGGGCTTCATTTCCGGGAGACTCCAGGATGATCCGGGAGACATCACATGTATGAGTATGGCAGTTCAGTTTGGGACCCTCAAACATGTATGAGTATGGCAGTTCAGTTTGGGACCCTCAAAGTATACTTCTTCAAGATGATCTGGAGAAGGTGCAGAAAAGAGCAGCTAGATTTGTAACGGGAAATTACACATGTGAAACTGGGAGTATGACTGGCATTCTGGAGAAACTTAAGTGGGAATCCCTGAAAAAGAGAAGGAAAGATAGTAGACTCATAATGCTTTACAAAGGTCTGAGGGGTGCAGCCGGCATACCCATAAAGGACCTTGTTCCCCCAAGTAGGCATACCAGGAATCATCATTCCCTGACATTTCAAACCCCATGCTTGAACTGACATTTACAAGTCCAGTTTCTTCCCAGATTGGAATTCCCTGGAAGATTCACTTATTTCTACTGCTGAGTGTGCAGAGGTCAGTTACTAAGTTTACTTCTCTTATAAGGGCTAGGTGAATGATTGTCCTTGGACGTATCACCAGTAAACAATTCTGATTCTGATTCTGACTAGCTTTCCTGATTCACAGGTCCTGGTGAATGATTGTCCTTGGACGTATCACCAGTAAACAATTCTGATTCTGACCTCTCAAGCTTTTTCAAAAGCTGAACTTGTATGTAGATATCTAAAATGGGTACAAACCAAAACCTCTGGGATAGACTTCTATTTCGCAATAATTGTAAATTGCATTTTACTTCATACGACAGAGTCAAACGAACTGCTTTCCATATATGACAAGTGTCAAACAGAAACATAAAAATGCAATGTAAATAGGTTTTAGCTTCATTTTACCTTCCTAAACAGCTCGTATCAACTCAACAAATCTAATGTTTTTATTTTTCACCGTCAACCATCTTGTTTAATAATCACATGTTTGATCATGTGATACGAAAAGCAAGAAAACGCTTTTGAAAAAGACTGGTCGCACGAAATACCGATTTTAACAAAAAATGTAGAACACAACAAAATAAATATATCTATCTATCTATCTCTCGATGCTGAGACGATCATTTTCTGATCATGACCTCAGGTGTGGTGGGTGGCTAAAATTAGAATTTAGCTCAAAGGAAAAACAAACTTTCGGGGTTGGCCATTATAACTATTTACAAGAAGCAGATCAGAGGCATGCTAAAACACATGCCTCTGGACCGATAATCTAAAAAAGGGCCTTAAACTCCTCAGCGATTTTAGCAGAAACCGCCGAAGAGGGGGACTATTCCACACAGGACTAGTCTTTTGGAAAAATGAATTTTTCAGGGCATCACTATATGCAAGGTATCTAGTGTATTGTGAGTCATGGGATGCCCTAGTCCTTCTCGACTTTGGAGCTGGGGTCAAGTACTTATCCTTCTAAAGGGACACTATACCAGAATCAATCTCTTGTAAAAGAAGGTTAAGGAGGACTGCTTCCGGCGGGCCTCAATGGATGGCCACTCAAGCTCGTCCAGCATATCGCCAACGCTACTTGTGTTCCGGCATCGCCTGCAGGCCCACCTGGCAGCTGCTCTCTGCACCTTGTCAACCTGCTGAATCTGAGTTTTATGATAGGGATGCCAAATAGGTGCTGCATACTCTAGTTGCGGGCGAACCAATGTTTTGTATGCAGCTTCCTTACTTTGCCGAGTGCCAGTGCCAAATTGCGCCGAAGAAACCCCATTGTCTTAGTTACCTTACTTGATATTTCTGAAATATGTTAACCCCAATCCAAATTGTCTGTAATCGTTATTCCAAGATACTTGGCGGACTGAACCTGTTCCAATCTTTGCTCATAGAGAGAGTAATTAAAGAGTATTTGCTTGCTAGGGAGGTGCCGAGTCACCCTCATTGAATGACATTTGGCAACATTAAATTTCATTTGCCAATCGGTCTCCCATTGTGCGAGGCTGTTCGGATCATCTTACAAGCTCTGGCAATCCATGGGGGAGAAGATATTCCTATACAAAACACAATCATCACCAAAAAGATGAACAGATGACCTGGTGTTTTCTGGAAGATCATTAATGAAAATAAGAAACAGGGCCGGTCCTAAGACTTATCATTGAGGGACACCAGATAGAACCGGGACTGGATCTGAGGCTTGGCCATCTAAAACCACTTTTTGAGAGCGCTCAGAGAACCATGAAGTCATCCACTTATGAGTAGATCCTCTAATCCCGTAATAATCTAATTTGTACAGTAGCCTCCTGTGTGGTACCTTGTCAAAGGCCTTTGCGAAATCCATAATGATCACATCAGTCTGCTTGTGACCACGATTTAGGGCAACATCCAGGTTGCTTACCAAATCGTGGTGGAACTGAACAAGTTGGGTTTCGCAAGACCTCTGACTTCGGAAACCGTGCTGAAGTCAGCAAGAATGCTCCCAAAGGCTAGATGCTTGTTGGTGTTACTTACTATTATATGCACGAGGGTTTTGCAACAGATGCATGTAAGCGACACCGGTCGATAATTAGCAGCATCATATTTCTCTCCTTTCTAAAAAAAACGGAGCTACATTTGCTTGTCGCCAATCATCTGATACAGTGCCCTGAGCAAGCGACTCATCGTAGATGAAGGCCAGGACAGGAGAAATTTCAGAACTACATTCCTTTAACACCCTAGCACTCAGGCCATCAGGCCCAGATGCCTTATGTATGTTCAGGCTGTCAAATGTGAAGAATCGAACGTTCACCTGGGTATATACAGAGGTCCACTAGTAGCTACTATACTTACTGAAGTTCCAATCAAAGTGCGATGGTAGCTACTAAAATGACGTCATGAACTTACCAAAGATCAACCGAGGTCTGAACCACCGTTACTGTAGTAGCAAGATGGCGGCCGTTAAAGACTCTAGCTATTTGTAGGTGTACAACAAGTATATATTTGTTCATACAATTATTTTAGGTCATATATGATCATTTAATCTATAGATTATCATTTTCAAAGACTACATGCACGGAAAAGGAAATGGGTGCACAGTATTTATTGTCGTTTCCATGACAATCTACTATTATAGCAACTTTTGGCATTCGATTGGTAATGCGAGTGCGCATGCCCAAAAATTCAACTATGGTAGGTACTTTAGTTCGATTCGAAGTGGGCCAGAGACATCAATCGGACATCTTCGCCGATATCTTCGTTTAATTCAGGATACGGAATTGGTCGAAGTGTTACGATTGACAGAGACATTTCAAATAAAATAAATATAGAAGAAACAATCAATTTGCCAAGAAAATCTGCATATTCAGTGATGGCAGCAGGATTGGCCTTGAAGTTTAAATACTTACTAATATAAATGGACATTGAAAAAATTGAGAAAAAAATCAAAGAAAAAGTTTGAGACAGGTACGGGGGTTACCAGATAAATGCTCTAATTCTATTACTCTGGGAATTTTGGGTATACTCATATATACTGTAGACTCATAATGCTTTACAAAGGTCTGAAGGGTGCGCGTATCCTATCAACAGGGCTAAGCCTTAATTGCCACCACCACTGCGGAACAGAGACACTACAGCCCAGTATAAGTACAGGAACAGAGACACTACAGCCCTGTATATGTACAGAGATAAGTTAACTATGTATACATATCACAATTGTTATAATCGTTGTTATCTAGGCCCTACGGCCGCAATGACTCTCAGGTATTATGCCAGTCCAATAAACAGTGTTGAAGGTACAAGGCAAAAATCACTTGACCATGAACAAAGGCCTGGGACACAGGAGTCTGCATGATTGTTTCGCAGCTGGTGCTCTACTAGGGATATGTTATCTGACGAAGAAACAACTCTCTTGTCTCAATGGTATAATCAAAACTAAACCTTTTGCCTTTAAAACAGTGGGAGACGCCTGCGTTCGGGAACTAATGCGTCAGCTTCTTCTGCCCCATGTCTGCAGCTGCCGTATCCCGCGAAATGCGTCAATAAGAGTGGCTCGGAGAAGGGAATTCATTGCGTGTCGAGACATTCACATCACCTTTTTGAATTCCAAATTTTGCAATTTAGCCACTTTGGAAAAGTTTTGTACAGAAACGCTAGTCTGTCGGTTTGGAAAAGGTACGTTTACAGGCGGTCAACTCCTGCTATTCTAGGTTTGATGAAAATACATTAAATACTGACGGAGATGTAAGGAAAATATCTGAAACATGAAATATAGGTTACTGACCCACATATAGTACCAGGTCGGATATGATGTGTTAGGATGACACACTATCCCAAGTATAATGTCTATCCAACTAACAGTGGTGGAGATATAAGACAAGAACCACTGGATCATGAACAAAGGTCAGGGACACAAGAGTCTGTATGGATGCTTTGTAGCTGCTGCACTTCTTGGGATATGCAATCTGAGCAACTGTCGACTCTCTTGTCTCGAGGTGTCATAAAAACTAAAACGTTTGCTTTAAAACAGTTCCACACACCAAAGTCATGATATATAGGTCAAGGGCATACAATTGTGAGATCTGCAGTTGCTGCAATCATAAAGCTGTATATATGTACTAAGACTGATGAGTGTAGCTGTTATAGTCTGTGATTTTTTTTTAGTTAAACAGCGAGTCAAACGCCATTGCTAACTTTAGTTAGAAATTTAATCCAAAGTGACCTATATGTACCAGGTGAAACACAGAGTCAGAGTGGCATACCATCCCAAGTATAATCCCAGTCCAACAAACAACGTTAGAAATATCAAAAAGAAAATCACTGCACTAAGAACAAAAGTAAAGGACACAGGAGTCTGCACAGATACTTTGCCACCATTGCACTGAACCATGCAATACATGTCAGCGTGACAAGATGTTAGTGAGAATGACCTTCTATTCCAAGTATGATTAGAATCCTTTAAAAAGTGATGGATTTATAAGGCAAAATCACTGGACACATGAGTCTGCATGCATGCTTTGCAGCTGCTGCACCTCTAGGGATATGTTATATGACCAACAGTCGACTCTCTTGTCTCAAAGGTTTCATCAAAACAAAAACTTTTTCATTAAAAAAGTGCCACATACCCAAATCACTCGTGATTTATAGGCCAAGGTATCCAATTGTGTGATGCTGCTTCTGCTTCAATTGATTGATTGATTGATTGATTTGGGTTTACCGGCCCTTTAAGACAGTATTTCAGTCTATAGCGGGCCGTCTCCCAGAGAGGGAGAAAGAGGAGAAATGATAGATTAGAGAAGAAACGTCCAAACAACTCCCACCCACACCTACTGCAAGCACAGTAGGCCCTTGCCCTACAATGTTCCAAATCAGTAGGACGCCCGGCACTGGAAGTTACACACAGCACCATCGTACCACCCGACCACCCCAATCACATGGATGTGTTTGTACCAAGACTAATGGCTGTAGCTGTTTTACTTAGTGAAAATTTGATTTAAACATCGAGTTAAACGCAAACGTTAACATTGGTTAACCATATCACTGACGCAGATGAGGGTACTTGGACTACGAAGCCGTGGGTATAGATTAAGCACTCCTTTGCGTTCGCAAAGGCGACTAAAATGCATTCTTCAAGACGATGGAGGAGGAAAAAAAACGAATACAGAAGTACAAATAACAGGCCGATCTTTTATCCTATACTGAAGCTATTCCCGCCGAGCAGGCACACAACGTAGAACGCTGTATCTTAAATATACTATACAAAATATATTAAGCATTTTTTTTTTAACTTTTTTTTTTTTATAATTTCTCATTTCCCGGATTAAATATCGACGGGCGAAGCTAAATTGCATAGGATAGACCAGTCTTTTGGACATCAGATTGCACAATAAAGCAAGAGCAATCACTTTATTTAGGTATATGGACTAAGCGAACTACGCGGAAGAACTGTAACATATAATGATCTCCCTAATGAAACAAAACAAATTTAGAAACTCGTGGCTTCTTACTTTTTTTATCACTGATAGGCATTATTCTCGTGTTTAATGTTCAGGAATGTGGGCCTGGGTCAGACTGCTCTTTTATTGGCGGCCTGGCTTCCGTCTACAGGTGCTGTTTTGCTCAGTTTATTTGACCAGATGGTAAGAACTTGTGCGGTACATCTTGGTCATGGAAGGTAAGGTTCACTCAAACTCTCGGATTCAGGCATGTTTGATTGCAATTTGTTTTTTGCTCATCAGTGGTAGTACCCACTGTAGAGTTCAAACTTTCCTCAAAATGTTTCCATGCTCATAATTATTTATTTGTTTGTGACTTGTACCCGGTTACAGGTTTTGGTCAAAACAAAAACTCTCAAAAACTCTCAAGAAACTCTCAGGTCGCAGACGATCTCTACAACAAACATCGAAAAATGTGAAACCCCACAGAGAAAGTGTGATCTGTTGAAAAAACATTCATAATTTAAAGCAATGAAAAAAAAGAGAAAATGAAAAAAAAAAACAGATAAAACAGGGAAGAATTGTGTTGCCAGCCTTCAATGCATACCTGTTTCTCATGGAGTCGTGCCTTATAATAAATTGGTGAGGATTGCAATTGATCAACTCTTGTGATGTGTCAGAAAATCTGGTTGTCAGCGCTAAATATTTTTTTAGGAGAAGAAATTTATGAAATATGTAAGTCATTATGTTTTTTATCAATGGTCCTACAGAAAATCCTTCCGAACATGTTATATTACATATCATGGCTGACCAAGCAGTTTTCTGGGCAATCACTGAGATCTGCTATACCATCAGTCACAGCTTTTCTACAACCGAATACAGATTTTCTGCACTAGATATGCTGCCGACTATACTATAGCGAGAGCAATTCCAGTGAAAAAAATATAAAATATAATTGTGTTTTGCATGCATATCTTTCACTTCAGTCTTAATTTCATAGTTATTGTTGTAGTTTTGGTTTAGTTATGAACTACTCATACTTGTTAAATAGATTAGTCTTATTTCTATGACAAAATATTTAAACCCTCCTTCTGTGTTCTTGGAAGTGTTGTTTATCAAATTAATTGACCAGTAAACAAACAATTGTTTGATGTGTATAAAATTGGCTCGCTTGTTAATTCCCCTCGGTTTATAACACCAAGGTTTTAGAAAAAATACAGTAAAATATCGCTGGCTTCCTATTTAAGAATCCAAATCCCGAAGAATAAAAAAAAATGAATCAAATTGGTGTGGCCCCAGCAGGCACATAACAATGAATCAACACTGAATCAACATTAAATAAACGTCATGATGATGAATTAACATTGATTCAATGTTGATTAAAGGTTGTGTGCCCAGTGGGAAAAGAAGAACCATCCTTATCCCACACTAAAACATATCATCTAATGTATATAATGTATACTCATCTTCATCTAATAAGCTCTTTCAGGCATATATATGATAGTATTGCTTGCTTCAACCCTTTTCCTGAAATTTATACTCCAATTTCTCCAACAGGGCCATTGGTATCATAAATTTCGAAGGCTTTTTAGCTCACCTGAGCCAGCGGCTCCGGGGGAAACTTGTAGTATAGGCAGGCTCCGTCGTCCGTTCGTCGTCCGTCTGTCAATATTTTCAAACAAGTATATCTCTTAATTTAAGCTACCAGGCCAATCTTGATTAAATTTCATGTGTAGCATTATTGGGCAGGGGGAAAGGCTGCATTAGGGTTTGGCACATGTATGGCTGAAACTGTGGTTACCATGGCAACCGACAGCTCCCATTAATTTACAATGGGAAAAATTGTGTCTCCAGGTTTTCTCCGCTATTTTTGATCGGAATGACTTACGAGTTCGGACTTATGATTTGGGTACTTTGGCCACTTTCATTTCAGATTTCCAGGAAACGATCCGTGCATTTCATGAATAACAAGGAAAAGGCGTGTTTTGTAAAATTTGAAGTTGTGTGAATGGAATGTATTCCAGTTGTGAGGATAGAGTAAATTTCGAAACAGTCACATTTCAGTAAATAGCCCCCGACATAAAGCTGTTTATATTACATGTACATGTAGTTGGTTTGGACTGGAGATTTTTTGTCTGTATAGAGTATGCAAAATGCTTTATTAGTGTCCCCGTTTCATGCAGGAGTGTTTCATGATGTATCAATGAAACTACCAAATCAGTCTATAGAAAATATACGTTACAAACATATTGGATATAAATTTACTGTAATGTTGCAGTCTGCTTGTTTAGTGGTTACCGTAATCATAGTTAATAACTTTGCTATCCTCTTTAATTGCACGCCGATTGGTCGTCTATCAGACTCAGTGATGGACCTGACAGAATGCTTTTTTATTGGTTGGGGCCCGAGCTTGCTTTGTCTGTTGCTTGCTCATTCGTGGTGCAACCGGTGGTTTTCTTTTACTACGGTATTTCAGTGGAACATTTGACTCCCCAGTGATCTTAAAGTATCGCGTTTGGTTGTTTCTGTCGAGTCCTCATCTTTGAATTATTATAGTTTTATGATTGATTTCCCGTGATGATTCGTTGATGCGTTAAAGGGGACCAGCTAACTAACATATCGAACCACTGCAACAGCCAAGAGCGAGGGTTTGGATTCAGCAAAACTAGGACATCACTGACCGTTCCAAGGTGGTACTTTACCGTGACTCTTTCTCGTTGTCAATGTCGTTTACTTTAATTCACCTGTTGTTTGAGTGGTGAACTTAGATGGGTAGTTGAATGACCACTTGTCTGGGAAATAACTGTTCATTCGGTTTATATTATCGTGTGTGCATTTCGTGAACTGGTTTCATTTTATGTAAATACATGTACTCCTTTCCTTTTGGGTTTGTGGGTGGGATATTGAATCTGATTGCATTAGTTTCCGATCATTTCCTATGTGTGTTTTTTTTGCGTTACTAAACATACACCTGAAAGATACCAATCATCTGGTAAGGGATTTCAAATGTGTTATTCTGTGCTGAGAATAAACCACAGCAAAAACAGCAACAATTAATAGAATTTTAAGAAACCGAGAAAGACTTTAAAACATGTGAATATGAAATATGAATTCATAGATAAAAACAAAAATATAAATAAAAAGTTAAGAAAGAGACTGCCTACATTTTAAAGAAAAAAATCCAGACCCGTATCCCCATCCCAGCCCACCCTCCCCTCCATCTTGACTCTAAGTATTTCGGGTAATTGCTTCTTAGTGCATAAGGCGGCTAATATTAGGATATGGATAAACAGTAAAGACAGTAAACAGTTAATACGATTTTTAATGCAATCCAAAATTCAGAGCTCTAGATAAGAGGGAGTATTTGGTGATAGTTAGGGATAATTTTTGGTAATTCTGCATAAAAACATATGTTGTGACCCCTCATCTGAACCGTCTTGATGAGACGGTTCAGATGAGGGGTCACAATGTATGGTTTGAATGAGAAATAAGAAAAAATATCCTTAATTATCACCAAATACTCCCTCTTATCTAGAGCAATCTAAAATTTATTTATTATGTATCTATGTGAATCAGTTCAATACTTAATCCGTTAGGCTCGCTGATTTTAGCTTCATCTTCAACAGAGTATAACGATTACAGAAACGGAAGTATGCCAAAAGTGACAACTTCATGTAAAACCATGTTACGATAACAGAAAGACTACTTTTAATTAATAAGATCTCTATTTTGAAGCCTTTAAAGATGGCTGATACGACAACGGACAGCGTCCATCAACATATGACCGCGCTACAGTTGAGAATGGTCCAACAAGTAAGTGCTATATTTCTTTGACCATGTACCAGTTAGGAATGCAGTATTGGCTCAACGCTTATAACCGTTGATTCAAGGTCATGGCATGGGCATAACGTTGATATTGCGTTGTTTCAAAGTTGTTGGTCTGCTTGATTTGTTCTAGATTTCTTACTTTAAAACATTATTTATGCAATTTGGAGTCTATGGGGTGACAAATATACAATGAAATGAGGTGCACTATATACACGCCAACAAAGAAATGGAGTTGCAAAGCCTCTGTAAAACATAATTTAGTATAGTGTTATAACAAAGTATCAATGCCACTATAACGGCATATTGTGGGACCGCTGGGAACTTCATTTCGGTGTCCAGGAACACTTATGTTGTATGCATGCAAGATTGAGCCGCGACACGACAAAACCAACACAGTGCTATGTGCTCCCAGCAATACTCAGATCACCCTGGCGTCCGATAAGCCGCTGTCGGCATGGGGTAGCTTAGACCCTTAGCTACCATTTAAGCGCAATGCGAAGACTTTGATCAGACTGAGCGAATGCTCAGAATGATCCGAGTCTTTGTTGGGCGCACATGCCACCTTGTTTGTTTTGTCGTGTCGTGGCTCATTAATGATTTGGTGCTCCTGTGACAGACAAAGCTCTTCATATTATCATATACCCATGATGTGGGCAAACTGATTACACGTTGCATATTATGGTCCTCCAGACAAGCTGATTATGTCAGTCATGAAGCTCGCACTGCTTCTTGTTGGATCCCCTCTCTCCCCCCCCCCCCCGCCCCCACCCCAACCCCCCTCCCGCCCTGCCCAAAGCCCAATGTCATGGACATGGCAATTTTCAACATTTTAAAGCATTTCACAGTCGCAACTTCAAACGCTATGATTGAAACAATTCCGCTTTTCTAACTCTCCGATGAGAAGGAAACTTTACAACATGACCTTCCTAGTTCAAGCAAAAATGTCCAAAAGTCATACAGAACTTATTAACGAAATCCGTAACAGATCAAAGGATAAAAATATCGACATTAGATCATTGCATGGTCTTACATAGGGGGACAATATCGAAATAAAGAGCGAAGTACTTTATTTATTTAATAAACCCCCTTGTACATTTATCAAATAATCAAATGCCATTTTGACATTTGATCGATTTAGACTTCTTATACAACAGAATGGGATATTAGGTGTTGATGGACGATAAGTAAAAAGCTTTTATCAAATAAAATTGCGATTTTAATGCAATCTACATCAGTTCAATAGTCAATCGGTTCGACTAATATGTTCAAGAGGGTATTGCGATCAACAAAACTGGAATATGCCAAAAGTGACAACTACATGTAAAACCATGTTACGTTAACGGAAAATACACTTTTAATTAACAAGTTCATCTGAAAGCCATTGAAGATGGCTGCCACAGAGACGGCGGACAGCGTCTATGACCATATGACCCGGCTCCGGATGAAAATGGTCCAACAGGTAAATGTTTTATTTCCTTGACCCCCAATTGTACACAGAGTTGAAAAACATGGTTTCATCGCGAATACAAAGCTTTTTCATGAATACAACATTTATTTTGCCTTTCAGTGGAGATACAATTATTTCTATGCTAACATGACTGGCAAAATATCGCCAAAACTACCTTTAGGTGTCATCCCGTAAATGTACACAGCTGAAACTTTCATTTGCAGGTACTGTTGATACTCTTTAACTGCATTATTTTGCTGAAAATTAGCTGACTAGAGTCATGGGATGGGGTGCTTTTAGGCCCAACTGCAAGCTCAGAATGATCGCATATGCCCCAAATCAGCTGAATAGGGTACAACTAGACAATCCAGGCCCCGAGGTTATAAAACTTTTTTCATGCTAAGTTCAGCTTAGCATGAAATTTTCTCTGCTGATTAACATGAAAATGCCAACTATTGTTGGCATTTTCATATTCATAAGCAGAGAAAATTTCATACTAAGCTAAACTGAGCAAGAAAACCAACTGTAAGTATCAGTAATATACTATTCATAAGCAGATAAAATTTCATTCTCAGCTGAGTTGAGCATGAAAAAAGTTTTATAACCTTGGGGCCTGTTCTCATAAGCAGCATACTACAGAAATCAGAAATATCTTGTTTGTTCCCGTCAGTCATTCCAGAATATGATAGAAACAGTGCAACAAGTGCTGGTATTTATTTTAGCCCCTTGGTAGGATTGTAGTTTTATTTTATTGCTAAATATTGTACGAGTCTGGCATTTGTTAGCAATGATTGATAGAGGTAGGACTGTAAAGGTCGCTGTGAATTTTTCACACTTTCTAGACCATGTAAGCCTGACTGTAGAGATGCAGAAATAGCAACACTGAAATTCAGGAGCAGAAAAACCCTACCAGTTAAACCACGGTGGGCCCGACCCAAGACGACCCAGTACGGGTGTCAGTATACTTCTGCATTTTAGTTAACGAAACTTTTTTTATGATCTTCACTGTATCTAGTGATTCTTTACACCATATATTGATATCATTTCAGTTCTGTATTCTCTTATGCATCTGTTAATTTCAGACGATTTCGTTGTGATTGCCTGTGTCCTTATTTATACATGTGTTCTCTTACGCAACCTGCGTGTGGCCCGAGCCTAGTAATCACAATTGCTTTCGTTCTGTTCTCTCGGATTAATCCTTTGATTCGATAAGAGGCAAAAAAAAGAAAAGAAAATACATGCATTTCATTTCTCTGTTTCATTGTCAGAGTTTTACTTCATAAAAAGTATGTAGCTGATGAAAGTATATATGTAAAGTCTTCCGCGATTCTTGTTAGACCATTTTAAAGACAAAAAGAACGTAGTTTACTTGCAACAATAGCTGATGACAAAACGAGGTAACAAACTCGGCAAAATACTGTCTTTAGGAAATGAAAACCACTCATTGTTTGGCAAATAAAGTCTATTATTGTAATAGCAAAAGATGTCTCATTTTTCAACATTTAGCATTATTTGCATGCACAACAAATATGTTTGAACCTTTATTTGATTTCTTTTAAACGTTCTTAATTGATGGTAATGGATTTGTAAAGAGCCGATCAAGCTTGTCATTTAGAAAATAAATTTGTTAAAAAGAATATTGAAAGTATGAAAGATCTGTATTCAAGTCACAGAAAGTGTTGGAGCTTCCCACTGGTCATACTGAAAGGTCTTGTGACTTACACTGGGAGAAATTGACAAATACAGATTATAAAGCTGCTAAAACCGGTTATATTCAGCTTGATATAGTAGATGTTACAAAACATGATGATAGTAGCGCAATTAAGTGACCAATATATTTGTCACGAAAAGTGATGGCATGAAAATGAGCAAATGAAAATGAATGCGGAATGTGTTCTTATTAGGTTTCAGATACTGATAGCATTTGGGTGGTTAAACAGTTTGAGGACTTATGGATTTCCATTACGCATATTTGTGATGGTCAGCCATAATTCTTACATTTTTCTGTCTAACTCACTAAAATGGCAAATTAACCTACTGGCAGTGTTCAGTATGACCTGTCTACACTTAAAATTGATATTTGGTCCAGCCCTTAACTATTCTCAGTATAAACAGTCTTATTTTGGTTATGTCTACAGAATAATGGTCAAAATTAGGCAAATATTGCTGTCTATTTGACTTGTTTTATTTCCAAGATAGATTTTCTTTCTATTTTTTAAAAAGTGTTACGATCAAAATTGTCTACAATGCTTGCTTTTTTGTAACGGATGCTAACTGTACGAGTTACTCAAGGTTTGCTACCTTATGTATGTTCTTATTATTTTTGGTTCGGTTTGGGTTGCTGAGTGGCCACCTTTTGGGAACAAGCTGCTCACTCGGTTGGCCATATGTTCTCTGTATCCTGATTATTTGTAATCTTAGTTGTTTCCAACTATGGTTTGAGGGCTGGATTTGGATTTGGATTGTTTCAGTTCCTGGTCTTTGCATACTTTTTACTTTTTTGCATCAGTTACTCGACAGAAAAGTACTTTGGGGTTTTGCCTTTGTTATGGTCAGCCATAACACCAGAAGAAACCAATGTTATGACTTTCCAATTCCATCACGTTTCATCCGTCGGACATGTTGTGGTAAAATTTTCAGTAATTAGGTTATGGTAAGCCATCATGTCAGGTCATTTAAAAATGCATGGTTAACCATCACAAATATGCGTTATGGAAATCCATAAGTCCCCAGACTGTTAATAATGATAAAAGTTTAGATCCTTAAAGAGCAAAGAAAACATTCATAAGTAAGAAGTTGGGCCATACCGCGGTTTCGGCTATTCAAGCCTCATCAGTGACCCTTTAAATCTGGCACAAGGAGCCAGAGGAAAAAAAAACAGTAAATTTGCAGTTTTAACATGGCAGTCGTCTCAAAGACTGATATAAGTCGAAAAATACCAAAATATTTCAAATTTGTTTAGAAAATGAATCTAAACGTATGATCATTTCTGACTTCTCAGAATATATTCCATGATCTCAAAGGACCAAAAGGAAAATATAATCTGCACTATAGATGAGTGCGGGGAGACTTTTTACGGCCGCCACACGGCACAACATCCAGCTGCCTGTTTTGGTAGTTTCATTAATACATCATGAAGCACTCCTGCATGAAACAGGAACACTTGCATACTCTTTAATTCTCATGCAGAAATATTCGTTTCAATAACTGTTTTTCTTGTTAAACCCGCTTTTACAACAGCGACCGCCATTACACCATCAAACCCATGGTCAAATCTCAAATTATTTCAAGCTGTTAATGGACTTTTCTTTTTTGTTCAAGAAGGAGAATGATAGCTAAACTGAAACTTACACTTTTAGTCTGACTTGTACGAGGGGCATTTCAGAAATAGTGTAAATGAGTCTGCCATTCCTTGGAATGTTGACCGATTTTAAAAATTTATGTCTTAACTTTTAGGTTTACGTATCACCCAATTGCCTTCACTCAAAAAATTTGAGTCACTGGTATTTTCTCCAAAATATGCCTTGACAATTGTTGTAAGGGTAAGGACACTGAGTAGAAACAGACGGAATGTTCATGTGAAGACAAATTCATATTTTCTTAACTCTCGATACAAGCAGCTCTGGATTGATACCTATATTATCTGTTATACTAAAAATATACCTGTATGATAAGCATTGTGTCAGCTTTGCTAAAACATAAGAGTTGCCTCACAAAGAAGGCAAATCTTGGAACAATGCACATTTCTGATGACGTCACTTCCTGTGCTTATTTGAAATATATAGTAAGCTGTTTAAACTTCGGTTTTGAGGTCAATTTAAGTGAAAGTGAATATTTGTTGACAGATATGAAACAATAAATAAATAAAATTTAATTCGTCATGCTTGTCTACTGTTATAAATAATCTTTTACGGGACTTTATGCTCTTTTGTCAGTGGCCTACCTGATTTTTTACGATAAGTTTCCCCACCCACCCATATATTTCAATGACAGTTTGTTATATAAAATAACAAGTTGTTCAAGTCTTTATATATGAATTTTGCTTTCAATATGTCTTTCTAATTTTTGACATTAAAAGAAGTTAAAAATAATTAGCCTGTGTTTTTTTATTAGAAGATAATTTCATTTTATTGTTTTATATTTTACATGAGTTGCTGCTACTTTGCAACTTCCGGCGTTGAGTTTGCACACGTATCATCCAGTTTCATCAGTGATTTGATGCCAGTCGTAACAAAATATATTGACCTAATCATTTCAGTGATAAAATGTCTGTCATTTGTTAAAATTGGATGGGAATAACCGAATAAGTAATAAATCACAATTTATTGGTATAATGCATTTATAATAACTTTGCATTTGTAACAATATAGCAGAGAAAAAATATCGTTTATTATCTTCCTGGTGTAGAATCTGGAAACGATTTCTGTATAACATTCTTATTTATATTTAAAGGACAGTATAACGTTTTTCTTCATTAAATATATCATTTTCTCATTGAGCAAACAGCAATAGAACACTAGAGACTTTCAGTGAAAATGTACAGTTTCCAGTATCCACACCCTTATGACGTATAAGCACGTGCTGTCATGCATGAGTGACTTAGAAATTCATTCAACGCATACCATTCTAAAGCACTTGGATTGACCTTTCCAATGATATATAAAACCACTGCTAAATATCAGCCAATAGACTACCCTGAGAGCATTTACATTATTTCTGAAATGCCCCTCGTACAAGTGAATTACTGTTTATGATTTCCAATTATTTTCCGGCGCGACAAACCTAGGTACAAATAATTTGGTAGAGCTTTAGTGTCATTCGTCTGTTATTTACGTAGACTTCTTTTCTTCACTGCATGCTCGTTTCGTAGAAGTTAGTTGTATTAAAATTCAGTTATCCCTGCTCAGGGAAGTGGATAATATTACAGTTTAAAATTGGGAGACATGGCTTAAGGAACGACCCTTCACTAAAAACTGGGGATTCACTAAAAAGGGAATTTGCGACCTGGAAATAGCATGCGAACAAGGGAAAACAGAATCTTTTGAAGCAGAACCTGCCGAAAAAAGGGGTCTTTTTTAGCGTAACAGACCAAAAAATGGACGTTTTGGCGGCATATACGCATACCCGCAGTGGCATGATATGAAAGTGACCGCCCTCTCTCTCTCTCTTACACACACACAAACATAAACACACTTTCTTCGGAGTGGACAGTTATCTTCTTATTGATGCAATATTAAACGATATAGAATTTATATTTATTAGCACAAACTTTTATTCACAATATTTGCGTGTTAACATAACCTCTACATTTTGGAAAAGTTCAAAAACGTCCACACTCAGACGTATCCTAGTAAAGCTGTTTTGTTATCTCCTTGATTGGACTGACTGTAGTAGAGTGAGAGTGAAACACTATATGCATCAAGTCAGCTGACATCGCATTTGTACCATTTGTATTTTTGCAGACTTGGGCTGAGGCCCTAGGTGTTGCGTGTCGAGTTGTTCCTGAAAGAGTTTGACTGATAATGATAAAAATAACAATATCAAAACTGCTCTATATTAATATATAGTTACACGTAGTTGATACAGTTCCCTGAGTGTAGCAAGAGCAGATTAAATTCATGATGACTTTGTAATGTATCTACAGGTCCAAATTTGGAAAGAATCGACCTGAAAATTACCCCCCTATCAAGACTAAGTCAAATTATAAAAAAGAGCAACTTGGGCAAAATGGGCTTGAATTTAAAATTATGCACATCTTCGTACCAGTTTGTAGTCATATACTTAATCTCAAGCAAATCACCCACACGATCTTAGAGGACTTTTTTAAACCGTGAAAACCTACGAAGGGGCATTATTCCTCTCTAAACTAGTGACCCTTGAGAAAAACGGAACACTATGTGTCAACTCTTTTCTCATGCGCCATCTATGTTCCAAATCTGAAAAAGAAATTGGGACATAAACGGGCGAAATCCGGACAAAAAAAATAAAATTTATTTTTGAAAAAAAGATGTACGAAATTCATGAGAAAAGACTGGAAATAGAAAACTCTAACCTTAACGCACACCCACTGGGCACACAAGGTTGAATCAACCTTGAATCAATCTTGGTTCAACGTCATGACGTTGAATCAAGGTTGATTCAATGTTGATTCAACATTGTGTGTCTGCTGGGCATCTCCATTGCATGGTGTTCACTTGCTTAGTTTTAAAACAATCCATCAAGTGGTCTAAGTGGAGTATTTATGATAGCAAACTTTTTTAGTTGAATTCGACATCTAACGAGTAAAGAGAAACCTACTAAAATTTCTTTAAGTTGTCGTAAACTCCTACACTTTAGAGAGGCGTCGAGGTTGAGTGGTTAGAGATGCTCGCTTAAGATGCCAGAGGTCCAGCTGGTGACTGGAAAATTCTGTAAACTCAGCAATAAATGGGTACCTTTTCTAATCAAGGAAGGATAAGGGGCAGCGAAAGGAGAGAGATGGGGTCCGCTTTTCATAACCAATGTCCAAGATACCCGAGTAGGCCTCCAACCGCCACTGCCCCTATGGCCACTAGGCTACGGGAAACCTTTAAGTTTTGTAATATTTTGTATCTTGCAGTATTCCATCTAGTGTCTGTAGATAGATCGTAGTTTGTATTTGGTCTCTAATGACAGTTTCAATATAAACGTAAGTATACCAAAACATATATATTATACAAATTACGTAAGTATACCAAACGTGTTTGGAGTGTTTGGACAGCCCCGGATCCAGGGGTGGGCTTTGGGGCTTGAGCCCCGCCACCTTGGCCTGGTTAGATTAAAATACATGCTGTGACATCTCATCAGAACTGCCTCAGTGCGGCGATTCTAATGAGATATCACAACATATATATTTCAGGGCAAACAAGAAAAATCTTTAAAAAAAAAAAAAGATAATCGGCGCAGATTATATGGAAGTGTGTTTTGTGATATGTCTCTAGTTGAAGATTTGACGATATCTTTCATGAATAAGTAAGCTATGTCAGTAGGCACCCACAACCGTAATTTTGACTCTAGTTAGCGACAACGACCTATCTCAAAATTGAGCTGTCCAATTTAGAATTCCGAAATGGACCGCGTTCAATCTTGAAATTGACCTGACTCGTTTCAAAATAGTTATCAACATGTTGCACTGTTTGTTTGTTTGTGTGTATTAAACCGAAAGTAGATATCGAAAGTAGATCTTTGCCGAAAAAGGGGAAAGTTTTGATAACATTTCTATTGTTAAATGTAAAAAAGAGTGCTAGTATTCACAGTGCAGTATGACGAGAAAAAACGAAGATTAGATATTCATTGACTTTGGATATTGTTGGCTAAATTTTGACATACGCGTTATTTGACCAATGGAATCTTGTGAAATGTGGAATAATATCGAGAGCACACGAGGCTGCGCCTCGAAAAAACGACGTTAGCAAAAATTCTCATCAAATTGATCCCTAATTGTGCCATATACATGTACTTTCAAGCCCCGCTTCCATCCGCCTCAGCTCCTCCTCCCCTTCCCCCCACACACATACATTTCGGCACCTCCAACCACACCAGTTATCCAGAGCCCCACCAGTTATCCGGAGCCCCACCAGTACGTAGTGGTCTGGATCCGGGCCTGTTGGAGTATCCGGCAGATTCAGATTCAGACCACATATTATACAAATTACTGTATATACGTATACCATAACTATACCTCATGACAGTTTCAAGGGTCTTTGTTATTACTGGCTTCGATGCTCAAACCCTTTCTCCGGATTCAATACGCCAACCTTCAGGGAATTTGGGATACTACCAATTAACGGCATAAATACTCTAAGAATGTCTGCTGCCTTGTCTCTATTCATGGAATTGACCGCTTTCTTCACTTTTTGCATTGTAATTACCTCAGTCGTGGAAGAAGAATTTGCTACATGTATATGGATACATACATCTAGGATCTCGGACATTTCAGTCCGAATATTATTAATCTTTATTTATAGTCGCTTATTTTTATTAACAACTAACATAAGCTCTGTAGAGCTTTTATTGCGAATTATTAAGACTTTATACATATATACAAGCTGAGCTGTAGATATTTGACTTGCTCAAGGTCACAATAAGCTACTGATATGACGCATCAGTTTTCAGAGTACCGTCTGGAATCGAAAGTCTACTAAAATGCTCTTTCCAGCCCAGCAACACTTCCGAAGCGGATCTATATGTGATCTCACAAACCGATAGTTCATTCACAAAGCATTTTACAAAAATATTGGCGACTTTGCCTATATTGGCCGTGCGCTTAATTGGTAGATGTAGACCTTGAAGCGTTCATTTTTCCATGTACCAATCCGCTGCAGAATGGTCTTTCCGCTAAGAACTGTGATTACGGAGTAGTTAAAAACCCTTATTTTAAACCCCCTGTACTATAGTCACAATAGTCAGAGGTATGTATTTTAGCATACCTCCTGATTTGCTTCTTGTAAATTGTCTAAATAATAATGACGTACCCATTTTTGTCATGCTAAATTCCAATTTTAGCATACAAAGCGCGACATAACCGTCAGAAATGACCAAGTCATCATAGACAGACCACTAGATATATAGGTAGCCTTGGTATATAGATAGAATGATACAGATACATGTACTGATACAGATACACATTTTATTTAAAGTCGGATGGGTTTACAAACAAGCAACATTAGCTATTAAACCGACTAACATATAATAATATACAGATGCATATTTAAGAGACCTTATAAATACAAATTTACAGTGTCATTTTTACATGCATAAATCATGTAAGAAACCTGTAAGAGATATAAGACTTAATAGTGCATGCATATAAAAGCACATGAGACATGTAAGAGATACTAAGACAGTACATTCTAGATTCTAAACAACACTTCAGTTTTTCCATTGAGTGCAGCTTTCCCTGATTTGATCTCTCAAGTGTAGTCCCCAAATGCTAACATTAAATCATGACTAAAATATCTATGTAAGTCCAAGAATGGGACGAAATGAAGTAGACAGGCGTCAAAATCTCTTACCCCAAATGCCCATGCCATTCTTTGCAAGCGATGAGTAGGGATCTATGACGAACAAGAATACAAGATCTTTATTTCGAATTTTCGGCCCACATAGGAGCACACAAAGAGTCATATAGTATCATAAACAGCAAAAACAAAAAATAATCAAGAGAAGAAATCCAAATGACAGATTGTTAACAAAAGAGCTTAAAACGTATAATTGCTATACAAGAATACATCCATTCCACATTTCTGCAATATCTGTCTGCTTTCAAAAGCAAATAGCATTGGAAAGACAGGCATCCAGACTACCCTGACATAGAGAAGTCAGGGGTGTCTGGTTACCCGCCCATCATATACTAATTATGTATATACTGTAGGTTAATTAGCAGACATAATGCAGTTTGCGACTATGATGGTCATGCCGAACGTGTCCTCTGATAGAGCAGAGGTCATCCGCGTGATACAGA
Organism: Ctena decussata; assembly: GCA_963989385.1. NCBI lineage: Eukaryota > Metazoa > Mollusca > Bivalvia > Lucinida > Lucinidae > Ctena > Ctena decussata. The sequence goes on from OZ022504.1 coordinate 9,134,667, forward strand.
GACACAAAAAGATGGCGCTTACCTCGCTAGTCAAAATAATTCAATCAACAAAAGCTGCATTAGATAATCTGTCGATAAAAAAGTGTCCAGTAACAGCAGCATGTCAACAGGGTATTTGTTTTTGGTAGTTCTGCTTACAAAAGATCGCGTTTCGCTTTTTTCAGTCTGAATTTTAAGTTCATGATTCAGTCTACAAATGAAAAAAATTACAATAGAATAGGGCTAATCTTCTTTCTGTTGTTTCTCACAAATTAGAATTTAGAAAAGCCTGATTAGTTGGTGTTTAAAAGGGTTTCTAATAGGAAAGGTCTGTGAGTAATTTTCTGTGCTAAAAAACTAAAATGTAACAGTATCATTGAAAGGTATTTAGGTTTGAGGTACTTCAGTACACTGAGAAGAATGCCCTAGCAATTATTTTTTCCAACTCATTTCCACATATCAGGCAGATCAGGTAAAAAAAAAAACAAGCAAGAAGTAACCTGTGTCCAAATTTTAGTCAAAACTAATACAACAACACAGAGGAGACTACTCAACACACCCGTCAAGTGGTCACAAGTAATGTAGTTTTATACTGTATGTGTGAAAAAGGCATGCCTTACTATCCTATATTTAACAAATGCACCCAATATATATATTTGGTCAAACATTTGAGGAGAATAAGCTTCTGTTTTTCATTCTTCTGCCTCACAGTTTGAAAAGGAGTTGGGCAAATAATTGCTCAGGGATGCTCTTCTCATTAAATTAAAGTACCTTCTAACCTACATACATTTCAATTTTTAGATTTTTCTGTAGAAAATTACCCATTGATCTTTCCTTATAAAAAACACTTTTTTAATCATGCAGGTAGTCCAACAAGTTAGACGTCCGCATGACTCATTTTTATTTTACCTTTTATAGTTATGTATGCATATAGTTCGCGTTCCGAAGAATAACAAAAACGTAAATAACAGCATAAAAACGTAAAATATGAATGGAACGCAGAACTCTCATGTATGGGAGTAATCATGCAGGTAGCTCTCTTTACTATTCTAAACTGTAGAGGACATCAAAAATAATAATGCGTCTATTTCTGTATAGAATTTGTTATCACAACTGAGTGTAATATCCCGAGACGGGCCGAAGCCCGTCTGGGTTATGTTATTAATCAACAAAACACAGCTGACTAAATAATGTGCTCTTCTTGACTATTAGACGTACAACGTAACTAAGTAACTAACGTCGCAAGCGACGTTACGTCATGACATCACAGTTATATCTAAAGATACCACATTTCTCCATTTCTTTCAAAAGACAGCTAGTCTATATTAAACGAGAAAAAGTGTCAGATTCCGTGTTAACGTATTAAGCGTTTTAATATCCTAAAAAGGAACAAAGAATGCAATTACAACCTGTATTCCAAAATGCACCACAATGTTTTCGGATTGTCTCTTTATTTATTCTTTAATATTTTCTACTTTGATTAGCTCCATTCTTACACCTCATTTCCACCGTCTGACCTTATGTGATGGTATTTTCTCTTCTTCTTCTTCCCTTAAATTCGTCTTATAAAGAAAAGTTTCTCAGTTGTTTTTCTTTGAACTCCTTATGTCAATCATGGCATCTTCTTTTTGTCTCTAATTGTCTATTCTTGCTGCCTCTACTGACATCTTCTGTTTACTTATGGGTTGCCAAAACCCGCTGTACTCCGTTGCCGGGCTTCCTATAACCCTCTATGAAGTTTGTTTTCTGGGTAGCCTACAACCCGTCGGTTCCGGGCTGCCTCTAACCCTCTCTGCTCTGTTTCTGGGCTGTATATAACCCTTTCTGCTTTGTTTTTCTGGGTTGCCTATAACCCGCTCTGCTATGTTTCTGGGTTGCATATACCCCTCTCTGTTATGTTTCTGTGTTGCCTATACTCCTCTAGTTCTTCTCTATTGTGGGTTGCTTATAACCCTCTATATCTTCTCTAGTGTGGGTTGCCTATAACCCTCTATGTCTTCTCTAGTGTGGGTTGCCTATAACCCTCTATATCTTCTCTAGTGTGGGTTGCCTATAACCCTCTATATCTTCTCTAGTGTAGGTTGCCTATAACCCTCTATATCTTCTCTAGTGTGGGTTGCCTATAACCCTCTATATCTTCTCTAGTGTGGGTTGCCCATAACCCTCTATATCTTCTCTAGGGTGGGTTGCCTATAACCCTCTATATCTTCTCTAATGTGGGTTGCCTATAACCCTCTATGTCTTCTCTCTTGTGGGTTGCCTATAACCCTCATTATAGATGTCTTCTTTATTGTGGCTTGCTTCTGCTCTGATTATTCTTTAGATTTCTATAATTATCTTCTTTAAGCTTTTTGTTTATTTCTAAAGTTACTTCTTATCATCTTTTCTTCTGTTTCCTTCCCATAGTTCTGTCACTTTGTCTTCTGCTTTCTTCTTCCTTTATTTTCTGTTCAATTTCTGTCCAATAACTTTGTTCTTTATGTTCTATATTGATCATCTAGATATTTCCCCATCCTCTTTATCCTCGTCGCCAATGTAATATCCCGAGACGGGCCGAAGCCCGTCTGGGTTATGTTATTAATCAACAAAACACAGCTGACTAAATAATGTGCTCTTCTTGACTATTAGACGTACAACGTAACTAAGTAACTAACGTCGCAAGCGACGTTAAGTCATGACATCACAGTTATATCTAAAGATACCACACTGAGTAATGCTCATAATAATTCCCCCGTTGAAAGTCTATATTGAGTCTCAGTTGCCAAAGCAACCTGACCAAACTATGGCTCTGTTGACCAGTCCAACCCTATAACCATTAGGATGGTGATTTGTGGTTTATAATACAAAAATCTGAATATTAACCACAAAAATTGAAGATCTGAAAAAGTTAATTAGCATACTTAAGACAGTTCTGTAACAGACAAGTCTATGTTTTTTTGTCCAACTTAGCTTGGTTGCTGTATTAACAAGAAATGCTGAAATGGCAAAATATTGAACTAGATCAACTCTTCATAATTGGCAATGAGACTGGAAAGCTGAAACTTTGTAAGAATGTGTTTTGCAATAGCCTCTGTAATTATGTTCTCCCCTGTGCCTGACCCTACCCATCACTGCGTGCCTCTGCCAAAAGTGAGGAGGTGTGGGAATATTGGTTTTGGTGTTGATTCTGTCAGTATCAGCAAGACAGATTCTTGTTCTCATGATCCCTGGAACCAGTTGATGAAGCTTCACCAGCCTTCAGTGCTGGAAACTCACAAAATTTATGTGGTGGCCCAAAAGCTTAACAGGCCTTACTTTCAGGGGCCCAAATTATCCACCACCTAAAGTTCCCATTCACTTAGTATTGCCAGACAGATAAATTTGGGCCACTAAAGGTAATATTTTGGAGATTTCTGGTAGCCCCAGACAAAAACTAGGAGCATTTGGCCACCGGGCCACTGGCCGTTTTCAGCACTGGCCTTACAAAGATGTATCATTGGGGCAAGTTTAAGAGCTGATTTGGTGACCTTGACTTCTTTTTCAAGGAGAACAAAAATATGTGAATTTTTCATTAAAAATGAAATATGAGCCATTGGCTTGATTTGCCACCATACTTACATAGATATAACTTTGGGACCTTTCCAAAAGTTATGCATTATCAAAGTCAAAAACCAATTCTTGAACCACTGGATGGATATTCATATTTGCATATACATGTACATGTATATATCATTGTAACAGGTTGAAAACATCTTTAGTTTGGGGTGACCTTGGCCTCATTTTTAAGGTCACAGGAGGATGTATGTGAATTTTCCCTAAACATGAGAAGATATAGATCTGAAGCCATTGGTTTGATCAACACCAAACTTGCATAGATATACCTTTGGGACAACCCAAAGAGTTGGCTATGTTTTGGTAACCTTGACTGCATGGTCAGGGTCAAATGTCAATTTAAAATTTTATTAATTTTCCCTAGAAATGAGGTATTTTTCAAACCAATGGGTGGATATTCATCAGAAATGCATGGCAGTATCATTGTGACTGGTTTAAGACATACTTATTTTTTGGTAGCCTTGACCTCATTTTTAAGTCTATAGTCTTTTATGCAGGATATCTTTTGAATCTGTAGATGGATTGCCTTTAATTAAACCTATATAGATACGTATATCATAGAAATAAGCTTAAGAGCTGATTAGATTTTAATCTTGACCCAATTTTCAAGGTCATTTTTGCCAAGAGTATACATCTTGAACTAGTGAGAGGAATATTTTAAAACTTGCACTTATATGTAAAAATGAATGTAACACAACCAATCAGGTGAAGGTGATGTGGTAAATTGCTCTCACCCTTTCACTTTTTAGCTCACCTGAGCCAGAGGCTCCGGGGGAGCTTATAGTATGGGCAGGCTTCATCAGCCGTCCGTCTGTTGTCCATCCGTCCACAATTTCAAACGACCTCTCCTCTGAAACCACTGGGCCAATTGTAACCAAATTTCATATGTAGCCTCCAGGGCTCATGGGAACGAAAAATTGTTCAAACGGTCCTGGTCACATGACCAACATGGCCACCATGCCCAAATATGGTAAAAACCTAAAAAGATCTTCTTCTCCAGAACCAGTAGGCAGATGGCCTTCAAACTTAGTATGTGGCATTGGGTATGCAAGTACTAACAACATTGTTCAAATTATGACCTTGGTTTGACCTTGACCTTTTTTACGGTAAGTCAAATTTGCTTCCTTGTGCTCTTATATAGCAAAATGCTAGAACTTAAGATATCTTGGAAACTATTGAAAATTTTGGGCTAAAAATTAGTAATTACAGTCATCTTAATGAGTAAATGAAAATTTATGAGTACAAGGGGTCAAGGTCATTCTTTGACCTTTGACCCAGAACTCTCATATTTTGACAATTCCAAACAATCTCCTCAAAAGCCACTGGGTCAAATTTTGAAACCAAGTTTCATATAGAGCCTCCAGAAGTTGAGGGAACAAAAAGCTACTCACACGGACCAGGTCACAAGACCAACATGGCCGCCACGTCCATATATGGTAAAAACCTAAAAATTGGTATAAAAAGTCATCTTAATGAGTATATGAAGATTTGTGGGTACAAGAGGTCAAGGTCATTTTTTGACCTTTGACCCAGAACTCTCATATTTTGACAATATCAAACAATCTCCTCAAAAACAACTGGGCAAATTGTAACCAAATTTCATATAGAGCCTCTAGGGGTTGAAGGAATGAAAACTTGTTCAAACGGTCCAGGTCACATGACCAACATTGCCGCCACTCCCATATATGGTAAAAACCTTTAAAAATCTTCCTTCTCCAGAACCAATAGGCCGATGGCCTTGAAACTTGCTATTTAGCATTGGGAACTCCAGTACTATCAGGATCGTTCAAAATGATGACCGTGAGCTGACCTTCACCATTTTACGGCAAGGTCAAATATGGGAAAATGCTAGAACATAAGGTTAAGATTTCATGGAAAGTTTTGAAGATTTTGGCATAAAAATTGGTATCTACAGTCATCTTAATGACTACATGAAGATTTATGAGTACAAGAAGTCAAGGTCATTTTTTGACTTTTGACCCAGAACTCTTTCATTTCGACAATATCTAACGATCTCCTCAAAAGCCCTTGGGCCAATTTTGAAACCAAATTTCATATAGAGCCTCCAGGGGGTTGAGAGAATGAAAATTTGTTCAAACGTCCAGGTCACATGACCAACATGGCCTCCATGCCCATATATGGTTAAAACCTTTAAAAAAAATTTTCACCAGAACCAATTGACCGATGGCCTTAGAGTAACTTACCTTAGAATACTGAGGCTGAATGGACTCAGGTGAGCTACAGGACCAATGGTCCTCTTGTTTCCAGTTGTCCTGATATGACATAAAAATTCTTTACAAAGGACAAAATTGCAAGCCATTCATCCATTGATATGGCTTTACCATATCAAGACAATTTGTCAAGAAATGAGAACAGTACTGTTCTATTTTTATTTTTTGATATTTTTACCCTGTTAAAGCCAAAAGTCATTACCTTTAAACCATATGGAATTTGCTCATGAAACTTTATAGGTATGTTCATCTTATTGAGATTGGCAATGAACAAGGAAGACAAATGTTGCTATTTTTGTTTTAGTTATCTGCCCTTGCCAAAAACAGTGTCTGGGCCATAATTAATTCCTTTATCATAATTAAATTATGGAATTTAGACATGAAACTTCATGGATAGGGTAATCATATTAAGACAATGTGTCACAAACAAGAAAGACAACTCTCAATATTTTTCAGTTATCTGCCCTTGCCAAGGTCAGTGTTTGCACCATTAAGGGTGTAACATTATATTGAATAACCTGGTTACGTCCAAGGGAACTTTGAGAGTAAGAATAAAACTCATTTATGTTAAAAACATAAGGCCCAAGCTGTCTCCAGTTGAGGGACTTGCCATCCCCTCTGATGGCGATTTTTGTACTTAGGATTGATTTGCTTCATGAAAGTAACAGCCATGTGCTTTTAACAAGGTGTACACATGGGAGTTACAATGTGGCTCACACAGAATTCCCCCATTTACCAGATATGGCTGCATTATTGTTTCAAGGTTGGTGAAACCTCAAATATGTAGCTTACTTCACATAGTGATATATACCAGCAGTTCAGTACAATATAAATTTGTATTACACTACAAACAAATAAATTCATGATTTTAAAGTGACAAATCAGTCACAACAAAGCACTTTCAACAATGGGTTTTATATGTTAAGAAATGGGTGTTGAGTATTTGTTTAATGTTTAGTCAAAGTAGGTACAATAATAATATGTTCAAATGATATGATTACATACATTATTGAATGATATTTAATTTCGCACTTTATCTGACAGCTTCGGTGTCAAGAATTTTTAAATAATTTTATTGCTAGTGAAATGATTTAAGGTGAATGGACACACCTCTATGTTTTTGGGGTTTTTTTGCCAATTTTACTTGGAGTTCTCCCAGCATGGGGGCTAGTCTTAAAGGAAAGAATTTGCTTCCACAGGAAGCAAATTCTTTCCTGTGAGAGAAGCCCCCAGTGATGTGGGAGACAAATTCTTCTAAGTACAGTTCTTGAAATGTTCTCATCCACCCTTATAGGTGGGGTCCAGGGGAAGGGGGGAGGGGGGCAAGGGTCCTTGATGATAACTTTTCTTGGGAGAATAAGCAGCAGATATTGTTTCACCCAGGTACTCATCATAAATCAGCAAAATGCTGCAGGGATAGAGGTTGACAGGGGCCCAGTCACCCATGAACCCTAAATTTTAGGCTGGGCAGTTTGAGAGAAAATGATTATGAGGTTCCTGCAAAAAGTTCTGTCATTTGGGATAGATTTCATAACAGAAGCGTTTTATCAAAAAAGCTTCTATTACAAACCTTCAAAGTATTCCCCCTTTACCCAAGCTCATTTTTGTGACATTTTCACTCAGTTGTGGAATGCATTTAAATAGTCCTCTTTTTGTATCTGTTGGAGATACTGATGATTTTTTTATGCCCCCATGACGATAGACAGGGGGCATTATGTTTTACCCCTGTCTGTCTGTCTGTCTGTCCGTCACACATTTTAGTAGTAAGTTTGTGTAATCAACTCCTCCTACAGCTTATGATGGATCAATTTGAAACTTTGCACACATGTTGCAGACATATTGAAGATTTGCATGAAGATTTCTTATGGCCAAAAAATTATTTTTTACAAAATTATGGGCTTTCGGACTTAGACATTTTCAGTGTTGGTTAGTGATATAGGGTAGCAAGTTTGTGTAATCAGCTCCTCCCTCAGCTTACTATGGATCAGTTTGAAACTTTGCATACATGTTGCAGACATATTGAAGATGTGCATGAAGATTTCTTATGGCCAAAAAATTATTTTTGACAAAATTACGGGCTGTCAGACTTAGATATTTTCAGTGTTGGTTAGTGATATAGGGTAGCAAGTTTGTGTAATCAGCTCCTCCCTCAGCTTACAATGGATCAGTTTGAAACTTTGCACACATGTTGCAGACATACTGAAGATTTGCATGAAGATTTCTTATGGCCAAAAAATTATTTTTGACAAAATTATGGGCTTTCGGACTTAGACATTTTCAGTGTTGGTTAGTGATATAGGGTAGCAAGTTTGTGTAATCAGCTCCTCCCTCAGCTTACAATGGATCAGTTTGAACTTTGCATACATGTTGCAGACATATTGAAGATGTGCATGAAGATTTCTTATGGCCAAAAAATTATTTTTGACAAAATTACGGGCTGTCAGACTTAGACATTTTCAGTGTTGGTTAGTGATATAGGGTAGCAAGGTTGTGTAATCAGCTCCTCACACAGCTAAGGATGGATCAATTTGAAACTCTGCGCACATGTTGCAGACATATTGAAGATGTGCATGAAGTTTTCTTATGGCCAAAATTTTTTGTTTTTGGCAAAATTACCCGCTTTCGGACTTAGAAAATTATGGGCTTTCAAACTTAAGTCATTTTCAGTGCTTGATATCAGTGTGTTTTGGACGGACACACGGCGCCAGGTGTGTCCAACTATGGTTACGTACCGTTGAGCTACTTGGGTAACGTTGATACGAGAATTGAACAGAACAGAACAGATATCAGTGTGTGATCAACTTCTTTCACAGTTTATAATAGATGGCTTTGAAACTTTGTACATGTGTTACGGACGTAATAAAGATGTTCATGAAGATATTTTAACATAAAAAATTTGTTTTTAGCAAAATGTTTTTAACTCAGAAATTTTCATCTTTTGTTTTTTAACAATATAGGTAACAAGCTAGTGTTCTCAAGACTTACTACAGCTTTTGACTAATCAGTTTTCACAGTGTGAGACCATGCACACTTCTTTCAATTTGTGGTGGTGGTGGGGTGGGGTGGAGGGAGGGAAGGAGAAAGGGGTGCAAGGGTTAATGGAAAGCACGGGGGCATCACCCGTGTCTTACAGACACAATTTTCTAGTTTCTGAAATCATTGAAGTCTGTGGTATAAAGGTTAGTATATGTCATTTATGTGAAGAATTTTTAGTACAAATGATTATAAGGTCATTCTTATTTCAACCGTTGCAAACAACTTATTCTTCATAGCCACTGGCCATATGAGGCAAAATTTTATATAGTTCCTCTGTGTGAGAATGATTGTAGTCACATGACCAAGATGGCCATCATGTCCATATGTGATCAAAACCTTTGAAAATCTTCTCTGGATCTGAATGGCTGATGACATTGAAACTTTGGTTTAGTGTGTTTGAATGGTTGCTACACATGACCAAGATGGCTTTCATGCCCATATTATGGTAAAAAACTTTATCCATTATCCATTTATCCATTATTACGGCTGTCTGCTCATATACTTAGCTCAGAAGAGTTACTGCACCAACTCAGGTGAGCAATGCAGGGCTTCAGGGCCCTCTTGTTTGAAGCAAGTTATATGGCGGCCACTAGAAATATTTAAGTTTTATCCATTGTGTTGGATAGAGAGAGCTTGCATAAATGGAATCTTAAATTAATGGGAAGATTTTCAAAAAAGCATGAAATTTAGCAAAATATGAACATTTTAAACACACTTCGCATTATTACATGTATTGCAAAATACAGTACATGTATATCCAAATCAACCATATCACTTCAGATTGTGTATTAAAATGGCAAATCAGTCGTAGCCTAACTTCTGCGATTAAATAGGATTTTATGTGATTGAATTTTATGATTTATTTTCGCTTGTTTATACTATTTTTTCACAGTTTTAATGTCTGTGGATCAGAGAAAATCTCTTTTTATCAATGATGATCCTTGTGTTTATCTGGAAAGATAGACTTATATGGTTTTATCATGTATTTGTTATGAACGAACTAGTAGAATGTGAGATAAGCCAAATCTTTTAATTCTTGTGCTCTTGTTGTTTTCCACAGAATTCTTATCTATCTTTATTATGAGGTCACAAACGAAAACGTGAAAATGAAATGGACAAGATGAAAGGATTAACCTTCATGTTTTTCCACCATTTTTATGAAGTGAAACAACTTTTGTGACTTCCTATTTGCTTTCTTGGGCAAAGAAGAGGTTCTCCAAGGGAATCTACTCTTGAATAAAGAATTTGCCTAGAGGAAAAGCAGATCCTTTCAATGAGGAGCAGATCCTTTCAATCAAGAGTTGACCCCTATTTAGACATGTAGCGAAATAGCAAATGGTAGAGTTGCTTCCCCTGTTAATATACTCATTTCCCTTCAATTACATAAATAAGACAAAAAAACAACCCAACCACACACCTGCTGCATGCACAGCAAGCTCACACTTATTCTCAGACCAGTATTGGCAGCCTGTGGCCCGGCTCAATGCAGAAAATTTTGCTATTCTTCCTCTCTACCTTTCAGAAGTTTCAGTAGAAAGGGTTTTTCAGAATATTGTATTGATCCTCTCATTTTATGTTTTTCAGAAAATCGCAAATGAAAAGGACAGAATATTACAGAGGCCTCCATCAGAGGAAAGTATGTATGTTCTTAATTCTTTTTTTTCTATTCTGTTAAATCTATGCACTTTTAATTTTAAAAATGTTCAAGGCTGAATCTTAATTAAACTTATCGTACAGTCGAACTTCAATGGCTCTAACTCGCCGGGACCACCGAAAAAAAATTCGAACATTCGGTAGTTCGAGCCATAGAAGACCAGCTCAACATGATCCAACTTTATGTACTATGTTTTTCTGTCACAACTCACAACTACGAAAACTTCCTGTATTTTGATTGGTCACTCTTTGAACCATTGCACTTGCAGGTAGATAAAACAAAACAACATAGAAACATATGTCTATAATTTTATTTATAATATAAAAAGATCAAGATAAGCATGGGCGTAGCAAACCTGATGACCAATACTTGTAATCGGTAGGATCTACATTTAGTCCGGTTATTAAACTTGGAAATGTTTTACAAGGAAATAGGTGCGAGCCATTGGTGTTTTTTACATAGAAAGTGGTTTCTAGGGACCAGACTTGGGGTTCGAGCGTTCGAGCCATCCTTGTTCGAGCCAAGTGTGGCATGTTTAGTTAAAATGAATAGGGATTTTGCGGGGACTGGAAAGTCAGTTCGACCCAAACATGGTGTTCGAGCCTTCCAAGTTCGAGCCAGTGAAGTTCGACTGTACTTTGATTCTTCCTCTTCCTAGAATGACACCAAATATCGAAACCAGTTTTATGAAATGCTGCTTCCAAAGCAATACCGAATATCTAGATCTGTCTTATAAGACAGATCTAGATTTTTGGGATTGTTTTGGGATTAATTGTTTTGGAAGAAAAAAACCTCCATCTATAAGTGTTATTACAGAAACAACCAATAGTTGAGGTTTTGGAATATTTTCGGTAAAATAAATGAAGTGTCTTCTGTTTATCAACCACCCACTACTGAAGTGTAACCATAGCCCTATCTTTATATTGGATGACAATTAAGTGACCAGTGGCAATATTGATCCCAGATAGCTCCAAACTTGGTATCTTGGCACTGCATAGCATGATAAATACTCGTAGAATACAGTTGCTCAGCAAAGTTATTAACCAATTGCATTCTGGGTATTTTTTGCCGTCTGCTGAAATTGTCATCTGCATCAAAAATCAAGAAAATTCTGACAATAGTGGTCTAACTAACTCTTGCAGAAATGATGTCTAAGCAACAAACAGTTTGGATTTCAGATCAGGCCCCACCTTTGTGGGGCCTGATCTGGATCCAAATTGTTTGTCCAGATACCCCTAAAGGGGTATCCCGAATGGAATGGGTTAACAATTTCAAAACTGTAAAATAATAACTGTCAGCATTTGCCACATGTACATTGAGTCAATATACATTTGTGAATTACATTGAGTCAGTATACATTAGCAAGTGGGGATTGACAAAGAATTACTTTACCTATTTGGTCAGAAAATATTAACATACCAATGTGAAAAAAAAAATAAAAAAAAATGAAAAATCATTATTCAGCTTTGATTCAAATTTCCTATGCAGGGTATAGATACATTATCTTCAGAAATAGTTTGAACAATTAAAACTTCACAGATGTAAATGAAATAACATGTCATTTATGAAAATGACATCTCTTCATGTCTTAGTAAGTTGTCTGCCCTTTCTAAAAAATCTTGTCCAGGCTATAGCTCTATTACTCTTATAAAAATGTCAATAAAAGCCCAATTTATATTTTGACAAAACATCATGAATGAAAGACATCTCCTGATCTATTGATTTAGGAGTTATCTGCCCATTGCTCTATATTTTTTATTGCTTCAGTGGACATAGGCCAGTGTGTGACAATTTTTTGTTTCTCATTAAATATAAAGAAAAAAAAAATACATTAAAGTGCTGTTTTTCTATAAAATGCACCCTAATACTTTCTTTATAAAGATGAATTTTTACTGCTGTTACTGCTAATTAAGAAAAATATTGTCGGCAGTTATGCCTTACCTTTTAAACATTGTTAGCACTAGCTGAATAGTCGATAACAATCACTGCTAGCAGTCACAGTTCGCTGCTGATAACAGTGACAGCTGGCAGTCAGCAGTGATTTCTCATCTCTACAGTATTCATTTGGCTACAATACTTCAGAATGACCCCAAATGTCTAAATCAGTCTGATGAAATTCTGCTATAAGATGGGTGTTTTCCTTCCAAACAATCCCAAACATCTAGATCCATCTTATAAGATGGATCTAGATGTTTGGGATTGTTTTGGAAGGGAAAACCTCTGTCTTATAATGGAAGAAATATGGTACTTAATGCTTTCCAAGTTCAAGATGGTACAATCTTTTGCTGTTTGACTTTATGTCAAAAATGATAGGTGGTTATTTCTGAGAGTGGATATTGTTCTCTCAATGTGGTATCTTCATAACTGTGTTACAAAGCTCCTAATCAGAATTATTGAGATTTGGTACCTGTCCGAGTGATTAACGGCATTGATTATCAATATTTTCGCCATCGCCCATACTGATTAATCTGTTTACCCATAAATGGTTGGGTAGCATACCTGTGCAAACACCTATATAGACCCAGATCACTTTGCTTCAGAAGAAATGTTCTGGCCAGCTAAGCATGTATTTCATAAACCATCCAATGGCATATCGGACAAAGATATCTGTCCAAATTATCTGATACAATGGTCCATTTAGTGTACCAGTATTTGGGTCAAATATGGTGAGTAAACCTAACCCCTAAAATGGTGCCTTTGGGCACCTGTTCCATTAAAATTTTGTTAAATAAAATTAAATATTGTTCAAGTGTGGTCGGAGCAAACAGTGTAGATCCAGATCAGATATGGTACTCACTTTTCAATACATAGATTTGCAGGGTCAATAGGTTATTGGTGTTAACAGGAAATTATTAATATACTCTTTATCAAAATCATCACTACCCATTCTTGCCTGTAGGTATCGTTTTTCGTGGCCCAGCTCTTGTAGTGTCATCACCTTGTCCCTGTTAGAGAGATCAAACAAGTCCTAGTATGCAAGCTTCTTCTGACATAGATTAGGCAGTTCTCATAACTTTTTGATGTGTTTCATTTATGTAAGTTTTAATTTGGAAAATACCATAACCTTATTATAGCTTAAATAAAAAATATAAATAGTTGAAATTGCAAACAGTGTAGATCTGGATTAAGTGGCTAAAAATGAGCTGCCTTATCCAGATCTATGCTGCTTGCCCAGTTTTTTGGGGTTTTTTATTCTCAGTATGATATCATCATTATAGCTTTGATGAAACATTTTTTGCAGTTTTGCAGACATAAATTTTGTCATATGCTTTTTGGCGCTTTAAAAGGTAAATTTCTGTTTTTTCCAGTAATTATTCGGAGAATCATTGACACCTGAATTAGTTCTATAATGGGCTTAGGACTAAGAGTGAGGCAAGTATGTCATAGCATTTCACATAATTCTGAGTTCAAAGAATTTAGAAATAAATATCCTATACTGCCTTCTTGCTATCAACAGTCTATCATATGGCTGTAAGATGGGTTTCCCCTCCAGAACATCTCAAAAAATCTAAATCAGTTTGATAAGACAGATTTAGATTTCTGATTGTTTTTCGAGGGGAAAAATCATCCTGTAGCAGAATTACACAACAGTGATTTAGATATAGGGAGTGATTCAGGTGGGAAATATTCTCATCTAACGGCTGAAAAAAAATACAGGTTCTTGTGTCTCTGTAGGTAATAAAGATGAGCTGGAAAATCAAGCCAGACTTCAACAAGCCATGTTACGACGACAAGAGCTCTTGGACAGGATCAGGGTGAGTTGACTTCAGAATCTGGGAATCATATGTCTTTAGCAATCAAAGAGCCATCATGAAAATGGTTGAATTCGCAAGCAGCATATATCCAGATGAGGTGGCTCATGATGAGCCGCCTCATCTGGATCTAGGCTGTTTGCCGTCTAGTCTTTGAAAATTCTGAATATGAAATAGCTTGAACGAAATACATGTTTGTTGTGATGATATAGCTTGAACAAAATATTTTGTAATGATATAGCTTGAATGAAATATTTTTTGCAGAATGTAAATTATGTTGTCGGCATTTTAGTATTTTTATACATCACCATGCTTTGATTACCATTTGCCAAGGGAGACATTTTTAAACAGAATTAACAGTGCTTCACATAAGACTGGGTAAAATGGATAATTTAGGGTTAATTTTCAATATTTTTGCTTAAAAACATATGTTGTGACCTTCACTAGAATTGTCTCCCCAAGATGATTCTAATGAGGGGTCACATCATATGCTTTGATTGTGAAATAAAAAAATTATTATCTCAGAATTATCCTCAAAATCCCACCTTGTCTGCAGCTGTGTACAGTACAGTCAAACTACTCCTGAGATCATCAAATTTGAGACCATTAAATCATTAGTAGTTCTAGTTGTTGAGGTATGATTTAGTGAGTGTATGATCGAAAGGAACTCAGGAAAATATTTTTTTGTTGCTACTCTACTTTTTTCTCCCTACTTGGGTGGTGAGATGGTGCTGGATATATAGCTTCCAGTGCCGTGGCATCTTACTGATTTGGATAATAGTAGGGCAAGGGCCTGCTGTGCTTGCAGTAGGTGTGGGTGGGGGTTTTGACTTTTTTTTTCTCTCATCCATCATTTCTCTCTTCTTCTCCCTCTCTTTGGGAGACGGCTGATTATAGACTGAAATACTGTCTCAAAGGGCAGTTAAACCCAAAACAACCAACCAACCAAAAATTTTCTTCCCATAGAGGAGCAAATTCTTTCCTTTAAGAGTTGACCCTTATGGAGATGGGAGGCAAAAAATAGTAGAGTTGCTTCCTCTGAAAGTATACCCATTCACTTAATACAGTTTATTAGAGGTATTTTGGCAGTGGTGATATTCTACACTTTATGCTCTAAATTATGTTCCCTTTCATAAATTGAAATGCCTGCAGAGCGCATTTAATACAGTAGGTATTGCTTTTCTGGTTGCACCATTCTCAGTGAGCCTGTCATCTTTTATTGAGTTTTCTGGTTTTGTGCTGCATCTATGACAATGGGTGAATAGCTGAGACATAGCATTACCGGTATGCTAAATTCCGTTTGATATATATTTTTCTTTTGACTTTAACAGAGAGAACAGCTTATGAATGAGGAGAATAAGAGACCAAGAACATACAGTGCTCGTCGTAGATACACACCCTCACCATTACCAATACCACCTAGCAGAAGGTCCCTGCCAGACTTTGCCAGATATAACTACCCAGACACATTCAGATCGAAGGCTCCAGGTAAGGTTATCTCAGATTTTTGTGGCACTGGGGTCGTATTTATAAAACGACTTAAGTGGTTGCTATGCTGTTGCTAAGGCTGAATTTCTATGAAGGAGATTCCCTACGACTATGAAATTTGCTCTGGAGGAACAGTCTTTTTCAGACTGTTCCTCCAGAGCAAATTTCATAGTTGTAGGGAATCTCCTTCATAGAAATTTCGCCTTAGCAACCGCATAGCAACGACTTAAGTCGCTTTATAAATATGGCCCCTGGCTGCTAGAATACTGGAATACATCAAGTTACCAAAATATTCTGGAATGGAAAAAATACAATGTTATCATTAACAAACTGCACTTTAATATCATCAGACTGCACATTTTATTCTCCGTGATAATCATATGAGCCGTGACACGACAAAACCAACAAAGTGGCATATGTGCCTGTTGAATACTAAGATCAGCCTGGACATCTGCCCAGTCTGATCAGAGTCTTCACTGTGTGCTTTAAGCTTATCTTAGGGTCCCAACAATCTCCATGCTGACAGCAAAGACCCTGAGGAGACTGGGCAGATGCCTAGGCTGATCTAAGTCTTTGCGTGGGACACATGCCACTTTGTTGGTTTTGTTGTGTAGCAGCTCATAGAAAAATTGTTACTTGTACAAACTGGCACTCAAAAACCCAGACCAGCCTGCAATATGTGCAGTATGAAAAGTTAATATGAGCCGCGACACGAGAAAACCAACAGTGTGGTTGTTTACCCAGCGCAGACTCAGATCAGCCTGGGCAGCCACCTAGTTTTATCATACTCTTTGTTTAGTGCTCAAACGGTAGTAAGGGTCTAAGCTACCTTCATGCGGACAGCGAAGACTGATCAGACTGGGCGAATGCCCAGGCTGATCTGAGTCTGCGCTGGGCGCACAACCACATTGTTGGTTTTGTCGTGTCACGGCTCATATCTATTAAAGATCCCGTATGTTTGACTTTGGTATTTGTAAGCTATGAGCTCACTGCAAATATGCAAATCAGTCTTGTGTAAAATAAAGAATAAAGGATCTTCCATGTTCAGATCCCTCCAGCAGTAAAATTTATCACACTCTAAATGGATTCCATCTCTTCATCAGTCTTAATTACATAGATATATTCAATGGTCAGGGAGGCTTTCCTGATAGATTACAAAGCCATAGATATTTTCAGTGGTCAGTGTGCTTTCTTTGCTAATAACAGAGCCATAGATACTTTCAGTGCTCAGGGTCCTTTCATGCCTAATAACAGAGCCATAGATATTTTCAGTGCTAAGGGTCCTTTCATGTCTGATAACAGAGCCATAGATATTTTCAGTGAACAGGGTACTTTCCTGATAGATTACCTAACCATAGATATTTTCAGTGGTCAGGGTCCTTTCCTGTCTGATTACAGAGCCATAGATATTTTCAGTAATCCGGGTTCTTTCCCAACTGATTACAAAGCCATAGATATTATCAGTGGACAGGGTCCTTTCTTTATTGATCACAGAGACATAGATATTTTCAGTGGTCAGGGTCCTTTCCTGACTGATTACAAAGCCATAGATATTTTCAGTGGTCAGGGTCCTTTCCTGACTGATTACCTAGCCCTATATATTTTCAGTGGTCAGGGTCCTTTCATGACTGATTACAGAGCCATAGATATTTTCAGTGGTATGGGTCCTTTCCTGACTGATTACAGAGCCATAGATATTTTCAGTGGTCAGGGTCCTTTCCTGACTGATTACAGAGCAATAGATATTTTCAGTGGTTAGGGTGCTTTCTTTGCTAATTACAGAGCCATAGATATTTACAGTGATCAGGGTCCTTTCATGTCTGATAACAGAGCCATAGATATTTTCAGTGTTCAGCGTCCTTTCCTGACTAATTACAGAGCCATAGATATTTTCAGTGATCAGGGTTCTTTCCTGATTGATTACCTAACCATAGATATTTTAGTGGTCAGGGTCCTTTCCTGACTAATTACAGAGCCATAGATATTTTCAGTAATCAGGGGTCTTTCCCAACTGATTACAAAGCCATAGATATATTCAGTGATCAGGGTCCTTTCTTTGTTGATCACAGAGACATAGATATTTTCAGCAGTCAGGGTCCTTTCTGAACTGATTACAAAGCCATACATATTTTCAGTGGTCAGGGTCCTTTCTTTATTGATCACAGAGACATAGATATTTTCAGCAGTCAGTGTCCTTTCCTGACTGATTACAAAGCCATAGATATTTTCAGTGGTCAGGGTCCTTTCCTGACTGATTACCTAGCCGTAGATATTTTCAGTGGTCAGGGTCCTTTCCTGACTGATTACAGAGCCAAAGATATTTTCAGTGTTCAGGATCCTTTCCAGTCTGATTACAGAGCCATAGATATTTTCAGTGGTCATGGTCTTTTCCTTACTGATTACAGAGCCATAGATATTTTCAGTGGTCAGGGTCCTTTCTTAAAATGATTACAGAGCTATAGATATTTTCAGTGGTCAGGGTCCTTTCCTGACTGATTACAAAGCAAAAGATATTTTCAGTGGTCAGGAACCTTTTCTGACTGATTACAGAGCCATAGATATTTTCAGTAGTCAGGATCCTTTCTTTACTGATTACAGCATATATATATATATCTTACATTGGTTAGGGTCTTTCCCTGACTGAATACAGAGCCATTAATATTTGCAGTGGTTGGGTCCTTTCCTGACTGATTACAAAGACATAGATATTTTCAGTGATCATGGTCCTTTCCTGACTGATTGCAGAGCCATAGATATTTTCAGTGGGCAGGGTTGTTTCTTGAATGATTACAGAGCCAAAGATATTTTCAGTGGTTAGAGTCCTTTCCTGATTGATTACAAAGCCATAGATATTTTCAGTTGTAAGGGTCCTTTCCTGACTGATTATAAAGCTATAGGTATTTTCAGTAGTCAGGGTCCTTTCCTGATTGTTTACAGAGCCAATGATATTTTCATTGGTGAGGGTCCTTTCCTGACTGATGACAGAGCCATAGATATTTTCAGTGTCAGGGTTGTTTCCTGACTGATTATAGAGCTAAAGGTATTTTCAGTGGTCTGGGTCCTTTCCTGACTGATTACAGAGCCATAGATATTTTCAGTAGTCAATGTCCTTTCCTGACTGATTACCTAGCCATAGATATTTTCAGTGGTCAGGGTTCTTTCCTCACTCAATCAGGGTCCTCTCCTGATTGAATACAAAGCCATAGGTATTTTCAGTGGTCAGGGTCTTTGCCTGACTGTGTCATAGATATTTTTAGTTCTCAGGATCCTTGCCTGACTGATTACAGAGCCATATATATTTTCAGTGGCCAGGGTCCTTTCTTTACTGATTATAGAGCCATAGATATTTTCAGTGGCCAGGGTCCTTCCTTCCTGATTACAAGGCCACAGATATTTTCAGTGGTCAGGGTCCTTTCTTTACTGATTACAGAGCCATAGATATTTTCAGTGGTCAGGGTCCTTTCTGACTGATTACAGAGCCATAGATATCTTCAGTGGTCAGGGCACGTTCTTGACTATTTACAGAGCCATAGATATTTTCAGTAGTCAGGGTCCTTTCCGGACTGTTTCCTGAGCCATAGATATTTTCAGTGGTCAGGGTCCTTTCCTGACTGATTACAGAGCCATAGATATTCTCAGTGGTAAGGACACTTTCCTGATTGATTTCAGAGCCATAGATATTAATAGTTATTAGGGTCCTTTCCTGGTAGATTAAAAAGTGATAGATATTTTCTCTGATGAATTGCAAAGCCAACAATTTTCTTAGTTGTTCTTGTTTTTCCTGATAGATTACAGAGCAAACGATTTCTTCAGTGGCCAGGGCTGTTTCCTGATGGATTACAGAACCAGAGATATCCTCACTGATTAGGGTACTTTCCTGATGAATAAGAGAGCAAAATATCCCTAAGTGGTCTTTTGCTTATAAATTACAGAGCCACAGATATCTTCAGTCATAGGGGCATCTTCCTGGTGGATTACAGAGCCATAGATATTTTGAGTTGTTAGAGTCCTTTCCTTATATATTACAGAGTCATAGATATCCTCGGTGGTCAGGGCATTTTCCTGATGGATTACAGAGCCATAGATATTCTAAGTTATTAGGGTCTTTTGGTGGATTGCAGAGCCAGAGAATATTCTCAGTGGTCAGGGTCTTTTTCCTGATGGATTACAGAGTCATAGATATTCTCAGTAGTCAGGGATTTGCCTGATGGATAACAGAGCCATAGATATTCTCAGTAGACAGGGAATTTTCTGATGGATAATAGAGCCATAGATATTCTCAGTGGTCAGGGGTTTTTTTTCTGATGGATAAAAAACCATAGATATTCTCAGTGGGCAGGGCTTATATATCCTTAGTTGTCAGGGTCTTTTCCTGATGGTTTACAAAGCCATAGATAATCTCAGTGGTCAGGGCTTTTTCCTGGTGGATTAGAGAGCCATAGATATCTTCACTGGTAAGGGGCTTTCTCGACCAATACTGGTAAAAGAGCCATAGATATTCTTAGTTGTAACAGTCCTTTCCTGATGAATTGCAAAGCATAGCTTTTCTCAGGGCTTTTCCTAATTGATTTCAGAACCATAGATAATCTTAGATGTTAGGCCCTTTCCTGATGTATTACAGAGCCATAGAATATTCTCAATGCTCAGGGTTTTTTCCTGATAGGTTCCAAAGCCATAGATATCCTCTTTGGTAAGGGCTTTTCCACATGGATTACAGAGCCATAGATATCTCCAGTGTTCAGGGCTTTTTCCAGATGGATTACAGAGCCATAGATATTCTGAGTGGTCAGGGGCACTTTCCTTATGCAAAACAGAGCCATTGATATCCATAGTTGTCAGGGTCTTTTCCTGGTGGTCCATAGAGCCATAGATATCTTCAGTGGTCAAGGCACTTTCCTGATAGAAAACAGAGCCATAGATATTTGCAGTGGTCAGGGCTTTTCCTGATTGATTACACAGTCATAGATACTGTCAGTAGTCAGGGCATTTTCCTGATGGATTACAGAGCCATAGATATCCTCAAGTTTCAGGGGCTTTTCATGGTGGAAGTCAGAGCCATAGATATCCTCAGAGGTCAGGGTCTTTTCCTGATGGGGTACAGAGCCATAAATATATCCTAGATTGTCAGCATTTTTTTTTATTATAGATTACAGAGCCTTAGATAGCCTCACTGCCCAGGGCACTTTCCTTATGGATTACAGAGCCATAGATTGTGGTCAGTGTCTTTTTCCTGATGGATTACAGGGCCATTGATATCTGCACTGGTCAGGGCTTTTCCTGATGGATTACACAGCCATAGATATCTTCTGTGGTCAGGGCTTTTTCCGATCGATTTCAGAATCATAGATAATCTTAGTTGTTAGGGTCCTTTCCTGATGTATTACAAAGCCATTGAATATTCTAAATGGTCAGGGTTTTTTCCTGAAAGGCTCAAGAGCCATGGATATCCTCTGTGGTCAGGGCTTTTTCCTGATGGATTACAGAGCCATATATTGTCTTGGTGATCAGGGCTTTTTTAGTGATTGATAACAGTGCCATAGATATTCTCTGTGGTCAAGGTACTTTCTTGATGAGATACAGACCCATAGATATCCTTAGTTGTCAGGGTCTTTTCCTGGTGGACTAAAGAGCCATAGATATTCTCAGTGGTCAGGGCACTTTACTGATGGAATACAGAGCCATCAATATTCCGTGTGGTCAGTGCTTTTCCTGATGGATTGGAGAGCCATAGATATTATCAGTGGTCAGGGCATTTTCCTGATGGATTACAGAGCCATAGATATCTTTGGGTGTCAGAGACTTTTCCTGGTGGAAGACAGAGCCATAGATATTTTCAGTGGTCAGTGTCTTTTCTTGATGGATTAAATAGCCATAGATATCCTCAGAGGTCAGGGTCTTTTCCTGATGGGGTACACAGCCATAAGTATATCCTAGATTGTCAGCATCTTTTTTATGCATTACAGAGCCTTGGATATCCTCACTGCTCAGGACACTTTCCTTAAGGATTACAGAGCCATAGATTGTGGTCAGTGTCATTTCCTGATGGATTACAGGGCAATTGATATCTGCAGTGGTCAGGGGCTTTTCCTGATGGATTTCAGAGCTTTAGACATTGGTGGTCAGGGTCTTTTCCTTGTGGACTACAGAGCCATAGATATATTCAGTAGTCAGAGCTTTTCCTGATGGATTACACAGCCTTAGTTTTGCTCAGTGGCCAGAGTATTTTCCTGGTGGACTACAGAGCTATAGATATCTTCAGTGGTTAGGGCACTTTCTTGGTGGATTACAGAGCCATAGTAATGCTCAGTGGTCAGGGTCTTTTGGTTGACTACAGAGCCACAGATATCCTCATTGGTTAGGATCTTTACCCGGTGGACTACAGAGCAACAGATAATATCAAAGTATTTTCCTGATGGATTACAGAGCCATAGATATGTATAGTTGTCATGGCTTTTCCCTAATGGATTACAGAGTCTTTGCTACTTGCAGTGGTCAGGATTTGCTGTTAAATGAAATATCCAGCACATTCTTACTGTCCAGGATACCAGAGTATTTCCTGTTAGGTTACAAATTCATAGATATCCTCTTTGATTAGTGTCTCCTCATTTGCCAAGTTTTCTTTTGTTGGATTATTGATCTTTAGCATTCCTCTTTTCTCAGAGTCTTCCCTAATGAATTACTATTCCATTCTATTCTGTCCCATAACCTTGACAAGTCTTTGGGGTACCACAGATGACATTGCAACAAGCAGGTATAATTAACAATTTGAATGTTTTTTGTGTAATTGCCTTTTAAGCAGGGCCTCAGATATGCTAAATACTTATTATTTCAACATCACACTACAAAAATATGAACCAGCAAAAGTTACTTCAAGTGCTTCAGTATAATGTGATGGTCAGGATACATGATTCTTGGAAAAGGCACTTAGTTGCAAGGTCATAGGAGATTAGGGTATTATTGCTAGGTTAACCCATTGTATTCTGGGTATTATTTGTAGACTGCTGAAATTGTCGTCTGCATCAAAAATCAAGAATATTTTGACAATATTTGTCTAACTAACTCTTGTAGAAATGATGTCTAGGCGTAAAGGGGTATCCTGAATGGAATGGGTTAAAGCCTTGAGGGCTGTATTTAAACAGTTATAAGATGGGCGTTTTTCTTCCAAAACAAACTCAAAAATCTAGATCTGTGGTATGATTTTTCTCCTCCAAAACAGCCCAAGAAATCTAGATCTGATTTGACAGGACCGGTCTAGATTTTTGAGGAGATTGTTTTGAAATGTTAGAAGGGTATATCTCATCTTACAACAGAATTACTTATATTAATATCTGGGATCCTTTTAGAAGGAGGTGGGGAGGGGCAGGGGCAGGGGCAGGTAAACCCCATCTTATAGCCAAGTTTTTATGGTACAAAGGCGCTGCCAAAATAGAAAAGCTCTTTGAGTGTCATTCCATGTGTGCTGCTGAATGTTTCTGTTAAAGCCCTTTGTCAAAGTGCTTATATTAATCCTATAAGACACTCTTGGGGTGTTGCATTTTATGAAAGGGAGCCGGAGGTGGAGGGGTAGGGGGTGTTATATTTAGAGCATTATAGAGTTGCCAATTAGTTCTAATAAACAGTGAATGGATATACTTTTAGGGAATCAATTCTACTACTTCCCTTTTTAGCTCGCCTGAACAAAGTTCAGGAAGAGCTATTGTACTACCTCCGGCGTCGGCTTTGGCGTTGGCGTCGGCGTCGGCGTTAGCAAATTGTTAGTTTTACGTTTAAGTTTTAATGATCTCATAGTTTCTATACCCTTTGATAAATTTGAATTATATTTATGTATGATGATAGATATTGGTCCAAAATTCTCCTCAAGACCATCCCCACCCCTGGTCATGACCCATAGGTCAAGGTCACGGACTTAGAAATTTTATGTTAAAGTTTTACGTTAAAGTTTTTAAGATCTCATAGTTTGTAAACCGTTGATCGATTTAAATCATATTTTGTATGATGACAGATATTGGTCCAAAATTTATGCAAGACTATCCCCACCCCTGCTCATGACCCATAAGTCGAGGTCACAGAATTAGAAATTTTATGTTGAAGTTTTATGTTAAAGTTTTTAAGATCTCATATTTTGTAAACTTTTTAATCGATTTAAATTATATTTGGTATGATGAGAGATTCATTGGTCTGAAATTTTATTCTGCAGTATCCCCACCCCTGCATATGACCTTTAAGTCAAGGTCACGGACTTAGACATTTCATGTTAAAGTTTTCTGTTAAAGTTTTTTAAGATCTCAGAGTTCCTAAACCCTTTAATCAATTTGAATTATAATTGGTATCATGATAGGTATTGGCCTGAAATTTTGTTCAACCACATCCCCACCCCTGGACATGACCTACAGGTCAAGGTCACGCAGTTTTATGTTTGTTTTCTTCAGATATCATAGTTTCTAAATCATTTGATCAATTTGAATCATATTTGGTTTAATAATAGATATTAGTTGGAAATTTTATTCAGACACATTCCCACCCCTGGATATGACCTATAGGTCAAGGTCAGAGACTTTTTTATGTATAAGTTTTACAATAAAGTTTTTTAAGCTCTCATACTTTCTAAACCCTTTGATAAATTTGATTTATATTTGTTTTGATGATAGATATTGGTTAGAAATTTATTCAACTACATCTTCACCCGTGCATGACCTATAGGTCAAGGTCACAGACTTAGAGAAATTTTGTGTTAAAGTTTTATGTCAAAGTCTTTGAAGATGATGAGATCAGGAGATGGTCCTCACAAGCCTTGGGCTTTCGATCAAATCCTGATCTATTGTCTCTGTACCTTAGTTGAAATTTTTGATGAATAGAATATTGTTTAAACCAAAGTCTTTGAAATTTCATAGCTTCTAAACCCTTTGATGGATTTGAATTGTGTTTGGTTAGATGATAGATATGACGATAGATATTGACTGGAAAGTTTACTCAGCACCATCCCCACCCCTAAGAAACAAATACTAGCACTTGAAGATGGACAAACACAGATTCATGCGAGCTGTCTTGTCTGCCTACAGGTCTTGTTTGCTCTAGGAGCAAATTCTTTACATAAAGAGTAGACCCCATTTGGAAGAGCTATCTATACACCTGAAAGAATTTTAGATATTTTGGAAAAGAGGCAGGGGTGTATATTAGGATTAACACGGTAGGTCAGCAATATTGACCTGCAACAACAGTCTTCAGTAATAGTTTTTGACAGTCTGTTTGGAGTTATCCCCCTTGTGACCATAATGTATTAGTATGATGAAAATAAGCTTTATGCTGCTTATTCATAATGTTCATACGTCTATGATTGAAATGCTTAACACCCTTTTTTAATAAACTTGAACCATTGAATTAGAAACTGTTGAACTTCATAATATTAATATTTAAGGTGATCGACTTAAACTTTTCTGATATCAAAGGATATGCTAATTTGTTGTTAGGGCAACAATGTTTGTAGTGTCTTACTGAGCAGATTATGAACTTTAATAAACTTTAATAATCTTAAAGAATCTCTAGCTGAGAGAATTGAAAGTGTTTCATTCATCTAATGATGTATATTCAAAGTAACTAGGGTAGTGTTGAATATACACATGTAAATATTGTGGATGGCAAGTGCTAGTATACATGTCCATATTAGGTACTATATGTAAATCAAGGAGAAAAAATGAACAGGAGTTATCTCCCAGGCACTGTTAACTGTAAAGGGCAAAAATGAAAACAGCAAAATTTGCAAACAGTGTAGATACAGATGAGGTGGCTCATCAAGAGCTGCCTCAACTGGATATACACATTTTGCCCTGTGGTCATTGAATTCTCAGAATGATAAAGCTAGGTCAGAACGTATTTTCTAATTTTGCAAATGTAAATTTTGTGGTCTGCTTTTTTTTTGCTTTTTTTGAAACTTACAACAGATGATCAAATAATTTAAAATTTAAAGCTTCCTGTCATGATCCAAATTTTGCTCCATGGTAGTTACCTGCCCTTTTCTTGGGTCATATACATGCATAGGCAAAATCATGAAAAAAACATCTGATTTTATGGTAATTAATAGTAAACAATTAAATTAATGAAAGCTTTCTTTGACAAAATTCTTTTCTTTTTTTTGCCCCCTGCCCTGAATTAAACAGGTGAAATAAGATTTCAGTGGTGGAGAATCAGGTAGCCATTTGCCATGTTTTTCTTCTACCAGTTTTTGTCGCTTTAGCAAGATGCAATTTCAGTCCATCCATCCACCTGTTCGTTCACATTTACTTCAACCCTACCATTTAAGTCTATTCAAATAACTTCTTCTCTGAAACCACTTCACCCATAGTTCTCAAATTTTGCATGCAGCATGATCAGACTGCAAGGCTTCAGAATGGTAAAATTCAGCCTGGTCAAGAATCCAAGATGGCCACTGTTACTAAAAATAGCAAATCGAATAAAATCAACTTTTTTCCCCAGAACCACTTGGTATATTTGGCTGAAATTTTGCATGAAGCATTAGTGGGACCTTGGTTTTTAGACTTATCAAATGATTTAATCTAAAGCGGAATTAGGTCACAGTGACCATTCACAATTTCCGTCAACCCTAGCAAAATTTTCGTCGACCCTAGCATTTAATTCCATTCAGATGGCTTATTTTCAAAACCACTACACCCATGGTTCTCAAATTTCACATGCAGCATGATCAGACTGCAAGCCTTCGAAATAATAAAATTCAGCCTGGTCGAGAATCCAAGATGGCTGCCATTACTGAAAATAGCAAACAAATAAAATCAACTTTTTCTCCAGAACCACTTGATATATTTGACTGAAATTTTGTATGGCACATTAAAAGGACCTTGGTTTTTAGAATTATCAAAATGAAAAAAATCTGTAGTGGAATTAGGTCACAGTAACCTACTTTCTGTTAACGAGTCCAGTTTTGCTAAAATGCCAGTATCTCAAGATAAGCTGTACAGACTTTTATTGTCAAATTCATTCAGAATGATCCACAAATGAAGTCCTTTCAGATTTACTTGACTGGGCAATCTAAGATGGCCATTTTCTTCTGCAACTAACAATAGCAAACAGAAAATGACAAATCTCAAGAACCTCTAAATGAACTGGGAATAACTGTGTCAGAATGATCCTCGCATGAAGCTATTTCAATTTTTGCAAATTGTCCATATAAAATGGCTGCCATTTGCTGATACTAAAAAAAAGAAAAACATGAAACAGACATTATCTCATGAACCACCAAATGGATTTTTGTGAAATATTTGTTTAACTAATGCTTTCATTGAGTTCTTAATGTAAAAGTGCAAAGCAGGTGCAACATAGCTTTCCGTGGAATTCTTGTTAGCTCTGGGTGACAACAGTTTTGACTTCTTGTTTGCTTCCCTTCCCCACAAAATCCTTCCAAAAAGAGGTCTATACTTTCTCTTCAAGAATTTGCTCCTAACAAGCAAATTTATTCCTTCCATTTCATTAAGAAGGGAAGCAAAAATGAAAGAGTTACTTCACCAGAAATTGTATCCATAATAGGATACCACAGTATTGTATTTAACAGATAATTATGTCTTTTGGAATATAGCGTTATGATAGGCAGAGGAGAACATGTAGATGCATAGTCTTGTGTATGTAAAAAGTTAACATAAGTAGGATAGATTATCAATATTAACAAACCAAGAAATACTTTGAGTATTGATGCATATTCAAAAGTCTATTGATGGTAAAGTCAAGTTTGTTTGTAGAGTTTTGAAGTGCATAAATAAATAAATTTTCTATACTTTTATGCTAGATAGCTCATCATAAAAGGCATTTCTTTTAAGAAACCATTGAGGTATATGATAAATATATTGAACTGAATTGAAACTGTAAAAGCGACCGGACTGCATTGTGAAAGTCCCATGTGTCTTTATACAGTCGATATTCTGGTTCAAAACTTTTCAAAGACATTTGAATACCGATTTTGGGAAGGGGTAAATGTTTAGGAGTTTTTGTATGCAGTGGGATTTCAGCTGTGACATTTTGAAAAATTGACATTTTTGAATAATAGAAGATGGATTAATTTCAATGTCATTAGTGGTTCATTAACTATCGGTGTGTAGTAATGATACCCGAACCGTGGTTGAAAGATGTAGGAAATGCCGTCGTAGAGGATTACGTCAAAGATGAAGACCAGCAGTCAAGTTCTGGTATTTTATATCTTTGGTTTTTCTCTTTTTCTCTACTATTATCATTATTATTATTATCATTACATTATTTTTTACTATTTTTGAGGTTCTTGATTCTAAGGGTATTTGATGATAATTCTGCATGGGATGGTTTTGATCAGTTTTACATAAAATATATTGAGCCGGGACACAAGAAAACCAACAAAGTGGTTGTGCTGCCAGCGAATACTCAGATCAGCCTGGGCATCCGCCAAGCGAATACCATGATCAGACTGGGTGGATACCCAGGCTGATCTGAGTCTTCACTGGGATCTATGCCACATTGTTGGTTTTCTGGTGTCGTGGCTCATATGTTGTGGCCCCTCATTAGAACTGCCTCACATTTCTAATGAGGGGCCACAATGTGTGTTTTCATGGAGAATCAGGAAAACTCTAACCAGAAATTATTGTATTATATTTATAGTGTTTTATTTAGCCTTTATTATATTATACAATTTGGATTATAAAGCTTGCAAATTTATGGAAATTGTTACTTTTGACTCTTGTTGTCTCAAACACTTTTATCTCAAAGTGCCCTTTCACATCAAAGAATATTGTTTGGACACCTGTTTTTTTCACGTTTCATTTCTTGTAATGAATCTCAAACTACAGTAAAACTTCAATGGCTTGAACCCTGATGGCTAGTTAACCCTGACTGGCTAGAACACTTTTTTGGGTCCCTAGGGGTCACTTTTATATAGAAACTAACCCTGAATGGCTAGAACTACCCTTGGCTAGAACTAATTTTCATGGTCCCAAGCCTGTTCGAGCCTATGAAGTTCTTATACTGTATGATATCTCAAAGTAAATTTTCTGGGACCAGAAAATTTTCTTTTGACGTAGTTTGTGATGAACTTTGACATTGAGATATCAAGGGTTGTATTTGAAATCTTCTTAACTTTATACTTGATTTTGAAGTAAGATCTACACTTCTTAACGGTAAGTATGTGACACAAAAAAGAAATTACCAAACTTGATTACTAAATTTCATATAATGGGAATCAATCTCTCAGATAAGTGGGGTTAGATGAAAGCTAAGATTATTCTTTACCTGTGAATTATTGATGTCATTGATAGAAGTAAATGTTGAAATTTAATGTCATCAAGGCGTGAATTTGCAGACTATGATGTTGGCAAGGTAATTTATAGAAATTTTTCACATGATGCCATTTCCTATATCCTCTATGGGGAAAAATTAGTGGCATATAGAAGTCTGAGATAAATCATGTCAATTTGTACCAAACATATCTCATGGCAAAGCAGTGTCAGTTAGGGGACACAAAATGTTCCTTAATTCGTGAGAAATAGAAAAATGATACCAAAATTATTTTCACATCCCACCACAAGTCAGTTTTTGGAAACACTGTTGCAGCTCTGTGTAATTTCATATAGATGCATCATAATGCCCCCCCCCCCCCCCCACTATTGGGTGTGTTGGGATTGCGGGATGGGGGAGGGGAGGGGATGGATGGAGGTAGGGGAACATACTGTTTTTGGTGGAGATCCCATGGCATCAGTGTAAGCATAAGTTTGGTATCATTTTTCTATTTCTCAAGAATTAAGGAACATTGTGTGTCCCCTAACTGACACTGCTTTGCTTCTATATGATATAATAATATAGGAAACGGCATCATGTGAAAATTTTCAATAAATAACCTTGCCGACTATGGCAGTTTGTATGGCAATTCATTTGGTTACTCTTTGGAATATCACGATGAAACTTAATAGCAATGTATATGAGGTTAAGACAACGTGTCTCATTCAAGAATGGTTACTCCCCTTTACTTAGTTTTTGAGTTACCTCCCTTTGATTATTTTGTCAGACTATATTTGTACACCTCATATGTAACTAACCCTTTGGACTATTGTGATGAAACTTAATAGTAATGTATATTATGATATGCCACATATAAGAACGATTGCCTCCCCTTACTTATTTTTGGAGTAATCTCCCTCCATTTGAATATTTTCTAAAGCTATTCTTGTGCAAGCGATAAGTAGGCAACCATACGGAATATCTTGATGAAAATTTATAGCACTGTGTTTTGTTGAAGCGGTGTGTCTTATATATGAGAATAATTGCTCCCCCTTCCTTATTTATGGAGTTACATCCCTTTGATTGATCTCTATGGCTATTCTTGGGCAAGTCATTACTAGGTAAATGTATGGAATATCTTGCAGAAACTTTATAGTAATGTGTATTAGGTTGAGACAATATGTCTAATAAAAGAATAATTGCTTCCCCTTCCTTATTTTTTTGAGTGACATCCCTTTGATTACTTTTTCAAGGCTTTTCTTTTGAGAACCCTTATGTTTGGAATATCTTGATAAACTTAATAGCAATGTAGACAAGGATGAAACGGTGTGTGTCATATTAGAATGGTTGCTCCCCATTACTTACTTTCAGAGTTATGTCCCTTTTATTATTTCTTAGGCTATTTTTGTGTGCACTATTACTAGGTAATTGTTTTGGATATCTTGATGACACTCTATAGCAATGTGCATTAGCTTGATACTGTGTGTTGAGTATGAGAATGGTTGCTTCCCCTTACTTAATTTTGTTGGAATTAGTATTTGCAGACTGTTCTTGTGCACACATTAGTACCATGTTTGTGGCTGATTGTCACTGATATAAATCTGCCCAAGGTACTAATTGGGCCCAAACTCACTCCAAAACGGGCGTATATTGCTCAGCTTTGCTATAATACGCTTACATTCCAGGCCCCGAGGTTATAAAACTTTTTTCATGCTCAACTCAGCTGAGCATGAAATTTTCTCTGCTGATAAATACGAAAATGCCAACTAATGTTGGCATTTTCATATTCATAAGCAGAGAAAATTT
Source organism: Ctena decussata (assembly GCA_963989385.1). Taxonomy (NCBI): domain Eukaryota; kingdom Metazoa; phylum Mollusca; class Bivalvia; order Lucinida; family Lucinidae; genus Ctena; species Ctena decussata. Next base: position 9,165,446 of record OZ022504.1, read on the forward strand.
CATACTCAGCTATACTGAGCAAGAAAACAACCGTACTTATCAGTAATTTGCTATTTATTACCAGGTAAAATTTCATGCTCAACTCAGCTGAGCATGAAAAAAGTTTTATAACCTCGGGCCCAGCTTTGTTCTATTTTCAGAAGTGCCCCAGCAAGTGAGACATGTGATCGAACACACAATACGGCCTCCACCCGACTTGCCACCTATACAACAACCTAACCAGCCACCACGTGTGAACTACCCACAACAACCACCTGTGATTGTAGCTCCGCCCCCACCCCCGCCCCAGATTATGCAGCAGCAGCAGCCGCAGATCATCCAGGCTCCACCTGCACCACATATTATAGCTGCTAATCCTCAACCTGTGATAACTAATCTTAATCCCACAACAGACAGCAGAGGCATGTTTAACAAAGGAGGTAAGGATCTATTGGTGCTTAAATTTTCAAATGAATTTTACACATGAACACTGCCATTTTTGCCAAACAAAAAACTGGAGCTTTTGCAGTGCAAAAACTCCTCTCATTTTTGCAACAAAAATTATTAGCATTCTTGATTTTATGTGTGCTAGGAGACTTAACAGATCCTTGACTAATGGCTTTGTTAAGCTAATGATGCCTTAAATTACTGGGCTCTGATCACTGCCAGTCATGAAAAGAGTCATGCCAGTTTATTTTAGGATACTTCATTAAAGCGTAAAAATTCTAAAAATTGGGACACCTTAAATAATTACAATGATTGTCCTAAAAATGGAAAATGATTAGTTTATTTCTAGTTTTAGGGTTTTCTGGCATATGTTTTTTACTTTTATTGCATTTTGTATAAAAATTACTGTAATCAAACAGTGGTGACCCTGATCAGATGCCGCATTATGGGGCATCTGAACTGGGTCTGTACTGTTTGCAAATGTCCCCAAAATTAGTTTCTAGTCTAAAAAGGGTTAATATGGAGGGTGGACAGAAATTATCCCTTAGTTACCTTGAAAACCTACCTTTGTCTGAGCCTTTGTTGTTATGCCAACCGTTTCAGATTTTATGGAAATGATGATGATGCAAAATGCTCAAATGCATCACATGGTCATGCAGCAAATGATGGTTAATACATTGCCTGGCAACCGAAACACCTTACCTCCAGTAGTACCTGATGGCCAGTTGGTCGCGGTACAGGTTGGAATGATTTATAGTATTTTGGTGTGCTGTATTTACTCAGATTGTACCATATATTGCTAGTTGTCACCCGTTTGTTGTGGTCGGACTGTACAGTATATTGCTGTTTATATCCTGTTTGCTGTGATCAGACTGTACAGTATATTGCTAGTTGTCACCTGTTTGGTGTGGTCAGACTGTACAGTACATAGCTAGATGTCACCTGTTTGTTGTGGTCAGACTGCGTACAGTATATTGCTGTTTATATCCTGTTTGCTGTGGTCAGACTGTACATTCTTGCACACGGGATAGAAAATGCCATTCTTTTCACCTGGGATAGAAAATCTTATCTTACCCTGGTGTTCTGACCCAGGACCGGAAAAATATCACGAGCTGTCAATGCACTGGTTGTATAGGAGCTCACGTACCTGCGTCGTCAAGTGACGTTGGCATTTTAGATGATGACGTCACGAAGACGGTAAAAATGACATCAGTTTATGCAGGCAAGTCGTTGACGTAAAGAGCCGAATGGCGGTCGTTGAAAGCGGCACCTTCTTTCAAAATCAAATTGAAACCTCTCAAGCACTAGAAATACGCATTTTAAGGAGTTCTGAAGTTAAAACAAAACGTGCTGTGCAAGAAAAAGTATCTATCATTGGTGTGAGGTGCGGATAGAAAAATCCGTCACTCGGGATCACTGTTCTGCATCACGAGGCTTAATCTGTCACTCGGGATCACTGTTCGGCATCACGAGGCTTGCCGAGTGATGCCGAACAGTGATCCCGAGTGACGGATTTTTCTATCCACACCTCACACTCATGACAGATCCTTATAGTACATAGCTAGTTGTCACCTGTTTGCTGTGGTCAGACTGTACAGGATATAGCTAGTTGTCACCTGTTTGCTGTGGTCAGACTGTACAGTATATAGCTAGTTGTCACCTGTTTGCTGTGGTTATACTCTACTTTATTATATACCTATCAATTATAACCTTTTTAAACTGCCTGTTTGCTGGCCATCTGATATAGAAAGCTGTGTCAAACTGACGTTTTCTGAATCTGTATTACTAGCGAGTCTAAAAAGACTATCTCTGAGTTCCAGTTTCAGGCGCATCATTTTTAACATGCATCATAGAAATGAGAACCAGAGAAATGGAACTAGTTACGAAACGTCAACAAACATGCCAAAAGGCGCATCAGTAGCTCAGTCAGTAGCATTTGTCTCATGACTAGCTACGTAGCTTTGCCACGCAGATTTGCATCTGGGTTGATGCATTAGCACTGGCAAGACTTAGTATTAATTGTTGGTTTTTCCCTAAGGTATATAATAAAAAAAATATTATAGTAGTAACTTAATCTGGCGTACTGTATCACGTCCCATGGATGAGCTCATACCATGGGTTCACCCTCGACGCAAAGCATCTCTGTAGACCCGATGGTATGAGCTCATCCACTCGACATGATACAGTATGCCAGATCAAGTTACTATTATATTAATGTGTATATATATATTGCTAGTTGTAACTTGTTTGCTGTGGTCACATTGTACAGTATATTGCTATATGTCACCTGTTTGCTGTGTTCAGACTGCACAGTATATGTATATTGCTATTGGTCACCTGTTTAGTGTGGTCAGACTGTACAGTATATTGCTATCTCTCACCTATTTGCTGTGGTCAGACTGTAATTGTATTGCTATTCGTCACCTGTTTGCTGCTGTACACTATATTGATGCTTGTATCCTGTTTGTTGTGGTCAGACTGTACACTGTATTGCTAGTTTATTTTGTTGTTTATTGTAGAATTGTTTGTTGTTTACTGTAGATTTGTTTGTTGTTTACTGAAGATTTTTTTGCTGTTTACCTTAGACTTCGGGGAGATGATGATGATGCAGAATGCACAAATGCATCAAATGGTGATGCAAAAACTGATGTTGGGACAGCTAAATGGCCCTGGTGTAATGGGCCAACCAGGCTATTATGATGGATATTATCATGGACATGGGCGGTGTTGCGGAACTGCCCGTAGTTGCCATGGCGATTGTCATGATTGTCATGGTGACTGCCATGATCACTGTCTACATGTATGTCTGTTCACAGTAGTTCATGTTTATAACTTTATGTGCTTCAGTATTGAGACCCCTAAAATTATTAATTTTCCATTTGTTACAAATGGAAAATTAAAGGTTTAAGGTGTCCCAATATTTAAGCACATGATCATAAAAACTAACTTTTTAGGTAAAATGGAATTCTTCAGACTTTTTCACCAAAGTTGGCAGTTTCTGTTCTTGCTAGACAATCTTTTAACCAATGATATTACTGATTTGGACACTTGAGGTAGCTAGGTTAAAGCTATCCCATAAATCCAGATCAGTTTTGTTGACTCAGGAGTGGCCATCCTTCACCGATACTATATCTCTTTGGTTATAAGAAAGGCTTTCTCCCTTTCAAAACAATCCCAAAGATCTAGATGCATCTTGTGTTGTAAGATAGATCTAGATCTTTGGGATTATCTTGCAGAAGAAAAATTAATTTTATAGATGAATAATACAAGACTGATTAACATATTTGTGGTAATTTTGTAAGAAAACACTTCTGTCTTACAACCAAATAAACATGGTATAGATGGCCAAACAAAACCCATAACAGATATAAGGGTGCATGGAATTTCAGTTTAATAATCTGAAGAAGTTTGTATCATTTTGCCATTTGTCTGTATCTTATAATGTATACAGTTAAATGCGATGAAGACTTCTGAGTCCACACTGCTTGCCAAAGGTATTGCTAACTGCAATAAAAAAAAGGTAAATCTTTTATCATTCACCCATTAATGCCTAGCATTCCAAATAAAAGGTTTGGCAAACAGTGTAGAACCAAATTAGCAAATAAGATGCAGCTGAACATGATTTCTCGTGAGATCCTGCACATTAAAAAATAAGCATCTGTTATACTGGAAATGGCCATGTATGAGCTCCTGTGAGGAGGTCAAAGGTTTTTGCAAATTCTGAAGGCCCAAAAGCAGCATGATAAGAAATTTTAAATATTTTCCATTTTACCAGCCCTTTTAAAGCAGTTCCTCAAACTGATATTTAAATTTGTTTTAGTTTTAAAAAAATCCACAATATAATGGAAAAAAAACAGTCGGATGCAGGTTAGAATTGGAAAAGAACTGCCCACTGTAAAACAGCCATGATCTAATTAATTTGCTTATTCTACTATTTGTTTGTCTATAAGATGTGGTTTTCCCTCTCTAAATTACCCCAAATATCTAAACCAGTCTAATGAAATTCTGCATTAAGATGGGTTTATGCCTTCAAAAAAAAACTCACTTCCCAAAACAATCTCAAAAATCTAGATACATCTTTTAAGATGGATCAAGATTTTATGGGTTGTTTTGGAATGGAAAACCTTCCATGTTATAACCAAAGAAATACGGTAACTGCAACACAGCTCGTTTATGCTTGAACAAGTCTGAAGAAGATCCTTAATTAATGACACTCAGCATGGAAAAAAGCATAAAGATGTGTAAATCAGTCTAGTATAGCTGTGCTAAAATATGGGTTTTTCTCTTCCGAACAATCCCGAAAAATCTAGATCCATCTTGTAAGATAGGTCTTGATTTTTGGGACTGTTTAGTAACAGAAAAGCCTTGTCTTATAACCAAACAAATATGGTATAATATCCTAGGCTTTTGTGCCAGCTTATTGCATGTTTTTCCATGCTGAACTTTAGTGTTATCTTATAGTTTCTGGACTTTAGTGATGTTATAGTTTCCTATGCTTGTATCATTTCATTGGTTCTGATAATGATGTCATATATACTTGGCTATAAGATGGGGCTTTCTATCTTCAAAAAGTACCTTCCATATGAGCCACGACACGAGAAAACCAGTAAAGTGGTTGTGCGCCCTGCGCTGACTCAGATCAGCCTGGGCATCTGCCCAGTCTGATCAGAGTCTTCTCTCTCCACATGGAAGTAGATTAAACCCTTAGCTACCTTTTAAGTGCTTAGCAAAGACTCTGATCAGACTTGGAAAATGCCTAGGCTAATCTGAGTCTGTGCTGGGCTCACAACCACATTGTTGGTTTTCTCGTGTCGTGGCTCATTATTATGTAAATCTTTCTTGTGTAATTCAGCTATTAGATAGGTTTTTGTCTTCCTAAACAACTGCAAAAATCTAGATCCATCTTGTAAGACAATATAGACTTTGGGGTTGGAAGAGAAAAGCCCCATACTTTAACTGAGAAATATGATATCTTAGGATACCTTGCAATCCTCTTTTCTGCTTAGAGTCCAAGTTACATTAGCTCAATGGCTTAAAATTTAATGCTTGCTGCATCTGGAGACAGAATGCCTTTCAACGGTCAGTGGGGTCCCGTTTTTCACAGCGTTCCATTTTCACAAGGTCTTAGTTATCATTTATGTAAAAAAAAGCTGAAACCAAACCAGGCCATTTTGTGTGATGCTTATATCATCAGAGATAAGGTTCACATTTTAAACTTTGGCAGACAGTGTAGATCCAGAAGTGTCTTTTTATGGGTGACAGAATAAATTAAAGCCCTGCTAAAACCTGAAATTGACATATTTCAGAATTTGGTGACATGATGATGATGCAGAATGCACAATTACATCAACTGGTGATGCAAAAAATGATGCTGGGCGACCTTGGCCCCAATAGACACCTCAGCAGTCGACACTTGTCTACCCGGGACTTTCCGTGCCACACACCGCACCACTCCCACCACTCGCACCACTCCCACCATTCCCATCATCCATATCACCACCAGCATTCTTCACACTGTTCATGCTCCACCTGTGTATGTGTTGATTCTCTTTTTATTACTGTAGAACAATTAACTTCTTTAAATATTTATTTTTGCAACTTTTGCATGGAAGAAAACTTCACAAAAAATAAATTGCCACAAAATCATAACTCTGCAATGGAGATAAAAAAGAATCTCTTGAAAATATATCTCCTCAAAATTGAATGTCATTAGCAAAAAGTGATGATTGATAGCCATATAAATAAATTGGTTAACAGTATTTATAGCCTCTTTTATCTTGGGGCCCAGTTGTTCAAAACTAACAAAGTCACTACTTAACATGATTTATTACGCTGCATGGATACACTTCCAAGGGGGTAATTTTTGCCATTTTCATTTTTGCTTCCTTTTCAATGGGCAATGGAAATCAAGATATAAAGGAAAGTATTTGCGTCCATGTGTGGGTCAGCTCTAATTTCGGAAGGCTTTGTCATCCAAGGAAGCCAGCTTGAAGTAAAAAAAGTTGTTCCACTTCATAAAAATGGTGGTAAAATGTGGGCATTTACCCATTTACCTGTTTTATCACTTTTTTGAAGAAACAAAATACACTGATATCTTTCGCTCAAAAAATGGCAAGTCCTTTTTGCACTGCAAAGACTACTGACTCCCTATATATTTGACCATCTGAGATTGAACTTGCTAAAATTAACAAATCCATTCTTAATGAATACATTTAGCTATAGATGAATGGAACAACTGGGTCCAGATTAAGATTATACTTATTTTATTTTATATAAACAATGAGATTAGTTAGACCAGTTGTAATAAGATATGATAGTCTTACGATCTCACTGCAAAATTAAGGAACCATGAGCAAGGTATGATAGTGGATACTCACATTGTTTCTTAAACAAGAAATGAACATGTCAGTATTTCATTGGGTATGATGTGCAACTGCATCAGTATATCATGTTATTACATAGTAACACAGAAAGCTCCAAAAATGAAGATAGTTGAATTTACAAACAGCCTAGATCCAGATATGAGCTACCTCATCTGGATCTACACAGTTTGCCGTCTGGTCTTTGCATTCTCATTATGATATAGCTTGGACGAAATATGTTTTGGAATCTCACCTAATTGAGCCACCACATCTGGATCTACACTGTTTGCCGTCTTGTCCTTGCAATCTCAATATGATATAGCTTGGACAAAATATTTCATGAAATTTTGCAGATGTAAATTTTTTCAGTTGCATTTTTAGCGCTTAAAGGGCTTACATGAAAGTGAGTAAAGCCTCCTCAAGACTCAAACAAATTTTGTCACCAATATCTGTATATTGTTGTTTGTTTCTAAAGTAAATAATGCACAACCAGAATTCACCTGGAAAATGGTATAAATATTTTGAGATGTGCAACTTGACTTATATTACAATTTCTGAGTAAAAAGATAAGCAATAATCAGGAATTAATACAGTCAAATCCCACATCCAGCAGTCTTAACATGATGCTTAGAGTAGCTAGTTTTCATTTTGTAGCTAGTTTTCATTTTGTAGTTTTGCTCATGTCCTTCTCTAGAAAGCTTATAGCAGAATAGATCATAATGTTTAGTGTTTATTACATAGATATTGCATTTCTTATTTTTTATGTATGACTGGGAGGTGATGTATGAGTATGATGAAACTATATTTTGTTTAATATAGAAAACATTATTATGCATATATATGTGAAAGAAAATAAAAAAATAGTTTAGTCTCTGCAGGAACTGTGTGAACATTTGTAGATCTAAAAAACATATTAAGCTTCTCTCTTACCATTTCTGATTGAATTCATTTCTTTGTTATAAACAAATCTTGTGCCCTGGAAGGTGTATTACAGGAACAGTATAATTGTTCATGAAATAAATAAAACTGAGTTGAAACATAAAACGTATAGTTATACAATGATACAGCAGACTTATCCGTTTATATTATGATTTTCAAAATTTTTGATATTGACAAAACAAGCATTGGAAGATATTGAGAAATTTCATGAAATTATTTTACTGACATTGTAAGGAGACAAAAAAGGAAATTAGACAGACACACACCAATTTAGAGGGTACCTAATATGTAAGAGTTTATGAAAATCAAAAACTAATACAGCAGAAATGAGTTAAACACTTTAAGTATCAAAAATGAAAAATTCCCAATATGATATAATCTTGCAGGCAACTTTTTTTTTAATTTTGCAAATGTTATTTTGCTGTCTCTTTTTTAGCTGTTGGAGTTAAAGTGCTTGGGCACCCAAATCTGATACTCTCTATAATTTTTGCATTCACATTTAAGTTTTCAGTTGCTCATTTGCTAATTTTATCTATTTCCATTAAAGGTACCACGAGGCACTGGAGCTGTGCACCACCACCACTATACTGCACCAGCACCACAACCTGAACCAGCTGTGCACACTTATACTACCATGCCAGCCATGGAGCTGTAAGTTATCATTCTTTTCTGTCCTAGTGCAGCCTCTATTACCGTAATGTGCATATATATTGGAACACCTAAATATAATGGATTTTCCATTTTGAACAAATGGAAAATTTATTATTTTAGGTGTCCCAATACTTAAGCACATTAGGGTATTTTATTTGTCAGGATTAAAATAACCATGAAAATAAGTAACTTCAGATGCCTAAAGTAATTTCTATGGGAGGAGGAGGAAGAGCCTGAACTGGGTGTGCACTGTTTGCTCAGACCTATCTATCCCAATGCTTAGATTTTTTATGGTATGCACTGCATTTCATTGGTTATATGATGATTTACCTATCAGACGGGAAGTTTTGTATTGACTTGATACTGACACCAGTTCAAAACATATTTTACGTTGTATTATTATTTTATCGTCCAAAGTTCATAGTATCTGTTCCGAATAAAATGGTTGATGCATTCCCAACAAATGGCAATAGAGCAATAGCACTTTTCATGTTACATAATTATATTCAGTTAGGAAGTTTTTATGGTACCACTGTGTTAATCTTCCAAACAACAATATAATACATTTAATAAGCAAACAGGTAAGGTCATTGGTGATTTCAGTGGTAAAATCATTCCAGATTGCAATAGCCACATGTTAGTGTGGGAAGGTTCTGTTGTGACCTATAATTGTAAAAGTTTATCTTTTTTTAATTTTATTTCAGAAGGGGTGGATATCCAATGAGGGGTGAGTTAACTGGTGGTTATTTACCTTCTCCGCAATCTTATCAGCCGATAACTGATTATCCATTTTACATGTGATCCCTTGGCTTTACCCACCATGCATCAAAACAGTATGGCGGTAGAGTATTTATTTGCTTTAACTAGCACAAATTAGTTGTAAGATGCCTATTAACTAATTATATCTATCAGCAAATAAATAAGGAATATCCAGGCAGGTACTAGTTCCTCTTGGTGTTTCCAAATTCCAGTCATGCTTTAGAACTCAGTACAGCTCTAGAACTTTATCTGCTTTCACTAATACTAATTCCACAGTGTTTTGCAAGTCCTATTTCTGCAAGATGATGTACAGTCAAAGCTGCTATTAGTATGCACTCTTCGGAAGAGGAAACATAGATTGCTAAATGCAGGTACTTGCTTGTTGCAGGTCAGGTTCAGTCTTGCCTGCAGCGAGCAGAACCGACACATAGGTATTACTTTTCTTGTGTCTGCAACAGTGTAAATTGTGTCAAATTTTCTGGTTTAGCTCTGTTATGTGACAGTGCACAGACAGGTGAGACACAGCATTCTGTGGAATTCTAGTCACTAAAAATGTTGCCTGAGGATATGAGATCTTGGCCTGTAAATGTAAGTTTCTTGGTAGTATAAATAGTCTATAGCCCACATAATGAAATCAGAATTGCTGCTTCACTTTATAAATAAGTTCATTGCTCTAAACGGTCAGTTCTTTTTGCATTTTTTAAGACAGAATAATTAGATTTTGTTTGCATGCTGTGATCCTGTGACTCCACACACTTTGCATATCAACAGTACTGTGACAAAATTTTCAGTGAACAGAAAAAGATTGTTTGCTATATCTTAGCAGAGGCCAGCTTACACCAGCCAGCATGTCTGTTTTAAGTTAAAAATAAACAGGAGCATAGCTACAAATATGCTTTTACTGTAGCTGCAAATAATCTTTTTACTACAATATGCCCACTACCATTTGAAGAAAGATTTTCTGTTGGCAAAATTTCAGTGTACTACTCCATATTTGTATGAAAGGTGTAAAAATTGTCCAGATTACCATAAAAATCCTCAAGAAGTGCTGTTTTATCCTTTAGAAGTCTGATTTTTTTGTTGTTGTTGTTCAGATTTATGGACCATAGGATATGATTTTGCTTAGCAGTAGTTTTCCCCTTCTATCCTTACAGAGAGGTCCCTATAAAGTGGGTTTAGAGGATAATTATGAGATTACATCTGTTCAGATGCCATGAAAACATATGTCTCTCATTAGAACTGCTCAGTGAGTTGGTTCTGATGTGGTTACCCAGCATATGTTTAGGGAAAAAAAAAAGAAATATGAATTATCCTGAAAAAAATACTTACCTAGATCTCAGGTCTTAGTTCACCTAGTTTTGCATCACTGTAAGGGAGTAGTATACATTCTTCTTTCTTTAACTTCTACAATTAGAGATGTGCCTCATTCTTAAGATAAATGGGTACATAGCCATGTTTTTCTGCAGTTTTTCCAAAGGGATACATTTTTGGTACTTCCTGTTTGTTTCCATTTACAGAAAGGAGTCTACTCTTAAAGGAAAGAATTTGTTCCTAGAGGAGCAAATTCTTTTATTTAAGAGTAGACCCTATTGAAAAGGAGGCAAACATAAAACTGACAGAGTTGTTTCTCCTGAAAGTGTACCTATTCATCTTAAAAAGTAGGATAGAATCTAATACTAATACTGGCTCAACTGTCATATACAAGCAGCTAGTGGAAAGAGATACACTGCTTGGTAAACACAGAAGTTTGTGTAACAAAGGTGAGTTATTTCTGAATATGCTTAACAGAAATTAAAGAATTGAGCTGTGCCACAAAAAATCTGTTGTAACTCTACAACAAACAATGAAAATGTTTTCCCTAGCAGGGTTACCAGACTACACCAATTTGATGGCATATGAATAGTTTCTTTGATTCTTTCATGTTTTACATGCCTTAGATTCAGACTTCCACAAAGATGGGATTTAGAAAACTTTTGCCTGTGATTGTCATGTCAGTTCTCACTAAGCTCACTAAGGTTTGGGGGAGGGGGCGAGGGGAGGAGAAAGAGAAAAGGAATGTATTTCAATGCCAGTATAACCATGATAAGAAGGTTTCAGGGAGTGGTGTGGTGAAGAAGAAAAAGTCACAAAACTTCTATTACATAATATGAAAAAAAAAAATTGGAAGTCTGTAAAATTGCAGTTTTAGCTTGAAAATATATAGTATACATGGTTCACACCCTGTCAGCATAAAAATTTGAGCAATTTAGGTTAATGTGAACACTTTGAGAAAGGAACTGTATCATTGTCTTTTATTGCCTGGCTTCATAATGAAGGTCAACCTTCAAGGAAAGAATTTGCTACACAGGTGGCAGAATGCTTTTCTGACAATAGACTCTATTTTGGAAAGGTTTTGTCATCCGGGGAAGCAAACAGGAAGTCACTGAAGTTGTTTCCCTTTGTAAAAACATGGTGGTTTTCCAATACAGCTTAAACATTAGCCAAATGAGATCACTGTTGTAGTCATGGTCAGATATTTAGAAGTCGAACACATCAGTCTGATGCTAAAAGGTAGGTATGTAGTGTAGGCCTTAATGCTTTCATACACTTATACTCTTTCTGTAAAGATACACATAATAGCTGAATTCAACTTCTTTATATTTGCGCACCAGTTTCTCTAAAATTACTTAAAAACTAACATAGCTGTTGCTTATACTTACAATAGCATAATTTCTAACACCATATGAAGATAAAATTAATAATGATAATAAAATTTGCTTTGCTCTACCTTTGATGAAAAATAGGTTGTATGATTTTATGATTTTGTGTAACCAGTTCATTAGGAAAGATAAAGCATACATTTGATACAGGAAATAGGGATTTTGATGATAATTATGTCAAAAATATCATTGATACTGACTGGTCAGTATGTCTTGAATGTTGACCTGTGCTAATAAATCAGGGTCTGGGTGTTCAAAACTGATGACATCTTTAGTTAACAAGATATAATATTTTCCAACATATGTACGAAAATACACTGCCATTTTTTGATAAAAAAATATGAGGATCTCCTCACATTTTTTTCAGCAAAAAATATTACAGTACTTAATTTTATATGTACCATCAGACTGATAAAATCCTTGACTAAAGACTTTGTTAAGCTATTAATGCTTTGAACAACTAGGCCTTGATCAGTAATTGAGCGGCAACACGAGAAAACCAACAATGTGGTTGTGCGCCCAGCGCAGACTCAGATCAGCCTGGGTATCCGTCCAGACTGATCAGAGTTTTCGCTGTCCGCATGGGGGTAGCTTAGACCGCAGACTCAGATCAGCCTGGGCATCTGACTAGTTTGATCAGAGTCTTTGCTCTGTGCTCGAAGGGTAGCTAAGGGTCTAAGCTACCCCCCATGCGGACAGCGAAGACTCTGATCAGTCTGGATGGATACCCAGGCTGATCTGAGTCTGCGCTGGGGGGCACAACCACATTGTTGGTTTGGTCGTTTCGTGGCTCAATTATGGTTGTGTTGTCAGCAACACGGTTGAAGCAAACAATGGATTTTTCCAACTTTCTGGTATACCGGTATGTATGGGAGTATGCATGACAAAGTTCCAGCTCAACTATATGAAAGTATCAGAAGCACTGTTGTTGCTGCTTGGGTGTACTTGGGATGAATGATAATAAAACATTCCATCTGACCTTGACTTACATTTGACCTTTACCTATAATTGAAGTTAATAAACCTCTTGGAACAAAGGTCTAAGTTATTTGGTTGCTGGTCCAGTTTCCTTCTTTTTTCAGTCGTTTGGTGTTTGTTACATCAGTGAAATACTGTTCATATCTATTTCTACAGCCTTAATGTTTTGAAAAATGGTTAAGGTTGTAATCTATGAAATGCTATTCCATACCTGTTTTGACCTGAAACAATCATGCCAGTTTTTTGGCTATATATATCTTTTGAAGTGTTGATATTTTCTTATATCCTTGACCACTCTCATGTGCAACATGATTCACAAAGTGAAAAATTTATGCACATTTACTCCTCAACATTAACCATGGACCTGAAAGTCAGGGTCACTGAAATTTTTAAAGCAAAACTATTGTGATTAAAATAAAAGGACTCAGTTCATGTTTGGTGAGTTTAGGTTGGCGGCATTGGTTTGAATGCACTTTATGCCATTCAAAGCTACTTTTGACTACAGTACTTTAAGTTTACTTTTAAGAATACTTTTCTTTAGTAAACCTGTGGACTGATTAGGTTCCTATACTACCTTGCATGACATGTTATCATTTGTATACAGCCATGACCTTGACTTGCAGGTAACCCAACAACTCAAGGTCAGCAGTTAAGGCATTTAAACTTCTTGAGCTCATATTTGACCTGATTATAGATACTGGCAAAAAGTTCAAGTCACTCCTGTAAATCTGGTGAAAGTCATTGAGGCCAAGGTCAAAGGCCAGTTTGTTTGGTTAAAGATTGTGGCTGTTGGAAATTACATTAAATGATTGGACATTATTTTAAGTGTATTTGCATTTTTTGCAAAAGGAAAATTGTTGAGCTAGATCAGACTGGAAGGGTAGTCTGATCATGGTGGCACTGTTTTCTCCTCATAACAAATGGGTATTGCCTTCATGTGCCTTTGATGCCTGGTAATGTTAAAAGACAAAATAGTCAGACAAATGGGCTTTACATTTTGATACCAGGTTTCAGTAAGATCAAATCTCTTAATTTTGCCATGACTAAGACCATTTCCCATCAGAGTGTCAGCTCTCTCTTATTTTTCAGTCTATCCTGTAGGGCTTGAGTGAAAATTAAGTGAGATATGAGACTGTAAAACAAGTGAGATTTGACAATGTCAAATAAGACCTTACCAGCATATTGTTATGTCTGCTTAACATATAAAAAACAACAAAAATAACTCATGTTACATCTTTTTAGAACAGCTTGGAAGAGATGTGTTGTCAGAATTTCACCTATTTTAATCAAACCTCACTTAAGAATCTTTCAAATCTCACAATTAATTATAAAGAGCTTATGGCATGCATGAAAGAGTCTGTTAAGGTGTATGGGTACAACTTTCTGTTTTTCCTGCATTTTGTTGAAGGCGAACAACTTCCATGACTTATAATTACTGACTCTTTCCTGGAGGACAATGCCTTTCTAAATATTCAACCAGCTTGAGAAGGGAGGCAAAAATAGAAATGCCAGAGTTGCTTGCCCTGAAAGTGTATCCATTTACCTTAAGATGCTTAAATACTTAATGCAAACTGGAGAAATGCAAGTAGTGTCCCAAGTACCTGGCTGTCAAAATAATACTGAAATATATTTTTTTCCTTTTTAAGTCAAAACTTGTTTTCCTATACTTTCAGGCTATTCGCAAGCCTACCCAGAATATTATACGTACCAATATGACGATGGATATGGTGGATATGGCTATCCATCATATTACTCCTCCAGACATAGGCGAAGAAAAAGTAGAGATAGAGATAGGGATAGAGAGAGGGATAGTGACTGAAAATGAAAAACATAGATGAATGGATACACTTCCGGCGGAAGCAACTCCGCCATTTTTTATTTTTAAGTTATTTCTCATAGGGAGTTAACTCAAGGAAAAAATATTGCTTCAAGGGGAGCACATCATTTTTCTTCAAGAGTAGACCCCTTCTGAGACCAGATTCTATCCTTGAAGGGTAGGCTCCCTACTGGGCACACAAGGTTGAATCAACCTTGACCCAACCTTGATTCAATGTCGTGACATTGAATCAAGGTTGATTCAGCCTTGTGTGCCTGCTGGGTTTTGTCTTACTGGGAACCAGTACAAATTCCTAAAATTGTCTTTCTTTGAAAATATGGTGGAAAAGCAAAGAGGAAAAGCAAAGAGGTGTATTCATTTATTTATCAGAGACACTATAGTGAAAGAATACATTATAATAGTAACCTTTAGTGGACATACATTTAGTTACTGATTATAATATAGTGACCATCATGACGCATATTGTGTTCATACTTAAATTACTTGCCAATATTGCGGAAGTTAAAATGTGTGGCGACTTAAATTTGTGGAAACCAAGGTTAACAATATGAGGTAGAGCAAAGCAAAGAACTTTTTTGGACATCCAAAAGACAAGAGCTATTTCTTTTTACTTTCAGGCTTCGCATCAGCCTATACGGCCCCATCACTTCCGGCATATTATAGTTATCAGTTTGAAGATGGAGCTAATTACCCAAATTATTATGCATATCACTGAAAAAAGGAACGTTTTCCTGCCTTAAGTTGATTTATTTCACTTTATGCAGTGGAATTCAAGAGAGAATCAAGCGAATCCAGCGGAAATGACTTGTTAAAAGTGTAGAAAGAGACACAGAGTCCTCTGTTATTATGTGTATCATTATGAAAGAGATGTGTACAGGAGCATATCTGCCAGTATGCAAATGTGCAGATGCAAGTTGAAATTTTGTCAGAGTTGCTAATTGGAATTTTGTCAAACTGATATACTTAGTTGCAGCTGACAAAATTTCACAAGGAATTGTTGAATACTCTCCTCTTTGAATTGAGAGGTAACAGACAGAGACAATGTCAGGAGTGTGCAATCATGGATTTGTTTTGTTTAGTCTCCTGGGAAACGTGGTTATGAGAATTTTACAAGAAAAAAAATTCAGTATGTGCCTTTGTATTTGTATATTGCTTTTTATGCATGAGACAAAATATCAGTATGCACCTGCATATAGGCGTTACAGTAACTGTTGGATGTTTGATGCCTGGGAACATGTTGAGGTGAGGATAGATCCGCCCAGTTAACAGCATGTCAATCCTCTTGAAACTTTGCCTTTGAGTTTTGGGGTCCACTGCCCAACTGAAGGTAAATGGCACTCTAGCTAAGCTTAAAGTGTTCTAGCAGGCTGCTTCAGAGGCACAGGGTGGCCTGTGTATCTCGTTAGCCAGGATGAGCAGGGCAGTTAGAAAAATCTCAGGAGGTGAACCTAGGTGTTGGGTGGATCATGAAATTGCAATTATACCAGTTCCTATATGCATGTAGATAGGTCTTCTTTTACATATTACCTGAGGATGTCTGATGGGGATAAATATAACCAATATAACAAGTGAGGAATTATTCTTCTGAATTTACTGCAAAAAAAATTATCAACCTTGAGTGCTTTCTGTGTCTTGAACAATTTATGGCATGATTTTTTTTTTTTGGGGGGGGGGGGGGGGGAACTTTCAAGGATGTCTTATGTCAGTTGTTTTTGACTCTTTGAAAATTAATCAAGTTGTGATTGAGGGGTGCCAAAGTGGGCCTTGACAGTGTTACCCATCACAAATATCTCAGATTTTACAGACACCCTTCAGACAGGTGGCTACCAATATGTTTATACATTTTAAGATGAGGATTTTGTTTTTCAAAATTTCCTTAAATATGTAAATCAGACTTGGGTCATTCAGCTATAAGAGTAAAATATGTTTTTCTCTTCCAAAACAGTCCCAAAGTCTAGACCCCCTCCTCTATATTTCTTCAGCTATTACATGGATCTAGATTTTTGGGATTGTTTTAGAAAAGAAAAAAATACAGCTGAATCACATAGGACTAATTTACTTATTTGTGGGAATTGTGAAAGGGTAAAGCTCCGGTCTTATAACTACATGAAAATAAATACCATTATGGTATCAACACCGCTGCACTCTTCTGATATTGCATTATTGTTGTTTCAACTTTTTGTGGCTGCCAAATATGTATCATGTAGAAATATTGTAAATTATCATATCTAGGGAAAACTGCCTCTTTTTTTGAAAAAAAAAAAAAAAAAAAATGGACACTTTAAATATAAATGTGTTCTCATTTTGTGTATTTTTACATTTTTGACAGCAATCAAGCATTTGCTAGCCAAAAAAGATAAAGATAATAATAAATAAAAGAAAAATGTAATTTTAGTACATTAGTATAGTTCCAGTTGATGTCTACTATACTAATATAAATTATCAGATCTGGGGTGTATAGTTTTGGTTGATGCCAGCTTGGAAAACTAATTAGATTGCAAAGAAGCACAGTGGTGGTGTATCATTACTGTTGATGGGTTGTTTCGGGTTTAACAGCTCTTTGAGACAGTATTTCAGTCTGTATCAAGCTGTCTTTTAAAGAGCGGGAGATAGATGGTACATGGACATAGGCAGACAAGGGGAAAAAGTATCCATACAGCCAGCACCTACTGAAAGCACAGTAGACCCTTTCCCTACTTGAAGCCAATATAATACAATATATAGGACTCCCCAGTGCAGAAAGTGGGACTGTGTCTTCGCCCGACCCAACCACACCCATTTCTGTTGATACATGCTGAAATGCATCTTTGTACTCATAACCTGTCATTAGGGACATCATAAGTTTGCCTGTGATATACTGTCATTCTATCTGTGATATATTTATGTAGTCTCATGAGTCATCTTATTCCTTGTCAATCACCTGGACCCAGCTGTCTAAAGCATTGTTAGCTTAATGAAGCAGTTTGTCATTGATTGGTTAAGTCTTCTGGTATATCTAAAATCAAGTATGCTTATATTTTTCAAACAAAAAACGTCAGTGTTGCTGTATACATTGTTTTTGAATATGCAACCTTTGTTAGTTTTTAACAATCTGGCACTCAATATCACCAACAGTTTAGATTAAGCTCTTTGGGATTTTTTTTTTAAGAGAAAACTCCAACTTTTGCAGAATCACACAAGACTAATTTAGACAGTTGGGGTTTTTGCTAGAGAGGGAAAACCAGTATTAAAACTGAATTATTCAGTTACTTTATTTCTTTATCAGATGGGTTTTAATCACTATGATGTGGTTGAGAAAAAAAATAAAAACAATAAAAAAATAAGCTTGCAGAAATTATTTATCAGGTTATATCTTCCTTCAATTCATGTAGATACATATATATTTATAAAATCCATGTAGATATGTATATATTTATAGTTAAATTTAAAGGAGAAAAAACACACTCATTTCTGACTTGTTCCTTGCATCCTTTGTTACCAAAGCAAAAAAGTAAATTGCAGTAGTTGCACCAATTGAGAAAAAAATAACTGAAGAGTGGCTTTAGCCACTTCAGTCTTTAGGCTCATAGGTGAGCTTATAGTATAGCCAGGCATCCTTCGTCCATATGTTATCTGTCGTCAACATTTACAGACATCTTAATTCTCCTCTGAAACCATTAGGAATTAAGAAAAAAATGCATAGTCTTAGGTAACAAGTCAGTATATCCTGCATAAAAAATGAATGTATAATCCCAAGATAACAAGTCTGTTTATCCTAGGTATGGAATGGATGCATATATAGTCCAAGATAAGTTTGTATGTCCTTGTCAAGGAATGAATGCATAGTCAAAGCTACCAAGGCTGTATATTCTTGTTAAGGAATGAATGCAGAATCAAAATAAAAAGACTCCATAGACATTTCTTTGTCAAGGAATGAATGCATTGCCCTAGATAACTAGTCTGTATATCCTAGGTAAGCAAAGAATGGGTAGTTCAAGAAAATGAGTACAATGTATAACAATGTATATCAGTGTCAAGGGAACAAGTCTGTTTATCCTAGATATGGAAGGAATGCAAAAGATAACAAGTCATATACCCTTGTCAAGGTGTGAATGCATAGTCCAGGAAAACATGTCTGTATATTATAGTTATGTAATGAATACATGGTCCAAGATATAAAGTCTGTTTATTCTATATAAAGAATAAATGCATAGTCTGTATATCCTTCTCAATGAATAATGCATAGGCCTAGATAGCAAGTCTGTATAACCTAGGTAAGAAATGAATGCAGAGTCCATGAAAACAAGTCTGTATATCTATGTCAAGAATTAAAACGCATTGTCCAAGATAAAAAGTTTGTATATCCTTGGTAAATAAAAATTGTATATTCCAAGATATCAAGTCATTGTCAAGGGAATGAATGCATTGGGTAGGATAGTAGGTCTGTAAGGTAAGGAATGAATGCATATTCTGTGGTAAAAAGACTGTATAATTCTTTGTGAGGAATGAATACATACTAAAAAATAACAAGTATGTGTATCCTTGTCAAGGAATGAATGCATAGGCCAAGATAACAAGTCTATATCCTAGGTAAAGAATGAATGCAGTGTCCAAGATAACAAGTCTTTATATCCTATGTAAGGAAAAAATGCATAGTCCAAAATGAAGTCTGTACAGGTGTTTCCTTGTCAATGAGTGAATGCATAGTCCTAGATAACTGGTCTGTTTATCATAAGAAATGGAATGGTAGTCTATGGTAACAAGTCTATATACCCTAGGTAAGGAATGAATGCATGGTCTAAGATAACAAATCTGTATATACTTGTCAAGGATAGTCCAAGATACATGTAACAATGAATATCGTAGGTAAGGAACAAATGCATTGTCCAAGATAACAAGTCTGTTTCCTTGGCAACAAATGAATGCATAGTCTTATATCACAATGCTTTATATCTTTGTCATGTAATGAATGCAAATAATTTTTGAAGGAAGATCCTCTGGAAGCAAGGAACACACCAAAGAAATGAAAATAGCAAACTCACTTATAGTGAGTCTGTTCATGTGCAGTAATGTGATGGTGCAACACTGCCCATGCCCCATAGCACCAGTACAGATTCCAAGATAATAAGAAAGTATAATTTAGGTAAGGCATAGTTATAGATAACAAATCTTAAATAATTCCTTCAAGAGCAGAGAATACATTCAAAAGAAGAAACTTACTTTGAAGTTTCAGCTATTCTAGCCTCATCAGTGACCCTGACAATATCTGGTGACAAAAACCAGAGAAAAGCATAAGAAATGAATGCAGATTCCAAGAAAACAAGTCTGTTTATCCTTATCAAGGCATGAATGCATAGTCCAAGATAACAAGTCTGTTTATCCTTGGCAAGAAATGAATGTATAGTCCAAGATAACAAGTCTGTATATCCTGTGCAAGGAATGAATGCATAGTCCATTGTGATAAGTCTGTATATCCTATGTAAGAAATGAGTTCATAGTCAAAGAATGATGACAAGTCTGTATATCCTAGTTATGGAATGAATACATAGTCCAAGTGACAAGTTTTAAGATCCTACTAGGTAAGGAATGAATGCATAGTCCAGGATCACAAGTTTGTATATCCTTGTCAAGTAATAATGCATAGTTCAAGATATGTCTGTTTCCTCATGGTAAGGAATGAATGCATAGTCCAAGATAACAAGTCCGTTTATCCTAGATAAGGTATGAATGCATAGTTAAAGAAAAAATTCTGAATATTTTGGGTAAATTACGAGGGTAAACCTTTTTATAACTGGCCTCCCAGCCACAAATTAAGTATGCTTGAAGTACACATGAGGTACCAATGAAGTCCCCTGCTGAACTTCAAAGGAAACACAATGAAAGTACAAATGAAGCACAGTTAAAGCCTTTGCTTCTGCAAAGCTTGTATCAATGATGTTAATGTGTATGTATAACTACAGTTCAGAAATTCCAAAGAAGCATTGTCCAAAATACCATGTTTATCCTATTAAATGCCCTGGGGCATTGCATTTTGCAAAAGGGGGCATTATTAAGAGCCTACTTAGGTTTAGTAAATCAGCCATTGCCAAAATAGCTCTAATAAAGAAATACATAGGTGATTGAGGAAGAAACACTACTATATTTTTGCCTCCCTTCACAGTAAGGGTCAACTCTTAAAGGAAAGAATTTGCTTTATGAGCAAATTCTTTCCTTAAAGAGTAGACCCCATTTCAAAGAGCTGCCTTATCCAGAGAAGCAAACAGGAATTCATGCAAATTTATAAAACGCTGTTTTTGGAAAAGAGGCAGGGGGAGTTTATTAGAGCAGGGCATTCATTAGGATTAATATGGTGTGTTAATTAGCTCTTTAAAGTAACTTATCTATTCAAATTCAGACCTGGGGTAATTGTAATCTGTAATTGTGATTACTTGTAATCAATTACAATTTCTGAGTAATCATGAAGTAATCTGTAATCGTGCATTTTTATGATTACAAGTAATCGTAATGTAATCAATTACATTACAAAATGGGCTGTAATCATGATTACTTTATGATTACTTTTTGATTACTTTGATTCATTTTCAGAAATGAGAAAATAAGAAAAAAAGGAAACTTGCTCTTCTTTTTAATAGTTAAAGAAAAGACTTGTGCAAAATAATAACAGAAAGCAGTTGATTATTCAAAGTGTCTTCAAACTGAATAAGACAGAGAAAAACTTATCAAATTTGTGTACAAAAGGCAGCAGACCAAATTAAGAAACTGACAGAATTCCCTTTATACTCTTTTGGGGAGTAAAATTTAAGCAGTATCATAGTTATAAATATGCACTCTTCTACCCATTTATGACTGGCAGACTCTTCTATCCTCACAAATTGGATAGATTTTTTTTACATCTTTTTATACAAACTGTTAAAAACTTTATGCCAGCAGTGAAGATTCTGATCAAAATGCTGCATCTGAGCATCTGATCGGGGTCTGCAATGTCTACCTGTCTCTTTTTATGAGATGCTAGGCATTAATGGGTTAATATTTAAGGATAAATTTGTTATTATGTAAAAACTGTGTGATTTTGGTACTCTTGAATGCAGGGTATTTCAGGTTAAGACTGGTAGCTGCCTTAGTTGACTTGTAATTTTATGACTGATTGACATGATTTATCATCTTTACTTTGGACAGGCAGGTTCAAGTGTTAAATGTTTTTCAAACATACTGACTGTTTTGTGTTTATTGGTGCAGAGTTGAGCAGTGCAACTCAACTCTGATTTTCACACCTTCTTTGTGGATTGATCTACCTGTAACATTTGTCTAGTTAATGACACCTGTGTATTGCATACAACAAAAAGCCAATACTTTAATTCCTTTCTTTTCCATTTATGGGCCAACTTATTAACTTTGATTTTTTTGCCAGACTGAGGGTGGGCAAGAAAAAGATGAAAATGAAAAATGAAATATATACAGTGATAGTTAAAATGTGCTGAAATAAATAAATTTACAGGAAATGTGTGGCCCCTTGCTTTGAAGACTTTGAACTAGTCTATCACAAGCAATTTTATGACACTGGAAACAATGTAGAATCATATTTGTGATGTTTGAAATAATAAGTAAAATAAGTGATAAAGAAAAAAATATTGAAGCATGTGCTTTATATTAAGGACCTGACACATAGAATTTATTGAATTTCTCAAACTTCATAAATAGTGTACAGTCATTGCATGCCAATTACATGTAACTGCAGATTGCTAAATAAATTTCGTTCAGATTAAAAAGTAAGTCAAGTTCTTCAGAAATTATTTCAGTCTTACCATTTAGCACACATGTAGGCTACCAAATATTTGCTGATTAAGGTATAAATTAAGTCCTTTTGAATATTGAGTTTTTGCTTTTTCAAAGTCATGATCATTCTGTACACTTGTATAATGTAATCACATGTAATCATAAAGTAATCATGATTACTTTGCAAAGTAATTGTAATTGTAATCAATTACATTGAGAAAAAATGTAATTGTAATGTAATCTGTAATCACGATTTTAAAAAGTAATTGTAATTGTAATCGATTACATTGGCATGTAATCTGCCCCAGGTCTGTTCAAATTAGAAGACTTCAAATGAACTGTATATGAAATACCTTTTGAGCCCATGCCAGAAGTATTGATGAAGTCCCTTTCTTTGGCTGGACATTGGTAAGCCTTTATGCTGAAAAAAGGGAAGTTCTGTAGAAGCTTCTTGTGAAGTCTCTTGTAGTAAACCTGAATCCACCCATACCACCTGGGTCACCCATGCTGGTACTAGCTGAGCCAAATCACCTGCATCACCCATCCAGGTACTAGCTGAGCCAAATGTTGCTTAACTTGCAACATCAGCCTACCACTCTAACCACTTTGCCACAAAGCATGTTTTTACAGCAAGGTGCTAGCAGTAGTATTTATGCACTTCCACAATACTTTAAAGCCCCATGTTGTGTTAAAAATAAGTATGCTTGAAGCATCCTGAAGTTGCTTCAAAAAGGACTTCTAATTTGAAGCTCCTAGGAAGTCCCCAGTCCATCAACCCTTGTAAAATACCATGCTCCTAAAACAATGCCAAACTATTTGTGTGAAATATACTCGAAAAAAATATTAAATGGTCAAACTTTTACCCCGCGATTTCTGGAACATTTCAAACATTTGGTAAAATAAGTCATTTCCACCTTCCATTTCATTCATTTTACAAGTTTTATACACATGAAGTTTGAAAATATAGCCTATATCTTGACCAAGTCCAGACTTCAATTCACACTACCCTCAAAATCAGAGCTGTTTGAAGTCCATGGGGAACAAATTCACCAAAATTTTCGATTTCGCCAATTCATGAATTTTTTTAAAAATTGCTCGATAGTCATCAAGTTTAATCATTTTTAAGGTCAGCAAGCTATAAGAAGTTTAAAACTCATAGCAATTTCAGAAGTTATTCCCGACCAAACTGACACACTATCAATTCTCTATGGGAATTCAAACAACTTTCATTTTAGGGGTAGTTTGACTAAAAGCTTGACCTTGGTCAAGACAAAGGCTATAGGTTCAAGCTTCATGTGTATAAAACTTGTAAAATGAATAAAATGGAAGGTAGAAATGATTTAATTTACCAAATGTTTGAAATGTTCCAGAAATCGCAGGGTAAATATTTGACCCTTTAATATTTTTTTGAGTATATATTGTGGCATTAATATATATTTTCTCACTGTACATGTTGTGACACACAAAGACATGCATCAAAAGCTGATGAAAATACATTACTGTGCCTTTGGACCAAAATGAACTTTTTAAGTCTTAGAGTTTCACTGAACTTTAAAAGATGAGTTAACTACATTTAGGCTTTGACATATTTTTGTAAGCATGACTAAGATCTGTATTTGCAACAGTTACTAAAAGTCACATCATCAGACAAACTTTCTTCAGTGAATGGATACTCTAGATACTGGTCTGATGGAAAAGAATCTGCTAGTAATTGAACGTGTCATCTAAACAAATGCTGGCACCACAGACTTGCAGTGATGTTTAGAGGAAATTCTAAGATTTTCTCATCCAAACAGCAACTGTTGCTCTGCACGGAACTCCGGATTACCTTAAAAATTCTAAATATTGGGACATCAAAAATAATTACCTTAATTGTCAAAAAATTGGAACAGATTGGTTTTACAGTGCAGTAATGTGTCCAAAAAATGCAAATGGGATGGCAAATAGTGTAAACCCTGATCAGACTGCAGTCTGATCTGGGTTTGCACTTTTCGCTCTGACCTAAGTGTCCCAATATATAGAGTTAATACGGTAGATGGTTTATCTGGTGATAGCTGATCTCCGACTAGTCAATGATAACAGGAGAATCATATCCTTGTGCTGTCCGGTAATATGCCATTTTTTTTCAAGAAAATGCAAGTGGCCATTTAAAAATTAGTATATGTACACGTGGTCATAATCTGCCAACTTTGTGCCAGCGAGTTCCCTTAAAAAGAGCTTTCTCTTACTAAATACCTTAAAAGCACCAATGAAGTCCCACGAATATGCTGTACTTTTTTCAGAGTAGAAGTAGTAAACTGGTAGCCCCTTATAGTTTGCCAACTATTATACTCCAAATTTTAGAAGTTCATTTGAAGAACCACTAAACTTATCGTAATGACCCTAAATATTTGGACAGACATGTCTGAACAAACTGAAGGAGCAGTTTGATTTCACTAAGCATCATTTGGAAGCATTAACGTGTAAAATCCACTTTCTACGAATTTTCAAACAATAGTTGTTGGTCTCTCGTGTGTCCGAAATAATGCCCCCCACCAAAGGTGAGGGGGGACATACTGTTTTCAGTGAGGATCCCAGGCGTCGGCATCGGCGTCAGCATCAGTGTGACAGTTTCTTGCGTGCACAATATCTCTTGAACCAATCTATGGAATATCACTAAACTTGCATGGAAACATCATTGGGACAAGTTTAAGAGCTGATTAGATTTTGGTGACCTTGACCTTATTTTCAAGGTCACTGGAGGACTTAGATGACAATTTCTTGTACCCACTTTGCATGCGCGATATCCCTTGAACCAATGGATGGAGTTTCACCAAACTTGCATGGATACATTATTATGACAAGTTTAAGAGCTGATTAGATTTTGGTGACCCTGACTTCATTTTCAAGGTCACTGGAGGACTTAGATGAGAATTTCTTTTACCCACTATATCTCCTGAACCAATGGATGGAATTTCATCAAACTTGCATGGATACACCATTGGGACAAGTTTAAGAGCTAGTTAGATTTTGGTGACCTTGACATTCTTTTCAAGGTCACAGGAGGACTTAGATGAGAATTTTTTTACCCACTACATCTCCTGAACCAATGGATGGAATTTCACCAAACTTGCATGGATATGCCATTGGGAAAGGTTTAAAACCTGTTTGGAAATTTAATGACCTTGACCTCATTTTCAAGGTCACTGGAGGACTGAGATGACAATTTCCTATTACCACAATTTCTCACGAACCAATGACTGGAATTTAACCAAACTTTCTTGGATACATCACTGGGACTAGCATAAGAACTGTTTAGATTTTGGTGACCTTAACCTCATTTTCAAGGTCACTGGAGGACTTAGATGGCAATTTCTTGTACCCATAATATCTCATGAACCAATTGATGGAATTTCACCAAACTTGCATGGATACATTCCTGGGACTAACATAAGAGCTGATCAGATTCTGGTGACCTTGACCTCATTTCCAAGGTCACGGGAGGACTTAGATATGTGAAAATTTCACTGAAGTTGATATATCTCATTAGCCTTTGGCTTGATTTCCACTTTACTTTCATAGATATACTTTTGGGACAATCTCAAGAGTTTACTGTATTTTAATTACCTTGACCCCATTTTCTAGGTCAAAAGCTCCACCAAAGGTGAGGGGGGACATATTGTTTTCAGTGTGGATCCCCGGCGTCGGTGTCGGCACGACAGTTTCTTGCGTGCACAATATCTCTTGTACCTATCTATGGAATTTCACCAAACTTGCATGGAAACATCATTGGGACAAGTTTAAGAGCTGATTAGATTTTGGTGACCTTGACCTTATTTTCAAGGTTACTGGAGGACTTAGATGACATTTTCTTGTACCCGCATTGCGTGTGTGATATCTCTTGAACCAATGAATGGAATTTCACCAAACTTGCATGGAAACATCATTGGGACAAGTTTAAGAGCTGATTAGATTTTGGTAACCTTGACCTTATTTTCAAGGTCACTGAAGGACTTAGATGACAATTTCGTGTACCCATGTTATCTCCTGAACCAACAGATGGAATTTCACCAAACTTGCATGGATACATCATTGGGTCAAGTTTAAGAGCTCATTAGATTTTGGTGACCCTGACCTCATTTTCAAGGTCACCGAAGGACTAAGATGAGAATTTTTTTACCCACTACATCTCCTGAACCAATGGATGGAATTTCATCAAACTTGCATGGATATGCCATTGGGACAAGTTTAAGAGCTAGTTAGATTTTGGTGACCTTGACATCCTTTTCAAGGTCACAGGAGGACTTAGATGAGGATTTCTTTTACCCACTATTTCTTCTGAACCAATAGATGGAATTTCATCAAACTTGCATGGATATGCCATTGGGACATGTTTAAAAGCTGATTAGATTTTAATGACCTTGACCTCATTTTCAAGGTCACTGGAGGACTGAGATGACAATTTACTATTACCACAATTTCTCAGGAACCAATGGCTGGAATTTAACCAAGCTTTCTTGGATACATCACTGGGACTAGCTTAAGAGCTGGTTAGATTTTGGTGACCTTGACCTCATTTTCAAGGTCACTGGAGGACTTAGATGGCAATTTCTTGTACCCATATCTCATGAACCAATAGATTGAATTTCACCAAACTTGCATGGATATATCACTGGGACTAACTTAAGAGCTGATCAGATTCTGGTGACCTTGACCTCATTTCCAAGGTCACAGGAGGACTTAGATATGTGAAAATTTCACTGAAGTTGTTATATTTCATTAGCCTTTGGCTTGATTTCCACTTTACTTTCACAGATATACTTTTGGGACAATCTCAAGAGTTTACTATATTTTGATTACATTGACCCCATTTTCAAGGTCAAAAGCTAACTTAAAAATGCTTATTTTTTCTCTTAAAAATTAGTTATATCTTGATCCAATTGACAGATATTCATCAGACTTGCATAAATATAATATTGTGACAGGTTTAAGACATCAAAATAATGGAGGAAAAACAGAACCAACAATCATCAGCGGTTATGTTGACATTTTTTATTTGTGTCTACGCGTTTCGGTCTTACAAAGACCTTCGTCAGGACAAAACATTTACACATACAGAGCTACTGAAGTAGTATAAAACGGTAAGTTTGTATCACGTGGTCTAATTGTGTTTAAACCGGAAGCCAATATGGCGGACAGTTACTATGGTAAATGAACGTATAGTTAACGTTACGTAATTACATAAAATGAAAGTGAAAGTAGGATTTTGTTACATGCATGTGACGCAAGGTTATGAATTTATTATACTTGAAGTCAAAAGAAAGATAAAATAGGATGAGCATTTAGAACGAATAAAAATGCAGCATAACGTGGAGATTAGGTAATTCATATGTAATAATGTTTTAAGTTTCAGCCCTAGCGACTGTTACATCACGGCGACGGTTCGTGTTAATATATGTACTGGAATTAATGTTAATTTCTTTATAACACACTTTTAAGGCCTCCCCGAGGAATGAGTACAACCCGTAACTTCTGTGTAGCCATATCAAGATGATGTCATCCATATAATTGCGCCAGTGTACTTGTGATAGTTTGCTGGTTGACGAAGATTCTCTGTTTTAATGTGCCGTTGCGCAGATAATATGGTTTAAGACATGTTGAGTATTTGGTGACCTTGACCCATTTTTCAAGGACATAGTCATATATGTAGGATATCTTTAGAACCTGTTGATGGATTTTCTCCAAACTTGCCTAGATATTTTACTTGTACAGGCTTTATATTCATTATAGGGGATGGGAAATGGGCTGGTGGGGGACATCAGTTTTTCTCCGAAAAACAATTCTAGTTTTAGGGTTATTTTGGTATACCTTGTTGAGCAGTACCAAAGAAGCCCCTGGAGGCACATTTGCAGTCCAGTGTTAGAATACCACTATATAAAGACGCCCTTTCTAAGCCTGTGGGACTTATGGATGGACAATCGGTGCCCTGTTACTGCGGTTATGGATTCGTTCTGCTGAGGTGTGGGGGGGGGAACGTCAAAATGAGAATTGAAATACTACTACCACTGCCTGTGGGACTTCATGTAAACTCTTCATTGTTGGCATAAAATGAGCCATGACACAAGAAAACCAACAATGTGGTTGTATGCCCAGTGCAGACTCAGATCAGCCTGGACATCCGCCCAGTCTGATCAGACTCTTTGCTTAAGCGTTTAATGGGTAGCTAAGGGTCCAAGCTACTTCCATGTGGACAGCATGGCTGATCAAATTGGGCGTATGCCCAGGCTGATCTGAGCCTTCACTGGGCGCACAACCACTGTTGGTTTACTTGTGTCGTGGCTCAAATGAAGTCCACATAAAGTACTGGGGCTTCAACAAAACCCTCCTTTGTGGATTAAAGTTCACATGAAGTATATTTGAAGCATGGGACTTCACTGAAGCAAGGGGGCCTGCTTTTGTGGCTAGGCTTACCATTTAACAACCCGTAATAATGGCTGCAAGCATTTCACATTCTGTGCATAATGGCTGCAAGCATTTAACATTCTGTGCACAACTTTTATATTACATATAACAGTCAAATTGAAGATACATATATGAACAGAGAACGTGGTGGTGGACAGATTTTTGCCAGATATTTGTTAAAAGTTTAATGCTGGGTTGTCATTAACCACTTGTAGTTACAATGTACATCTGAGAGGAAAATACCTGACAAATTTCAGATGTTACATCGCACATTAATAACCACAGTAAAGGTAAAAGTGAAGCTCACACTGCGCCCTCAAACTTTATGTATAGGCAATAATGAAAACATGTTTGTATCCGGCCCATATCTATATCTTTGGGATTGTTTTGGAAGAGAAGAAACTAGTTTAATTTATAGTTGAAATCACATAAGATTAATTAATGTATTTGCAGTAATTTTGGAACTCCCATCCTAAAACGAATTAAATACTGTAAAAGATTATTTTGAAGATGGAGGACAAAGAGAGATAACTCATACAAAATGTCAGAACTGTTTATGATTAGGGTTTATGAATACAGGAACACAGCTTATTCTTTGTTGTCAAGGGAAAGTAAACAAACTCTTATTTGAACCACAACAAAACAAAACCAACAAAGTGGCATGTGCACCCAGCGAAGACTCAGATCAGCCTGGGCATCTGCCCAGTCTGATCAGAGTCTTTGCTGTTTGCATGGCGCTGGCTTAAACCCTGGGCTACCCTTAAAGTGCACAGCAAACACTGATCAGACTGGGCAAACGCTTAAGCTGGACTGAGTTGTCTCTGGGTGTGCATGCAACATTGTTGGTTTTGTAGTGTGACAGCTCGTTTTATATTAACATGCTTTATAATGATTGATATTTACATAAATATGATCTGTGAAATGTTTTCTGAAAGCTGTTTAATTTATTCTGCTGCCTTGTTTGGTATTTTCGACAAATTTCTAAAGCATATTTATGGCATATACAAAAGCTGCATAAAGATGCTTTCAGTCAGTGAAAAGGCGCGCCTCACAATCCATTCAAGCTTATTTGGATTCAATTAGGTTTTAGTAGTTAACAATTCGTTATATCTATAAAATTGGGTCTTAATATATTGATCATTTTTGTGTAAGTTTGCACAATAAAAGAGAGAATATGAAATGAATGTTCATAGAAGATGAATATGCTTTTTCATTTTCGTATGAAAATGAAAAAAAAAAAAAAAAAATGAAAAAAAAAGGAAAGAAAAGAAAAACAATTAAAACACTCAATTTACAAAATCTCTTACTCTGGACAGAAGAAAGAAACATTTAAAAAATATGCGTTTTGCACGTCAAACATTGCAGCTAGCTATAAAAGAGTCAGAAAAGAAATTGAATCTGAGCAGAATTAATATGAGCCGCAACACGACAAAACCAACAATGTGGTTGTGCGCCCAGCGCAGGCTCAGATCAGCCTGGGCATCCGCCCAGTCTGATCAGAGTCTTCACTGTCCGCATGACAGTAGCTTAGATCCTTAGCTACCCTTTGGACCCTTAACGAAGAGTCTGGTCAAACTAGGCGGATGCCCAGGCTGATCTGAGTCTGGACTGGGTGCACAACCACTTTGTTGGTTTTGTCGTGTCGCGGCTCATATGCAGAATTTGCATAAGGGCCCCTGGTATTTTTTCCGTTATAAGAGGGAGGTTTTTCCCTTCCAAAACAATCCCAAGATTCTAGATCAGGAGCCATATTCATAAAACGACTTAAGTGGTTGCTATGCTGTTGCTAAGGCTAAATTTCTTTGAAGGAGATTCCCTACAACTATGAAATTTGGTCTGGAGGAACAGTCTTTGTAAGACTGTTCCTCCAGACCAAATTTCATAGTTGTAGGGAATCTCCCTTATAGATATTTAGCCTTAGCAACCGCATAGCAACGACATAAGTGGCTTTCTGAATACGACCCCTGTCTCTGCGGATCTAGATTCTTGGGACAGTTTTGGAGGAGCAAAATCTGTCTTATAGTGAATAATACTTTATGTAGAAAAAAAAATCCTGTCTTATAACTGAAGAGACACTATGTATAAATAGAGGATCTTACACGAGTGGTCATTTTATATGAAATTTATGAAATGAGCCTTCGGCGAGTTTAATAAATTTCATATGAAATGACCATGAGTGTAAGATTCTGTATATCATATGACCCTCTAAAATGTGATTTTAATGCCTTCAAACTGAACAATATTTCAATAAGAAAATACATTGTTGACATGGACGTTGTCAATGACGTTACCTGTACGCGCCAAAGTGTTATTACATGTGTGGTCATACGATTTTTATGACACGACATTATCCACTGAATAACAGCTACGTCATATGATAAATTAATATTCCAGCTGTGTTTTTTGTAGATGAACAGATGACTTGGTGGTTTACATCCTTTCCAGGTGGGTTTTACGTCCTTTTCAACAGTATTTTAGTTATATCAGGACAATGGGAGTGTGATTATGAAAGGCTCTGTTGAATGAAGTGCTGTTTAGGTTCAAACTTTTATGATAGCTTCGTCAATTTTTTTTTTTTTTTTTTTTCAATTTTGCTGAAGTATATTTTGTTTCATTTTTCTGGCTCTTGTTTCTGTATATCATTAGCACCAGAGGAAGTTGCTGTGAAAGTGTTTAACAGGTGTGACATAATCTTGTCAAAGAAAAAGTTCCTCAGGGGAGACAACTAGGAACTGTGAATTATTGTAGGCTGTGAGTTTTACTCTTTCCTTTTAAATTTTAACCTTCTCGATGAATTAAAATTCAAATAAACTGAAAATCAATAAAACTTATGTGAAAAGAATTTCTGATTTGGTTTGTTGTCCAACTGAATATAGTGATGTATTCATAAAAAGGTAGAACTAATCCATATTGGTCTACCCAGAAAAATGCAAATAGTTTATTGACCTAATAATTTTTGAAATTGAAATTTTTGCATGTATATTGTGATTGGAAAGGATTTTAATGATATGATAATATTGTAGGATAATTTTCATAATTCGTTATTGTTATATTAAGGCTTTTAATTGTGTGAAACTGAATAGTGTTTCCAGTCAGGCTATGAACTACATGTATATTTCATTTTGGTAAAACTTATGAAACTTATTTTGCAGGAGAAAAAAAATTTGTAGGCACTTTAAATGCTATGGCATTTGATATGTCATACAAAAGTTAGGAAGGGAATAATAATAATCTGAGAGAAAACTAGAAGGAATAAGATATATTCCAAAAGAAGACTACAGAGAAATTGATAGACTACCGAGCTATAAGAGGAGTTGGAAATATATCTTTTTATAGCAAAACCATGCTATATATGAAATAATTAAAATAATGTAGTTGAAGAATGCTCAAAAGTGACTGTATGGAGGGCTTGTAAATTCAATAGTTATTTAAAGGAAACTTCTGACTGAAAGGAAATTTAAGATGATACGAGGTCGCCCACGGATCTTGACACCTGCCTTGGAGGGGAGTCGCGCTGTCATTCCAGCCACCCCATTCCCAGGTTTCAGAAGAGGGGGTGGGTACTTTGATCCAGGGCCCCCTGGCCCCATGCTGCCTCCTTTAGGAGGTCCAGCTATGATAATGCCAGCTGAACGCATATCAGTTCCGAGTTTGATGCAGCGACGTCCACCTACTGCCCGGTACCTGGGGCCACCATCATTGATGCCGTCTTGGGGCGGCTATTCCCACGGTGGAAATTACTTTCCAGGTGATTTGCTTTAACTCTTTAAGCCCCAAGAAGCAGACGACAAAAATTTACATCTGCTAAGTTTCAGAAAATGCCTTGTCAAAGATATTTCATATTGAGAATTCAGTGCTCCAGATAAGAAGGAGTAACAGGAATAATTCAGTGATAATTTTCCATATTTCTGCATAAAAACATACTTTATGACCTTCTTTAGAGCCGTCTCACCGAGAAGATTCTAATGAGGGGTCACAACGTATGTTTTGGTTGAGAAATAACAAAAATTATCTTTGAATTATCCTCAATACCCCCTCTTATCTGGAGCTCTGGAGATAATAAAAATGACTGAAGTTTGCTTTCATCTTTGCTATCATTTCATATTGAGAGTTCAAAGACTAGAGGGCAAACCGTATTGATCTAGATGAGGCAGCTCATCATGAGCTGCCTCATCAGGATCTACGCTGTTTGCAAATTCAGCTGTTTCCGTCTCTGGCGCTACAAGTGTTCCTTAAAATGGGCCAGATAATGACCCAGAAACTGATAAAAGTTTTGTTCTAATAAATAGGGTAGATCCTGATCCTATGCAGTGTTTTGATGCGTCTGATCTAGGTCTGCACTGTTTGCCTATGTTCTGGGTTAATACCGTAATAATCCTAATAAACGCCCCCTGCCTCTTTTCCAAATATAATTTTATATTCACTTGCATGAATTCATGTTTGCTTCATTGATTGATGTTGCTCTTTGGCCTGGGATCTTATCTAAAAGGAAAGAATTTACTCCTAGAGGAGCAAATTTTTTGTCCTTTAAGAATTAACCCCTACTGAAAAGGGAGGCAAAATAGTAGAGTTGCTTCCTCTGCAAGTATACACATTCATCTCATTACTGTTTTAAGAGGTGTTTTGGCAATTGCTGATTTACTACATTTTCTGCGCCAAATAAGGGCCCCTTTTGTAAAATAAAGTGCCCCTGGGGCGTTTAATAGGATTAATACGGTAACTAAATTTGCAAAAAGTGTAGATTAAGATGAGGCAGCTCATCATCATGAGCTGCCTCATTTTCATCATGAGCTGCCTCATTTGTGCCCTCTAGATTTTGAATTCTCAGTGTGATATAGCTTGGACAAAATATTTGAGCCGCTACACTACAAAACCAACAAAGTGACATATGCTCCCAGCAAAGACTCTAATCAGCCTTGGAAGCTGCCCAGTCTGATCAGAGTCTTCGCTGTGTACTTAAAGGGTAGCTATGGGACTAAGATAGCTCCATGCAGGCAGCAAAAACTCTGACCAGACTGGGCGGATGCCCAGGCTGATCTGAGTCTTTGCTCAGCACACATGCCACTTTGTTGGTTTTGTCATGTCATGGCTCATTTTATGAAATTTTGCAGAAGTAAATTTGTCATCTGCTATTTTGGTTCTTTTAGGGTTGATCATAAAATAAATGGACTTGTGTAAGTGTCCACAGTAGAGTGAGTGAAGTGTCTGAATATTTATTACCGTATAATATGGTGCACTGTAAAATTTTCTAAAAATTGGGAAACCTAAAATAATTACCATCATTTGGTCTAAAACTGGAACAAAATTTGGTATTTATACTGCAGTGATGCATCCAAAAGATACAGATGGAATGGCAAATAGTATAGGCCCTGATCAGACTGCACCTCCATGAGCAGTCTGATGTAGGTCTGCACTGTTAACCAATTCCATCAGGGATACCCCTTTAGGGGTATCTGGGCAAACAGTTTGGATCCAGATCAGGCCCCACAAACGTGGGGCCTGATCTGAGATCCAAACTGTTTGCTGCCTAGACATTATTTCTACAAAAGTTAGTTAGACCACTATTGTCAAAATATTCTTGATTTTTGATGCAGACGACAATTACAGCAGATGACAAAAAATACCCAGAATGCAATGGGTTAACCCAGATCATATCCCAATATTTGGAATTTCTACGGTGATTAATTTTCCTGAATTCTTTTCACAGGAAGAAGGTCTTTTGCTCCTGTCCCTCCTATTTTACCACCTCCGCCACAAATGGTTAAATCTGAGCGTAAGATTGATACCCAATGTAACCCATGAGTGTCTTACATGTCTGTTCCCATAGAAAATTGTCATTTCCTATACTTGGTAGTGGTAGTATACTTTGCAAACCAAAAAAAAGTCACTGGCTTGACGTGGCCAGCATCTCATAATTATATTTAGAAACAGCCATGCATACTATATGTATTTTATCATATGACATCACATCTGAGAGTATAATAAAGGCATGCATTAGAAACGATAATCAGCTGGTGGATTAAATATGCAAATTGCGTCGTAATATTATGCATTGACGTCCATAAAAACTTTGGTGCAAAATTTGCTAACAAAATCTGTTTTTAGTGTTATATGATAAAGAGAATCTTGCATTCTTACTCCTGTATTATTGAATTTATTAAACAAGTTGGGGAAAACCACTAAGATGCTAGGCATAGCCTCGCATCTTATCTTTTTCCCCAACTTGTTTAATAAATTCAATAATACATGAGTACACATGTAAGATCCTCTATTTAGTGAATGATGCCTTCCTCAGAACTTCTGAAGAGTTGACACAAGATTCGATTTAACAAAATGTGACATTTTTTTGTTTTGCTAAGTATATAATATACTGCATGATGGTGTTTGGCTAGGATTATCTGTGTTTAAATCCCATATATAGACCATGATTTCTTCTCAGAGCTTCAGATAAGCCCATTCCACATTACTTCCCTTGACCAGCATTTGGTTAAGGTAAGTAAATATTTTACAAAGGGAGGTGATTAAATTAAATTACTTCCCTTAGCCTGCTGTGGTTTCATTCCTTTTTGAAATATATAATTTTCTTATATCTATATATCTAAAATGTTCTTGAATTGTCGATGTTAAAATGACTTACGAGTTCAGACTTATGATTTGGGTACTTTGACCGCTTTCATTTATCTAAGCTAAAGTTAAGGCAAATAAACTGGAAATAGCTCTGTACATAAATACAGGTTTAATGAGGGGAGTTAAGACCCTAATTTTAGACTTTTGCATGGAAAATTAGATCTAACACTTTTTGAAAATATGGGAAATTACATCTAAAATTTTTGAAAGAAAAAAAATATTAAATTTTTCTGAGTAATCCTGGCATCTCTTCTCTTGACAAAATATTGATGCATTTTAAGCTGTGGCTTTTCTGGAGCTCTGATCTTGTATATACACATGACCATTCCTTTCTTATCTTCCATGTGTTAGGATCTATAAATACACTGCCAAGGGAGATCACACTGACCTGGTAATATTTGTCCCCCTTTTCACTGGGAGTATTATGACTCTTTAAAACAAAAGACTTTGCCTCCAGTGTGGAGCAGTCTTCCTTTATTGACCAAGAGTAACAATGAGAAGAGATTAAAGTACTATGGAAATAACCTCCCTCTGAAAATTTAATGGATGCGAAACTGTTTCAACATAGAGTGCTCTGCCTTTGAGTTGTATGGTATTAATTCAGTTATAAGAGGCAGTTTTCCCTTCCAAAACAATTTGAAAAATCTAGTCCATCTTGGAAGATGGCTCTATAGCTTTTAGATTATTCCTGTTATACCTATTTGAAACTGTATTTATTTGCAATAATTTTGGAGGGCTAAACTCCCATCCCATAAATGAATAAATACAGCAGTTCTGTGTAACCTAAATCACATTGTCTTTTCTTGGCCTTAACTGTCTTTGTGTCATTTTACAAAGATGATTGGTATAGGAGATTTTGGAACTGTACACAGTGGGATAGGTATCTGGGACCGGGAGGGAGGCCACCACCTCTAGAATATTTTCAGTATCGGGAAGGTCAAAAACGTAAGTCAAACTGCCACTTAAGGGAATAGGTACACTTTTAAGGGAAGCGTCTCTATCACTACTATTTTTTTCTCCTTTTTCATTGGGAGTTGGCTCTTAAAGGAAATAATTTATTTCCTTTAAGAGCCAACTCCCAATGAAAAAGGAAATTCTATGAGGAGTAGATCCTTTTAGAGTAGGAGCTGCTCTTAAGGAAAGCCTGTAGTAAATCTCAAAAGTTGTCTCCCTTTGAAAACATGGCGTAAAAATATGGAAGTGTATCTGTTCACATTAAGTGAGTAGCGGAAACATAAAAAGCTTCTTTTTGGCTTTCAAAATATTAACTGCTGTGTAGTAAATTCTCAGTGCTGAAAATATATATAGTAGTGTTGTGAGACCACCAGTATGAAAACTAGGTAGTAAGTCTGGGCACCTACTCATTCCATTTAACTCAGTTCTCTTATACATATATGTATAAGCATGTATATTAACTTTGTTTGTTTCCTTTTACCAAGAAAGTCACTATAGGCAGTATCCCAGTAATTCCCAGTGGGATAGTAATCTTGGACCCCAAGGAAAACCGCCACCTGTAGACTATTTTCGGTATCGGGAAGGTCAAGAGCGTAAGTCAAACTGTCATGGAACTGAGTCAGCAGTCTTGCAAAATGCTTATTTTGGCTAACAAAAATCTAACAGCTTTTTAGTAAGATCAAAATGTTGTAAATATTTATTAGTGTTATGCAACAATTCAAATTAGTGAGTGATTGCATGTAGTTATCAAGTAGGGCCACTAGGCTGTGCATTTAGATTTCTAGATAGAGGTCATTAGAACTTTGATTTCTTAATCAGCTGGGTGTTATTTTGAACACTGGGATTCAAAGTTCTGTTTCAGAAAAAGAAAACAAAATGATTGAGATAACACTTTATGAGATCATATATAGGGAAGAGTTTGAACATAAAATGAATCAGAGAAGAGCAGACTTGACAGTCTGAAATGTTGGCATTTCAAAGAATGGATAGTATAGTTAAGCTAGGCAGCCTGTATTCTCATAGAATAGTGAAACACGACAGCCTTAAGGGCTTTTTCATAGGTATAGTGAGACTGGATTGTAGTAAAGTGAGACTGGACAGCCAGGACTACTAGTATAGTGTAATGAGACTGGACAGTCTAAAATGTTATGGTAAAGTGAGACTGGACAGCCAGAATAGCAGTAAAGTGTAGTGAGACTGGACAACCTAAAATATTTTTGTTGTGGCAAAGTGAGATTGGACAGCCAGAACTACCAGTATAGTGTAGTGAGACTGGGCAACCTAAAATATTGTTGTGGTGAAGTGTGATTGGCAGCCAGAACTAACCGTATAGTCTATAGTGAGACTGGCTAGCTTGAAAGTTTGTTATGTCAAATAGTGAATAGTATACAAATGCTGCATTAAATTTTGAAAATCAGAGTGAGACTGGACTGTAAGTACTGGTCTGAGACACTGATTGTCACCCCACGTAGGCGGAGGGGGACTATAGAAATGACCCTCGTCCATCCGTGTGTGCCTCCATCCTTCCGTCTGTCCATCCGTCCGAAATCTTGTCCCCGCAACTCCTCCTACATCTTTCATCGGATTGATTTGAAATTTTACAGATTGTATTCTTATGATATGAAAATGTGCATGTGGTTTTTAGCTCGCCTGAACGAAAGTTCAGGAAGAGCTATTGTTGTCACCACGGCGTCGGCGTCCGCGTCCGCGTCGGCGTTCGGATTGGATGTTTTGGTTAAAGTTTTTTAAAGACCTATATCTCCTTAACCCATGGATGGATTCTTTTGATACTTGCACTGTAGTTAGATATTGGTCCAAAGTTTGACAGGGTACCACCCCCACCCCACTCCGTGACCTTGATGTCAAGGTCATGGACTTAGAAAATTGGTAGTTTTTTTGGACTGGATGTTTTGGTTAAAGTTTTATAAAGCCCAATATCTCCTTTACCCATGGATGGATTCCTTTGATACTTGCACTGAAGTTAGATATTGGTCTAAAGTTTTCAAAGGTACTACCCCCACCCCCCTCTGTGACCTTGATTTCAAGGTCATGGACTTAGAATATTGTCTTTTTATTGATTGGATGTTTTGGTTAAAGTTTTTTAAAGACACATATCTCCTGAACCCATAGATGAAATCTTTTTATATTTGCACTGTAGTTAGATCTACAGAGTACTACCCCAACCCCCGCTCAGTGATCTTGATGTCAAGGTCAGGGACTTAGGAAATTTTTGTCTTTTCTAAAGTTTTGTAATTGCATACTGATTCATAATGCTTTGCAGAGATTTAGTTTACACTTGAATTGATGTTAGTCTCTTTTTTGAGTTTTTACAAAACAGCTTATACTTACCCCACTGGAAGACCTTGAAGTCAAGGTCATCGACTTAGAATTTTGTCTTAAAGATTTTGGTTAAAGTTTTATATTTATGAAGACATAATTTCACAGTGCCACAATGATGGACTCAGTTGATACTAATACTTGGACTGATGTTAGATAATGGTTCAGGGTTTTGATACATCCTAGCCCCCACCCCCCCACCCCCACCCCCCCTACCCGTCAGATTTTTTACCTCAAGCTCATGGACTTTGAAATTTCATTTCATTTCTTTTATTTTAATTTTATTTTAAAACTTATTTCTGAGATAGCTTTTGTTTATAAGTTTATAAATGTGCTTTCATTATGGACATGCTTGCTTGAAGTTTTATGCATAGCAGTCCACATAGCCCCCCCCCCCCACACACACACACACACACACACACACACACCCTCCCCCCTACCCGTCAGGGTTTTTTACCTCAAGCTCATGGACTTTGAAATTTCATTTCATTTTTTTTATTTAATACTTTATTTTAAGACTTATTTATGAGATAGCTTTTGTTTATAAATGTGTTTTCATTATGGACATGCTTGCATGAAATTTTATCCACACACACACACACACACTCACACACACACACACACACACACACACACACACAAACACCCTCTCCCCTAACCGTCAGCTATTTTTTTTTACCTCAAGATCATGGACTTTGAAATTTCATTTCATTTTTTTTGTTTAATAATTTATTTTAAGACTTATTTCTGAGATAGCTTTTGTTTATAAATGTGTTTTCATTATGGACATGCTTGCATGAAGTTTTATGCATAGCAGTCCACACCACCATACCTGCTGTGTGATGGGCAAGCACCAATTCAGGCGAGCTATGCTGTCGGGCGACAGCTCTTGTTGATTTTTGACATGGTCATTTTTGATGGAGTTACCCTCCTTGCGGACTCAGACCTTCCAAAATCTTGTCCTCGCAACTCCTACATCTTTCATCGGATTGATTTTAAATTTTACAGATTGTATAATGATATGAAGATGTGCATGTGGTTTTTTTTTTTTGGTTTGGCCATTTTTAATGGAGTTACGACCCTTGCTGACTCAGACCTTGCCACATCTTGTATCAGATTGACTTGAAATTGTGCAGAATGTTTCATCATGATCTGAAGATGTGCATGTCATTTTAGAATTTCAATTGTCATATTTTTTACAAAGTTATGGCCCTTTGTGGTTTTTGGCATTTTTCCAACTTTTGAACTGTTTGACCGAGAGAGCTGAAATTTGATATGCTATTAGCATTTGGTAAATTGACTATTCTGATCATTGTTAGGATGTGCTAAATTATAAGTGACAGTGTTATTCCCCTTTCATAGATAACAGACATTCACTTAAAGGTAAAGGGATAACTCCAGAACAATTCATATTAATGGGCTGATTTTTCATAAATGCATTGTTCATTTTTCATCAGATTCATATTAGCAGGATTATGGCCCTTATTATTTTGTAACTGGGTATACAGTTAGATGTTTTGGGCTTTTTGTAAGGGCCTAAAGTTTTAGTAACCTGATTTTACACATTGTATGCCCCGTTCTGAACTTAAGTATTTTATAAAGAGGCCCAGTAATTGGGTATATATCTTTGCTTATGTTCAGTTATTATTTGCTTACCAGGTTCTGTAATACACATATTTTCTGTTTTTGGCCATACAGTTACTCTGAAACGGAATAAAGGGCTGCAGTTTGTGACACATTTCAATCGTCGGGTGACACTTGGCCGATGGCCTTTTATATTATCAAAGAAGTGTAGTGTAGTGAGACCTAATAAGAGTGTATAGTGAAACTGGACAAAACTTTAATGAGATAATATAAAGGAAAGTTTTTGAACATAAAATGAGTGACAGAACAGTATACTTGACAGTCTGAAATGTAGGCATTTCAAAGAATGAATAGTATAGTTAGGATAGGCAGCCTGATTAATTCTTATAGAATAGTGAGACTGGACAGCCTTAAGGGCTTTTTCATAAGTATAGTGAGACTGGACAGTGTAAAATGCTATTGTATGAAAGTAAGACTGGACAGCCAGACCTACTAGTATAGTGTAGTGCAACTGTTACAGTTACTGGACAATCTAAAATGTTGCTATGGTAAAGTGAGACTGAACAGCCAGAATAAGCAGGGCAGTGTGGTGAGACAGAACAGCCTAAAATATTGTTGTGGCAAAGTGAGATTTGACAGCCAGAATGACTAGTATATTGTAGTGAGACTGGACAGCCTAAAATATTGTTGTGGTAAAGTGAGATTGGACAGTCAAAACTACCAGTATAGTGTAATTAGACTGGATAGCCTAAATCATTGTTGTGGTAAAGTGTGATTGGACAGCCAGAAGTAACCATTTAGTGTAGTGAGACTGGCCAGCTTGAACTTTTGTTATGTCAAATAGTGAATAGTATACAAATGCTGCATTATATTTTGAAAATCAGAGTGAGACTGGACTGTAAGTACTGGTCTGAGACACTGATATTATCAAAAGGGTAGTGAGACCTAATATGAGTGTAGTGAGATTAGTGGCAGTCTCAGTTATAAATTGCAGAAAGTTTCAAAGAGCATTTCTTATTCTTACATTGTATGTTCACTATCCGATTGGTAGTAAGCTGTATCACTGCTTTGGTTTTGGTGTATCCTCAAATATGTCTTATTAGGAGCAACTGCATATAGTACACTTGCCGGTATTGCATGCACATCAAATAGCTTCTGTCAATATGAAGAGCATATTCTTAGTCTAACGTAACCCTTTTATTTGCTCGCTTGGCTAAAGCTTTTGTGATA
Source organism: Ctena decussata (assembly GCA_963989385.1). Lineage (NCBI taxonomy): Eukaryota > Metazoa > Mollusca > Bivalvia > Lucinida > Lucinidae > Ctena > Ctena decussata. The sequence continues at coordinate 9,207,021 of OZ022504.1, forward strand.
AAAATTTCAAATGTCTATGATTTGTTTTGCCTGGTCATCACCGATCAGCATTTGAAATTAATCACTCAAATGACTTTTCAAAAACTACTATTACCCAGCGGGCACATGACGTCGAAATGACGTCGTACTGACGTTGATATGAATTCATTACGTCGTATCGACGTCAGTATGACGTTTCGATGTCATGTGCCTGATGGTAACTACACTCATGCTACAGAGTTATCAAATTTTGTGTGGATCATGACTGAACATGAGGCCTCTTGCATTGTTAAATAATTTTGGTCAGCTATCTAAGGTATAGCCACCTAGATTCTCAAAACCGTAGAAATAACTAAAATTTGAAGTTTTATTAGATTACAGACCTTACTTTGTGCTTGCCCTTCAGAACTCCTGAATGGATTTTGACCAGACTTGGTCAGTGTGATCTTTTCAGTGATTTTTTTTTTTTTTTTTTTTGTTTTTTTGTTTTTTCAAAATTATACAAATGGACCACCTAAGATGACCTTCAATATGAACAGCAAATAAATATTTTCTCAATACTATAGGGTACAGCCTGTGGAATGTCCCTTCATTCAAGGATCTGATAAAGTTGTTATGGATATTTGTTAACTAGCCTCTAATAGCATAAGAAAACAGAAAGCTCTTATACTGCTTGTAAAATCTTTAACATCAAACAGTTTGACTACTATTTCAAAGTAGGATGCTACTGAAGCAACAGCCACAGCAGCTCATCAGCTATCTATGTAAACAATTTCATGCTGAAAAGTTCACCAGAGCCTGAACTTGTAGGCTTTGGACAAAAGTGTCAAGAACCGGGTGGTATCCTTGGTCCAGATTTTATAATAGTTTAAACATATTTTATTGCTCAAATAGTAGCAATGGGGTCATGCTACAAGTTCTTACAACATTAGTTCCAGCTATTTGTTTACAATGAAGATTTCATTCTGTGATATGGCCTCAATAGCCATTGAACAGATTTTTATCAAACTAGGTCACAAGGATCCTTACAGTAAGCTAGCTCTTTTAAATTTATGCAAATGGTTCTGGTCAAGTGCACAGTTAGATCATTAGGGCTGACAGCAGAAAAACAATCTGTGCAACTGTTTTTCACTGACTTTAGGAATTAACATTTGTAAAAATCAGTTCATATGTTTATGACTAGATGTCTTGCTGCAGGAATCACAACTTAATTATGCACTGCTCTGGAACCATTTGTATTGTTTTTATGAGAAGTTAATCGGTATCAGGATCCATCACATCAAGTTTGGATGAATCTATTCCCTAGTTATATTCTAGCTGTCAAAATATGTGGGTGAACAATATCCAGTCTATTTTGGTATCATACCATTAACAAATGACTAACCATAATTATTAGCTGTTCTAACAAATAGTTAACAAGAATTGTTAGATTGTTTGCTTTGAATGAAACACAGTCATATACTGAGCATTTAAACTATGATAGATAAAGCTATTCATTCAAATTTGAATGAACCATGCATGTCACTTTGTTTGGAGAACTTCTTGGAATGATATTTCAGTTCAGTTCAGTTCAGTTCAATTTTCCTAATGACGTTCCCCAAGTAGCTCAGCGGTACGTAACCATAGTTGCACGCACTTGGCGCCGTGTGTCCGTCCAAGGAATGATATTACCTCTTTAAAAGATTAGATGTATCAGCCATTTAAAAGGTTTAATTATCAGCTGTTTAAAATGATGTAATGTATCAGCTGTTTAAAAGATGTAATTATCAGCTGTTTAAAATGATGTAATATATCAGCTGTTTAAAAGATGTTTAAAATGATGTAATGTGTGAGCTGTTTCAATGATGTAATGTATCAGCTGTTTAAAAGATGTAATTATCAGCTTTTTGAAATGATATAATGTGTTAGCTGTTTAAATGATGTAATGTATTCTGCTGTTTTAAAGTTGTAATTAGCAGCTGTTCAAAATGATATAATTATCAGCTGTTCAAAATGATGTATCAGCTGTGAAACTGAAGTGCTGCATTGGCTGTTTAAAGGTTGTAATATATCAGCTGTTTAAACTACTTGTATTGCAATATAAAAGCTATTTGAAGACTTTCAAATATGTTAGTTTTCACAGCCTGTTTATAAGTTGTTATCAAGACGACAAAATATAATGTTTGGAAAATGATTTTATGTCCTAAACTTTAAAGTTCATGTATATTTTACTTAAGCTTAAGGTTTTGTAATTGCTTCAAATTCATGTCAGTTGCTATTCAGACTTTGTAGAATTGTTTTGCTTGTTACATAATGTATTTAATCTCTTTCAGCCAGAAAAGGGGTAAGGAAACGCTTAAAGCATCCCTTCCCAGGGCCTAGTAAGTACTTGGATAAAGTTTTACCTTCAGTAGAACTTCAAATGGCTCAAACCCTGATGGCTCGTTAACTCTGCCTGGCTAGAACTCTTTCTTTGGCCGCTAGAGGTCAGTTTGTATAGAAACTAGCCCTGGATGGCTGGAACTACCTTTGGCTGGAACTAATTTAGATGGTCCCAGGCCTGTTCAAGCCATTGAAGTTCCATTGTATTTTAAGCTGTGGCCAATTTACATATCATTTTATCCAGACTTGCCTATGAAAACCATGTCAACTCAGACTAGGGCTGGGTATCGCAGAAAATAATTTACCGCAGTATACCACGGTTTTTCATCAAATACTGCGGTACATACTATGGTATACCGTGACTGCCATTCTGTTGTTGTTCTACTTTCGGTTTTGTTTCACAACCGTCATGTGGACTGTTAAATTTGAAGTGCCACCACCTGCGTACTTCACAGCACAGTCACAGACTCTACAGATGGCTACATTCTGCTCGTTACTACCAATAGAGTTCTTTTTCAACCCGAAGTAATGCCAAATGTGTGCCTTTCCTTGCGGATTTTTCACAACGCTGTTGCTGTCCGCCATCTTGAGATGCTTTAGTGCTTAGATGCAGAATGCACGTGGTGGAATATTTTTACATAAATATTAATACAAACACCAGAATTTAACCTTTAGCCCAAAAGTACCGCGGTTCGTTCCACCGGGACTAAATACCGGGGTTCACTGGTATACCGGTTTTACCGCCCACCTCTAACTCAGACCAGACTTCATAATTGAGCCGCGACACAACAAAACCAACAAAGTGGTTGTGCGGCTAGCACAGACTCGGATCAGTGTGAGCGTCCGCCCAGTCTGATCAGATTCTTTGCTGACCACATGGAAGTAGCTTAGACCCTTAGCTACCCTTTGAGCACTTAGTGAAGACTCTGATTAGTCTGTGCGGATGTCCAGGCTGATTTGTGTCTACGCTGGGGGCACAACCACATTGTTGGTTTTGTCATGTCGTGGCTCATATGGCTTCTAGAGGAGCAATATGATCAGGGTCTGCACTTATTTCATTCAGTATTTGTACATCTTATATAACAGTTTGATGCATGCTCACACCTGGTCAGATCACGGCATAGCTAGCTTCAGATTTCATGATACCCAGGTCACATTTTTAATGTCTTTATGTACAGAATTTATACATACAGACGTCCATTGGCTTATGTCAGATAAGTTTTCAAATCCTAATGATATAAGTACATGTTACATGTTAGTACAAATTCAGAGATAAATTATTTATTATTCAGATTCACATTATTTGCTGAAAATCTCTTTTATGTTTCTATTTCAGGGGCTCTGCGAAGGTTCCGCCACCTTGGGTTTGCTGCTTGGTTTATAGCAATTCTAAAAGCTAATGCTAGAAAGGTAGCACCACTAACATACTAACATACTGACAGTTTTCTCATTACACTGTTTCTTCTAATAAATGCTCCTTTGAATGTAGACCATTTTCTTAAAGGTGTGTGTCACCTAAAAGAGGAAACAAAAGTCACAAACAATTGTTTCCCTTTGTAAAAGTGGGCGAAAACATGGAAGTGTACCCCTATACCTTAACCTTTTTTTGACTAGTGAACTTGTCCATCCTTGTCATTTGGATGAGTCCATTTCTAGTTTTAGGGGTTTCTGGTGAATGTTTTCACTTTTTACTGTATTTTGCATAGAAATTCCTGTAAGCAAACAGTGTAAACCCTGATCAGATGCCACATTTAGTGGCATCAGAACTGGTTCTGCACTGTTTGCAAAATACCCCAAAAGGGGTTTCTAGTCTAAAAAGGGTTAAACAACTACAATTGAGAATTTTTTTTCTTTTTGGTTTGATACAATGAATTTTATCGTGCCATTTCACTACAAATTCCAGTATGCTATGGTGCTCATACTGTGTATGACTTTGCAGATATGAATGATGTCAAGTCTTTGATAACTTTGAACAGGATGCTGAAACAGCAGGCTTCAACTTCCAGCTCATTTTCATTTCGTAACAGCCCTTGTATATACAGTGCAACCTCTCTACAACAGCCAACAGCCGGAACAGCCAAACTTGGCTATTGCAGAGAGGTGGCTGTAATTCGGAGGGTTTATCTCACGGGCTTTCAGTTGGTATTTTACTACTGACCAGTCAAGCAACTTTTTTGTCACACCTGCTTTAGCAAGGTGCGATAGAGGAGTTCACTTTTCCATCCGTCCGTCAGTCATTCCGTTCTTCCGTACGTCCGTCCATACGTCAACAATTACGTCGACCCTGGCGTCGACCCTAGTGTTAAGTCCATTTCTCGCAAACTATAATACCTACAATCATCAAACCTGGCATAAAGCTTCTTCTTAGAATGTTCTCGAGGGCTGTTGCTCTTATTTTTACCCTTGACCTATATTTTAGGATCTGCTGACTTTGTAAAACTGTCCATCAACAATTACGTCGACCATAGCGTCTATCCTAGCGTTTAAGTCCGTTTCTCCCAAACTATGAATCCCACAATCATCAAACATGGCATAAAGCTTCTTCTAAGAATGTTCTCAAGGACTGTTGCTCTTATTTTTTCCCTTGACCTTTATTTCATGCTCTGCTGACTTCGTAAAACTGTCCACCAATATTTACGTCGACCCTAGTGTTTAAGTCCATTTTTCGCATACTATGATACCTACAATCATCAAACCTGGCTTAAAGCTTCTTCTGAGAATGTTCTCGAGGGCTGTTGCTCTTATTCTTACCTTGACCTATATTTCATGCTCTGCTGACTTCGTAAATTTTTCATTCAAAATTATGTTGATGCTAGTGTTTAAGTCCATTTCTCACAAACTATGATACCTAGAATCATCAAACCTGGCATCAAGTTTTTTCTTAGAATGTTCTTGAGTGCTGTTGCAATTAATTTACCTTTGACATATATTTCATGCTTTGCTGACTTTGCAAAATTTTACACCCAAATTGTGTCAGCCCTAGAATTTTAGTCCTTTTGTCTCGAAGTATGATACCTGTAGTCATCACACCTGGCGTAAAGTTTCTCTTTGGAATGTTCATGAGGGTTGTTGAAATTATTCCTACCCTTGACCTATATTTTATGCTATTCTTAGTAAAATTTTACATCCAATATTGTGTTGACCCTAGCATTTTTGTCTATTTCTCATACACATTCTTTTTAATTATAGTTTTTACTACTACTACTGTGGAAGCGCAATGCAGGTGCGACATAGTATTCCGTGGAATTCTTGTTAATGATGTGCATGGCTGCATGTGTAAACATTTTGTGTAATATTCACCTTTACCGTGAATATATACATTATTCCTATTAGCTGACAAGTAAAAGTTAATACAAAGTTTAAAAAGTCGTTAGGTAAGGGAAAACTTGCTGCACTCCATAATAAAAGACTGACCGTTACAGAAGTAATTTTGACCGTTTTTCGTCGGAAATTTCGACCGTCGACCGGAAAAAAAGAGGTGACCGCTGGTCGGAGGTGAAAAATATAGGAAAAACAGGAGGAATTGGAAGTGACCATTGTTAAGGGGTGACCGTCGGTGGGAGGTGACCGGTAGGGGAGGTTGGCCTGTACATAGTTAAACCAGGGGTGATTATCAGTAAAGTAAAATGATACTATTGCTAATGGGTGTTGACCGAGCTGATACTGCTGTTGTTTGTCTTGGTCAACAGCCACTTTTTGCATGTATGGTAATTTACTGGCTTGATCGACAGCACGGGTAAGGAAATTGGTATTACCCCCGTGTTCAAGGTCATGATCATAATATATTGATGTATTAGGAAAATTATCATTTTCAGTATGTTTTAAGCATCCAGTCGTAATAACCTGGAATTATTGAAGGCTTTTCCATCAAATTTCACACTTTATCAGGAGCAGAATGATTCAGTTTTGCATCAGTTTCTTTCAGATATTTAGGATTTTATGGTAATGTGGACTTGCTAATATTTTACACTTTGCACCTACTTTAGTATGCGTATTTTCACAGTTCTGTCACTTTATTAACATTAGTCTTCAAATTGTTCACTATTTGATATGAGTGTTTAGTTAGAATGCACCCTATGATGCCATATACCCCAGCGGGCACATGACGTCGAAATGACGTCGTACTGACATTGATGAGACGTCATGACGTCGCATCGACGTCAGTGCGACGTCATTCCGACGTCATGTGCCTGCTGGGACTAGTATACTGATTACTAATTTTCTTTTGATAGTTTAATTTGCACTTTCACACCAGTTAACTACAAGCATAGATTTTGCAGAAAAAAAACCCCCAAAAAACATACTAAACACAGGATTTCTAAATGTGGAATTTTACCCTCAGATATGTGTAGAGTTTTCATTAAACAAATAGGTATTTCCAGTCACCAGTGCAGCCAGAACCTAAGTCTTGAGTTTCAGGAATTAACTCGTATATTATTAATCCACATATTCCATATTTAAAGGTAGTTTCCATGTTATGAAAGTCCTGTGTATCTAAACTCTTTTACATGTTAGATATCACCAGACTCTGTTTTCCTTTTAGCTTTAGGGACCGACCATTTGATATTCTGGGGGGGGCCTGGTATATTTATCAAAAAAATTCCCTGTCTTTGGATATCCAAGAAAAAAATAACCTGGCTCATAAGGGGGTTAAAAAAAATAATCTGGCTTCAAAAGTAAGAGAAAAAAATAACCTGTCTCCACTCAAAATTTAAAAAAAAAAATATAGTCTGCAGATAATTCCATTGGAATTGAGTTTTTATAATCTCTCTGGCTTCTGGGGGCTGCGCCCCCAGACCCCCATATTTATAGTTATATTTTAATATTATCTACAATTGGTTTACACCAGCGGCCCGCATGTGCATACATTTACAAAACAAGAGGGCCATGAGGCCCTGAATCGCTCACCTGAACAATTGGCAAGGTGGCTTATACTTATCATGTCTGAAATTGTCAAAGTATGAGTTTTGGGTCAAAATTCAAAGAATGACCACGACCACTTGTACTCATAAATCTTCATGTACTCATTAGACAACCATATATACCATTTTTAGGCCAAAATCTCCAAAACTTTCCATGAAATCTTATGTTCTAGCATTTTCCCATATTTGACCATGCCGCAAAAAAGGTCAATGTAAACCCAAGGTCACCATTTGAACAGTCTTGGAGGTACTCTAGTACTCCATGCTATTTACCAAGTTTCAGGGCCATAGGTGTATTGGTTCTGGGGAAGAAAAATATTAAAGATTTATCCCGTAAGTGGTAATGGCGGCCAAGTTGGTTATGTGACCTGGACCGTTTGAACAAATTTTCATTCAATCAACCCCTGGTGGCTCTATATGAAATGTGTTCACAATTGGCCCTTTGGCTTTTGAGGAAATGGTTGAAAATGTCAAAATATGAGCAATCTGGATCAAAGGTAAAAAAATGACCTTGACCTCTTGTACTCATAATTCTTCATGAACTCATTAAGACAACTGTATATACCAATTTTTTGGTCAAAATCTTCAAAACTTTCCATGAAATCTTATGTTCTACCATATTCCCATATTTGACCTTGCTGCAAAAGGTCAAGGTCAACACAAGGTCATAATTTGAACAATCTTGATAGTACTCAAGTACCCAATGCTACTTACAAAGTCTCAAGGCCATCATTTAATTGGTTCTGGAGAAGAAGATTTTTAAAGGTATTTACCATATATGGGCGTGGCGGCCATGTTGGTCATGTGTCCAGGACCGTTAGCAAATATTTTCCTTCCATCAACCCCTGGAGGCTCTATATGAAATTTGGTTTCAATTGGCCCAGTGGTTTTAGAGCAGATTGTTTGAAATTGTCAAAATTTGAGATTTCTGGGTCAAAGGTCAAAGAATGACCTTGACCTCTTGTACTCAAAAATCTTCATGTACTCATTAAGATGATTCTATGTACCAATTTTTAGGCCAAAATCTTCAAAACTTACCATGAAATCTCATGTTCTAGCATTTTTCCATATTTGACCTTGCCGTAAAAATGGTCAAGGTCAACCCAGGGTCATAATTTGAACAATCTTGATAGTACTTGAGTACCCAATGCTACTTACCGAGTTTCAAGGCCATCGGTCTACTGGTTCTGGAGAAGAACATTTTTAAAGGTTTTTACCATATATGGGCATGGTGGCCATGTTGGTCATGTGACCTGGACCGTATGCACAAATTTTCATTCCCTCAACCCCTGGAGGAACTATATGAAATTTGGTTACAATTGGCCTAGGGGTTTTTGAGAAGATTGTTTGATATTGTCAAAATATGAGAGTTCTGGGTCAAAGGCCAAAGAATGACCTTGACCTCTTGTACATATAAATCTTCATGTAGTCATTAAGATGACTGTATGTACCAATTTTTAGGCCAAAATCTTCAACAATTTCCAAGATACCTTATGTTGCAGCATTTTGCCATATAAAAGCATGAGTAAGCAAATTTGACCTTACCGTAAAAAAGGTCAAGGTCAACCCAAGGTCATAATTTGAACAATCTTGGTAGTACTTGTGTACCCGATGCTACATACCAAGTTTCAAGACCAACGACCTATTGGTTCTGGAGAAGAAGATTTTTTCAGGTTTTTACCATATATGGGCATGGCGGCCATGTTGGTCATGTGACCAGGACCGTTTGAATAACTTTTCGTTCCTAAGGTCCCAGGAGGCTCTATATGAAATTTGGTTACAATCGGCCCAGCGGTTTCAGAGGAGAAGTCGTTTGAAATTGTGGACGGACGGACGACGGACGGACGCCGGACGCCGGAGCCTTACCATCCTATAAGCTCCCCCGCAGCCTCTGGCTCAGGTGAGCTAAAAATCCTATACAACATTCACATACATGTATCATTGATCTGCCACATTACTAAGTAAATGTTTCCACTAAAACTGAATTGCAAAAGAGTCACTAGCTTATGGGAGACAAAACCATTGTGGCAAAATAAACACTCTAAAAGGCAAAAGTCCCAATATAAAAACCCTTATTTTTACCATCATTCCTAGTTTTTCTCTTGTTTCCAGTCTTAAAATTGCCATTGAAATTGGGAAATTGCTTTAGCTTCTGGGGGCAACGCCCCCCAGACCCCCCTTTGTTAACTTCTTAGCACATAACTTTCACCCATTTTATTAATTGCCATTCATGTATAATGTGACTCGATCAGTAAGTGTTTATCAAACTTTCTAAAGGACGAATAAAGCATGTTTGGGCATATATTGGGATAGAAAAAAAAACCTTAAATTCCTAATGTTAGCCCTAAAACTTTGCCAAAATAGCCCTAAATTTTGGCCAAAATGTCCCTAATTTAAGGCCTAATTTTTTGCCAAACTCATACAGGGATGTTTGTATCTGTACCTTAGATGAAAAGAGTAACATGCTCCAGGCACTGGTTTGCAACAGCAAGCTAAGCCATGCCCTGACAGCACCATGTTCTTTTTGTGAGAAAAAAAGGTGTAAAAAAATACTGATGTGGGTAAAATAAAAGGATATTAAGATCAAGTAAACAAGGATCTGATAGTTCAGCTATAAAATAAAAAAAAAATAACCTGTTTGAGTTAGTTTGTAAAAAAAATAAATTAGCTTCCACAAGGTGAAAAAAAAAGAAATTGTTTCCAGAGGCCAGTGAAATAAAATGTTGTGTCTCCATCAAGAATACCAGGCCCCCCCCCAGAATATCAAATGGTCGGTCCCTTATTCTTTCACTCCTAAACTGCTTATGATGGATGGGTACTATTTCTAGGGAAGCAACTCTTGCCTCCTTTTTATACTCCCGTTTTGAAGAAATGGACATATTATGTTGTGGCGCTGTCCGTCCATCCTTCCGTAAACATTCTTGTGCGCGTCATAACTCACTAACCATTTGGGATATCTTCATGAAATTTTGTAGGCGTATGTATTATGTAGGGGCAACGTCTCGCATACAACAATGGTTGCTACCCTTTCCTTAGTTTCCAAGTTATGCCCCTTTGAATATTTTTTTCCCTGCAAGTCTTGTGCAGGCCATAACAAGATGATTGTTTGGGATATCTTCATGAAACTTCATAGCAATATGTATGAAGTCCCAACAATGTATCCCGTACAACAATGGTTGCTCTCCCTTTCTTCAGAGTTACATCCCTTCCATTAGTTCTTTTAGGCTATTTTTGTGTATAACTGTTTTGGAATATCATGATGAAACTTTATAGAAATATGCATGATCACAAGACGATGTGTCTCATATAACAATGGTTGCTTCCCCTTTCTTAATTTTGGAGTAACTTCCCTTTCATTAGTATTTTTAGGCATTACTCATTCACTCCATATCTCCTGAACCTTTTCAAATATTAGAATGAAACTTTGTAGGAATGTGTATAATAATGAGGCAATGTATCATGAGCAAAATCCACAACTCTGGCTTACTGAATTATCTGCCCTTGCATAAATTTCCTGTTTACTCTGTAACTCCTTAAACCATTTAAAATATTTAAACAATACTTAATGGTGATGTGTATATTGTCAAGGGAATGTATACGAACCAAGAATGGTATATCTTGTACATTTATGAATTTTCTCCCTTGTTTGACTTTGGCATTACTCAACTTCTGAGCCACTTCACCTTGGAAGCTGATTTTTGGTATACTAATATTATTTGATGTGTTAAATATTTAAATAATGTTGCTGTTGTTAAGTAAAGAGTGGTTGCCCCTGTTTCTCTGCCTGTTTATCCTTTTGTAAACAATCTTGTTCATTCTGTAACTCCTTTATGATATTAAAACCCTTGTTAAATGTTGGGGTGAACTCTTAAAGGAATGAATTTGCTCTTTTTCCTCTAAGAGTATACCACATTTTGGAAGGGTTGTGTTGTCTGGGGAGCAAACAGAAAATCACAAAAGCTGTCCTTCGAAAAGACGGCAGAAAAAGACGGAAGTATACCCATTCACCTTAAACTGGTATTGCCTTCTAGGCACAAGGCATTGAAACAATGTTGTATATACAAATGCTTGCTGAGAGACCTTTTGTCTTGACTGTTTTTTTTTTTTTTTTTTGTCTTTCCTGTTACTAGCAGGAGCCAGACACTTTTCCAGCGTTGGTCGTGTAAACTTAAAGTCAAGATTTTATGGTTGAGCTCAAGCTGTTTTGTGACAATGCGCGGTCAAGCAAAACATAGGATTCCGCGGCTTGTTTAGGAATAAGGGATCATTATATGACGAGGTTCATCAGGCGAAATGGCAAACAGTTTTAGTCTGGGTCTCACAGCTATACAGTCTACATAGATGGCTTAGTAACTGTCAAATGTATAATCTAGGTCTGCAAAGCTTGCAAAAATTACTTATTAAGTCTTTTGAGTCATTGCTGAAATGATCTGTGAAAGATATCTTGAAATGGTCTGCAAAGAAAAATTATGAGAATTCTAAAATCAAAACTGCATATATTTAAAAACAAGAGGTCCATGATGGACCTAAATCGCTCACCTGAGTTATGATGAAATAACATGGAAGATCATCTATTTGATGATGGTTCAATTGGAGCAGTTTTGCACTTTCTAATCTATATTCTGACAAAGTTTCATTTAGATTGGATCAAAACTGTGCCTTCTAGAGTGTACACAATGTTTTTCTAAGATCTGACCTGGCCATCTAGTTTTTGATCAGACATTATTCAGTTTCAAACTTGGCCTATATTACATGAAGATACACATTCTGACACATTTTTTCATGAAGATTCAACGCACAATAAACACAGAATTGTGTACACATGGTTTTTCTATGATTTGACCTAGTGACCTACCGGAAGTTTTTGACCCGGTAGTTTTTGACCTGACAATACCCAGTTCCAATCATGGCCTAGATTTCATTAAGATAATCATTCTTACAAAGTTCCATGAATATTGAACCAAAACTGTGCCCTCTAGAGTATACACAATGTTTTTCTAAGGTTTGACCTACTGACCTAGTTTTTGATCCAACATGACCCAGTTGCACCCTTGTCTAGATTTGTTGGGAGATAAACATTTTGACAAAGTTTCATGAAGATTGGAACAAAACTGTGCCCTCTAGAGCATTCACATGGTTTTTCTAAGATCTGACCTAGTGACCTAGTTTTCGACCTGACATGGTCCAGTTTCAAATTTGGTCTAGATTTCATAAAGATAAGCATTCTGAAAAAGTTTCATGAAGATTGAATCATAACTGTGCCCTCCAAAGTGTACACATGGTTTTTCTAAGATTTGACCTAGTGACCTAGTTTTTGACCCTACTTGACTCAGTTTCAATCTTGGCCAAGATTGTATATGGATAAACATTCTGACACAGTTTCATGAAGATTGGATCATAACTGTGCCCTCTAGAGTGTACACAAGATTTTTCTAAGATTTGACCTAGTGACCTAGTTTATGACCCTACTTGACTCAGTTTCAATCTTGGCCAAGATTGTATATGGATAAACATTCAGACACAGTTTCATGAAGATTGGATCATAACTGTGCCCTCTAGAGTGTACACAAGGTTTTTCTAAGATTTGACCTAGTGACCTAGTTTTTGATCCCACATGACTCAGTTTCATTCTTGGCCTAGATTGTATAAGGATAAACATTCAGACAAAGTTTCATGAAGATTGGATCATAATTGTGCCTTCTACAGTGTACACAAGGTTTTTCTAAGATTTGACTTAGTTACCTAGTTTCTGACCCCACATGACCCAGTTTCAAACTTGGTCTAGATTTCATTAAGATAAACATTCTGACAAAGTTTCATGAAGATTGGGTCAAAACTGTGCCCTCTGTGTCATTCTAAGATTTATATCTATTTTTAGCTCTGGTGGCCATTTTGTTCAACGGAGCGAAACCGTTTTAGCAATTTTGGTTTAGAGTCATGAGTCAAACATTTCTGTGAAATTATTTTGAAATCGAGCCACTGGCTTCAGAGGAGATGTCGTTTAAAGGTTTTTCTATTTTTAGATTTCTATTTTTAGCTCTGGTGGCCATTTTGTTCAGCGGAATGGAACCGTTTTAGCAATTTTTGTTTAGGGCCATGAGTCAAACATTTCTGTGAAATTTTTTTGAAATCCAGCCTCTGGCTTCAGAGGAGATGTCGATTAAAGGTTTTTCTATTTTTAGCTCTGGCGGCCATTTTATTCTGCGGAGCGGAACCATTTTAGCAATTTTGGTTCAGGACTATAACAGAAACATTTGTGTGAAATTATTTTGAAATTGGTCTACCCGTCTAGGAGGAGATGTCGTTTGAAGAAATTGTTGACGACGGACAGACGGACGGACGGATGGACGGACGGATGACGGACAAATACCGATCACAAAAGCTCAACTTGAGCACTTCGTGCTCAGGTGAGCTAAAAACAACAACTCAAATAAGCACTTACAAAAATTTGCCTGTTTACAGTATCTAATCAAGCTTTCATACCTGTCACCCCCTCCCTCCTACACACACACCCATACAAAGTGACCCTCCTCTCTGTTTTGGAAAGTATTTGAGCCCCGACACGAGAAAACCAACAATGTGGTTGTGCGTCCAGCGCAGGCCCAGATCAGCCTGGGCAACGTCCAGTGTGATCAGACTCTTCGTTAAGTGCTCAAATGGTAGCTAAGGGTCTTATCTACCTCCACGCGGACAACGAAGACTCTGATCAGACTGGGCGGATGCCCAGGCTGATCTGAGTCTGCGCTGGGCGCACAACCACATTGTTGGTTTTGTCGGGTCACGGCTCATATATTTAAAAAAAACAACAACTCAAATAAGCACTTACAAAAATTTGCCTGTTTACAGTATCTAATCAAGCTCTCATACCTGTCACCCCCTCCCTCCTACACACACGCCCATAAAAAATGACCCTCCTCTCTGTTTTGGAAAGTATTTCCAGTCTCAATCCTCTTTTACACAGGGTATAATCAATTCCGCTAATTTTCGCTTCCTGCAGAGACTGTACATCATATTTGGCTTCTGCCGAGACTGTCCATGAACTCTTGCTTCCTGCAGGGACTACTGTCCTCGAGAAATGGCTTCCTGCAGAGACTGTCCGCGTGAATCTGCTTCCTGCCGAGGCTCTCGGCAGGAAGCATATCACGCGGACGGTCTCTGCAGGAAGCCATTTATCATGTACAGAAGTCTCGGCAGGACGCAAGAGTTCGCGGACAGTCTCGGCGGAAGCCAAATATGATGTACAGTCTCTGCAGGAAGCGAAAATTAGCGGAATCGATTATACCCTGTGTTTTATTTTCCAATAGAAGCCATATCTCCTTAATATTAGAGCTCCTACCTACCATACTATGTCAGTTATCAGATGGGGACTTTGTTCTACCTTCAAAAGGATCCCAAGTATGTAAATCAGTTGTAGTAATTCAGTAGTAATTTGTTAGATTTTTTTTCTCTTCAAATACAATCCCAAAACTATAGATTTGTCTATTGAGATGACTCAAGATATTAGAGAATTTGTTATTTCATGGGAACTACACCCCTCTCCCTTCCACCCCCACCTCCCCTCCACCCCACTCCTATCTTATAACTAGACAAATGCTGTATTTTGTATTGACTTTTCCTTTCATTGATAGAAAAACAAAAAAATTCCCTGATATTGTCAAAACTCTAGAACATGGCCAACCTTGCGTTAAAAAATTCTAAGGGAAAACCCATTTTCATGCTCAGCTGTCCTCCACTGGATTTTCAAAAGATTGACAGGATATGAGCTTCACAGTAAACAGAGGTCCAGGTCTTAAAATTATCACTGACTAGAAATTTGTATGTTTCAGCAATTAACCACAAGACCCAGCAGTGTGTTTCTGTTTGGAATCATCCTGAAAGAAATTGTGGCCGCCTTACACAGAATTTATTTAAATGTAAGTTTCATCAATAAACCCACGAAGTTGTTCAAAGCATCATCAGTCAAGGATTCTTTAAGCTTGTGCTTTCTAGCATATAAAAATCAGTTGTGCTATTTTTTATAATTTTTTTTTTGCTGACAACATTTGAGGAGTTTTGCAATGCAAAAGCTTCTCATATTTTTTTGGCAAAACATGGCAGTCTTTATGCCAATGTTTAAACATCCCATTTTGAACAACTAGGCCCTGGGGCCGTATTCATAAAGCCACTTAAGTGGTTGCTATGCAGTTGCTAAGGCTAAATATATATAACAGAGATTCCCTACAACTATGAAATTTGGTCTGGAGGAACAGTCTTTGTAA
The DNA here is from genome assembly GCA_963989385.1 of Ctena decussata. NCBI lineage: Eukaryota > Metazoa > Mollusca > Bivalvia > Lucinida > Lucinidae > Ctena > Ctena decussata. Next base: position 9,222,541 of record OZ022504.1, read on the forward strand.
GACTGTTCCTCCAGAGCAAATTTCATAGTTGTAGGGAATCTCCTTCAAAGAAATTTAGCCTTAGCAACAGCATAGCAACCACTTAAGTTGTTTTATGAATACGGCCGCAGGTGTCCAGTTAAAAGATAAAACATCAGAGTTTCAAAAAGATGATGAGGCTTTGCAAATAAAGCTTGAAAGTTCTTAAGTCTATTCACCTTTTACAAACAAACAAAAAAAGCCATTAACCAATAAAAATATGTGGGCTTTCACTCATATATCTCAGAAAAGCCCATGGTGTATGCTTATTAAGGCATGTGCGGTAATAAGGTTGAATACTGAAATTTCTCTGTTGAATGCTTAAAAATGCTTGAATTCTATTCTGTTCAATGTTAATTAAATTTGAGCAGAATCTCAGCTGAGCATGAAAAAAGTTTTATATTCTAGATGGACCTGCATGGTTAGAGTCTGCACTGCTTGCCTATAAATAATAATTCATGGCAAACTGCAAAAGCCGTGACAAACTGGCCCCGAGGTTATAAAACTTTTTCGTGCTCAACTCAGCCTGAGCATGAAATTTTCTCTGCTGATAAATATGAAAATGCCAACTAATGTTGGCATTTTCATATTCATAAGCAGTGAAAATTTCACACTCAGCTAAATGGAGCAAGAAAACAACTCTACTTATCAGTAGTTTGCTATCTATTAGTAAGTAAAAGTTCATGCTCAGCTGAACTGAGCATGAAATAAAATTTCCTTTTAAAAGGAAGGCTTGCCCAGCTAAGCCAGTGAAATTTTCATGAGTTGTTATTGAAGTGAACCCAATTGTTGGTGCACTTTCTGTTGCTATCTATTAATAAGCAAAGTATTTAATTTCTTAACTTTTTGAATGGTGACATTATCCATAGGTGTGAGGTAAAAACAAGCGTAGAATTTATTTGAGAAACAAATTGAGGAAATATTTAAACACACACACACAGGCACAGAGAGAGAGAGAGAGAGAGAGAGAGAGAGAGAGAGAGAGAGTTTTCCAACGTTTTGGCCGTTAGGCATGTCTCAATGAAAATTACCATATGAACCTATTTCAAGTCTTTTCTTTACGGCTGCTGAGTCACTTACTTTGAATCAAATTTTAGGAAAGACTGTTTGAAACCCATGTCTATGGAATTTTGGCATATCTGGACTTGGCATCAAAGAAGACAATAAATTTATATTTACTGAAGTTTATTTTTGGTTTAAGTGGCATCAGTGGCAATTTTGACACTCAGGGAAGAAAATGCATGCTGCTATTGTTCGAGACAATAACTTGCTTTACACCATTTGGGAGCAACAAAGCATGGAACCCATTGCGTTCATACTTCCATGAACTTCCGAGAAATGAAATTTATCTTTTATATTTATGCCGTTTTCACATTAATTTTGTTACTTATTCTTGAAGTTCTGATTAATTTAACGCCGAGGAAAGGACAAAGAATAGTTATAAACTTACGTGTTTTATAATGATGTACAACAGCCGCCACTATGATATGACGTATATCAAACGTTACATCGGCCAATCATCTATTTGAATTATCCGTGACGTCGCTTACGCGTAAGATTGTATGAATGAGTGTTGTTCATGGATGTATGAACATCGTCAGCCCAGTATAGGTCCATCTAACGAAACCGTCGATGAGTGTAAATATTTCTCTGTATATTTGTATAGGTGAAGTAAAAAGGCAACATAAGAGAGTGTTATAAAAGCAAGAAAAATGTCCACACAGCCCCCACCCGTACCTACTGCAATCACAGTAGGCCCTTGCCCAACTGTAATCCAAATCAGTAGTACGTCCCGGCACTGAAAGTTATACCCAGCATCATCGCATCATCCAACCAATCACTCCATTGTCATAAAGCTCTCAATGATTCCCTAACAGTCGGCCTCAATGAGATTCAAATTTTAACGGTTCTGAATTGTCCCCTTTTTCTGTACCTGTATCATTGTAAGAGGTTTCCAGTTCAAGCTATTCATGAACATGTTGATGGCCAATAGGAAATTTATCAGAAGCTAAAAGTGCGTACATTAAATCGCTTATGCCTGTTGCAATGCGTATGCGTTAATATTACTCACCTACATTAGCAGCTTTTACATACATAACACTGTCAGTTGTACATAAAAGCCACACACACGGATAGATGGGATGCATTTTTAGCTCACCTGAGCACGAAGTGCTCAAGGTGAGGTATTGTGATCAGTCTTTGTCCGTCGTCCGTTGTCCGGCGTCAACTTTTGCTTTAAACGACTTCTTCTCCAAAACTGCTGGACGGATTTCGAAATAATTTCACAGAAATGTTCCTTGGGGGACTCTCTACCTAAATTCCTCAAACGGTTCCGTTCCGCAGAACAAAATGGCCGCCAGAGCTAAAAATAGAAAAACCTTTAAACGACTTCTCCTCCAAAACTGCTAGGCCGATTTTGAAATAATTTTACAGAAATGTTCCTTAGGAGACTCTCTACCAAAATTGCTCAAACAGTTCTGCTCCGCTGAACAATATGGCCACCAGAGCTAAAAATAGAAAAACCTTTAAACGACTTGCCCTCCAAAACTGCTGGGCCGATTTTGAAATAATATCACAGAAATGTTCCTTGGGGGACTCTCTACCAAAATTGTTCAAACGGTTTCGCTCAGCTGAACAAAATGGCTGCCAGAGCTAAAAATAGAAAAACCTTTAAACAACTTCTCCTCCAAAACTGCTGGGCCGATTTTGAAATAATATCACAGAAATGTTCCTTAGGAGACCCTCTACCAAAATTGCTCAAACGGTTCCGCTCCGCTGAACAATATGGCCACCAGAGCTAAAAATAGAAAAAAGCTTTAAACATCATCGTCTCTGAAGCCAATGGCTTGATTTCAAAAAAATTTCACAGAAATGTTTTACTCATGGCCCTGAACAAAAGTTGCTCAAACGGTTCTACTCCGCTGAACAAAATGGCCGCCAGAGCTAAAAATAGAAATAAATCTTAGAATGACACAGAGGGCACAGTTATGATCCAATCATCATGAAACTTTGTCAGAATGTTTATCTAAATGAAATCTAGACCATCTTTGAAACTGGGTCATGTGGGGTCAAAAACTAGGTCACTGGGTCAAATCTTAGAAAAACCTTGTGCACACTCTAAAGGGCACAGTTCTGATCCAATCTTCATGAAACTTTGTCAGAATGTTTATTTATATAAAATCTAGGCCAAATTTGAATCTGAGTCTTGTGGGGTCAAAAACTAGGTCACTAGGTCTAATCTTAGAAAAATCTTGTGTACACTTTTGAGGGCACAGTTATGATCCAATCTACGTGAAACATTGTCAGAATGTTTATTTTCATGAAATCTATACCAGATTTGAAACTGGGCCATGTCAGGTGAAAAACTAGGTCACTAGGTCAGTAATTAGAAAAACAGTGTGAACGCTTTAGAGGACACAGTTTTGTTCTAATCTTCATGAGACTTTGTCAGAATGTTTGTCTCCAACAAATCTGGACCAAGGGTGCAACTTGGTCATGTTGGGTCAAAAAGTAGGTCACTAGGTTAAACCTTAGAAAAACATTGTGTACATTCTAGAGGGCACAGTTTTGATAACTTTGTCAGAATGTTCATATCCAAGAAATCTAGACCAGGTTTGAAACTGGGTCATGTGGGGTCAAAATCTAGGTCATTAGGTTAAATCTTATAAAAACCTTAGGTACACAATAAAGGGTTAATTTTCCATTTAATCTTTGTGAAGGTCTGTCTGTCGGTCATATGGATGTCTCTGAGGTTAAGTTCACAGGATACTCAGGTGAGCGATCCAGGGCCATCATGGCCCTCTTGTTTCAGTAAATGTGATGAGTGATAACGGGAAAAAATCGTTAAAAGCGCATGTTTCTAAATTAAAACAACGAATTTGAACTTCTCTATTTTTTACAGATACATAGATCAGCCCATTCCGGCATATGCGCAGTCTGATCAGTCTATCCTCAGCATGAAAGATGTCTGCATCATGAAGAATATATATGCCGAAAAAGACTGATCAGACCCCAAGAATGCACCGGCTCTGGACAGTGTGCCGGCTGCTCTGACTAGTCAGATTATGCGAAGGCCTATTTTTCGCAACGCCGCTGCATGATTTTTGGAAAAGCTAATGCTTGCAAACTAAAAGCTATCAATATGCACTGTTTCTTACACAGGTTTTGGTATATTTCTAAGGATGCAAAGCCAAATATTTTGCATTAAATTAAGAGTTTCATTCTTATGCAATCAGTTTATAAAACGCAAAAGATGTGTGGCCAAGTTCAAGGCACTTGTGAAAGAAAAACATGCTTTTTAATGGAAATATCAAAACAAAGTACATGCACTATCAAAAATAGATTTTCCGTCTGTTATTTTTAGCAGATGAGGTAAATCGTATATGGATAAAAATAGACTAAGCGTGACGTATCGCCTCTTCCGAAAATAACTCGGTATCACTAAACCACTTGAATACTGGCTTGCGACCGTCATCGCAAGCCAAAAAGTTTTATAACCTTGGAGACTGGATGCTTTGTGATAATGTGTGGACAAGGAAGGGAAAACTTTTTGTCATGATTTGGCTCATGATGTATAATTAACTTACAGCTAAATGATTGAACATTTTTGACAAATCTGTATTACCCTATATATTTGGTTATATGTAAGGAGTTAATACTTCAAAAATTACTGCAGCTATAAAAATCAGGTTTAAGCAATTCAGGCATAAAATGGGGTTTTTACTTATAAAACAAGCCCAAAAATCTAGATCCATCTTGTAAGATGAAACTAGATCTTTGGGATTGTGTTGGAAAGGAAAAATCTTTGTCTATAACCAAAGAAGTACTGTAATTTTGTATTTATACAGCCAAATGGAAACATATACCCAGTGTTAAATGATATCATTGGTCCTAATGCCTACGACCTGGCATCATTGGTGAGAGGCGGAAGAATGGGGATCAGAGAAGAGGCCGTTCTGATACAGGAAATGCAATATGTCATCGAAAATATCATATATCATATCACAGAAATTATGGTAAGACTTTCATTGTTTAGCCAATTAGATATGTTTACATAGTGACTCATGTTGCATGATGTGTCATGCAACTGGTGTGTCATGCAACCATTTAGCTATATTTAGCCAATTAGATATGTTGCATGCAACAGATCTGTGTCATGAAACTGTAACATGTTTTGGTATATAAACACTTCTACAGCCTTGTTGTAGAAGCCGGCTTTTATGGTGACGGGAGTAGAGTGGGTGGCTCTTTCACGAAGTTAAGCAGTGGAGATCACGGTTAGTACCTGGGTGGGTGACAGGTTGCTTGACTTGGTTGATGGCCCGGCTAACGCTACATTTTGTGGCCAGTGGTGGGACGGGAGATGACATCACCATCATCTCCGGACCCAGGCTTACAGAGAAAGGTGTCCCTGGTTGCGTTGCATAGTCTCCGCCCTTGGGTCTGCTATGGGAGCAGAAACTGTTGGTGACATCAGGACAAAGTCAATAAAAGAGGGGGAGAAATGTAATGGGTTAAGGTTTGTAAACACTCTTACAGCCTTGCTGTAGAAGCCAGCTTTTATGGTGACGCAGGTAGAGTGGATGGCTCTTTCACAAAGTTAAGCAATGGAGATCACGGTTAGTACCTGGATGGGTTAGGGACCGACCATTTGATATTCTGGGGGGGGCCTGGTATTCTTGATGGAGACACAACATTTTATTTCACTGGCCTCTGGAAACAATTTCTTTTTTTTTCACCTTGTGGAAGCTAATTTATTTTTTTTACAAACTAACTCAAACAGGTTATTTTTTTTTATTATTTTATAGCTGAACTATCAGATCCTTATTTACTTGATCTTAATATCCTTTTATTTTACCCACATCAGTATTTTTTACACCTTTTTTTCTCACAAAAAGAACATGGTGCTGTCTTTAACCAGGCGAAGGGCATGGCTTAGCTTGCTTTTGCAAACCAGTGCAGATACAAACATCCCTGTATGAGTTTGGCAAAAAATTAGGCCTTAAATTAGGGATATTTTGGCCAAAATTTAGGGCTATTTTGGCAAAGTTTTAGTGCTTACATTAGGAATTTAAGTTTTTTTTGTATCCCAATATATGCCCAAACATGCTTTATTTGTCCTTTAGAAAGTTTGATAAATACTTACCGATAGAGTCACAATAAAATGGCTGAAAGTTATGTGGTAAGAAGTTAAGAAAGGGGGGTCTGGGGGGCAATGCCCCCCAGAAGCTAAAGCAATTTCCCAATTTCAATGGCAATTTTAAGACTGGAAACAAGAGAAAAACTAGGAATGATGGTAAAAATAAGGGTTTTTATATTGGGACTTTTGCCTTTTAGAGTGTTTATTTTGCCATAATGGTTTTGTCTCCCATAAGCTAGTGACTCTTTTGCAATTCAGTTTTAGTGGAAACATTTACTTAGTAATGTGGCAGATCAATGATACATGTATATGAATGTTGTATAGGATTTTTTTGTAAATGTATGCACATGCGGGCCTGCTGGTGTAAACCAATTGTAGATAATATTAAAATATAACGATAAATATGGGGGTCTGGGGGCGCAGCCCCCAGAAGCCAGAGAGATTATAAAAACTCAATTCCAATGGAATTATCTGCAGACAATATTTTTTTTTTTTAAATTTTGGGTGGAGACAGGTTATTTTTTTCTCTTACTTTTGAAGCCAGATTATTTTTTTTAACCCCCTTATGAGCCAGATTATTTTTTTCTTGCATATCCAAAGACAGGAAATTTTTTTGATAAATATACCAGGCCCCCCCCAGAATATCAAATGGTCGGTCCCTTACCGGTTGTTTGACTTGGTGGACAACCCGGCAAATGCTACAAAACATAGGTTTTGGTGTGTTTACACAATGCATGATACATGTCAAGCAACATGTGTCACATGTAAACTCACATTTACAAGACATGGGATGAAATTGATTGGTGGACTTTTAATTTTGTGTGTTTTTGGTCCTAGCTGCCAGTAGTGCCAAAATTCAGTCACCTCAAAATATATTTGTATTTCTTCCAATTAATGCCATGTCTCTAATATATGTCCCCGAACTTTTTTCTTTAAAAAAAAGAAAAAAGTGGTCAATAGCACCAAAACTGGCTCTAGACTAAGAAATCCAAAAATTGTTATAAATTGCTTATTTTCCAGAGCCTATGAATTGCAATGCCACTATATTATGTCCACTCAGATCTTGCCCTTTTATGCTGAAAGTTGCAACATCTTTAGATGATTGGGTACACTTTTAGGGAAAGCAACTCTGTCATTTTCATTTTTCCTCCCATTTCAATGGGTCAACTCTTTAAGGGAAGAATTTGCTCCCATAGGAGCAAATTCTTTCCTTCAAGGGTAGACCCCGGTTTGGAAGAGCTTCAAAACCTGGGAAAGCAAACAGGGAGTTACAAAAGTTGTTCCCCTTTGTAAAAATGGTAGCAAAACATTGCAGTATACCCTTACACATTACTACGCATCAATTTTCCACTGCAACGAACATACTTCTAAAGGTAATGAAAATCTGTTACGGTCAACTGTCAGATCAAACATTCTGTCGAAAAACTGATTTCTTTGATTCAATTATAACTGTATTAAAACCGCTCAGTTAAGGTCGCGGTAACTAGATTTGTGACATCATTCTATACCAGAGCCTCGCTGTACCCTGCGAACCGCTAGCTAGCAAATGGAAATGGAATGGACCGCCGCGGAAATCGTTTATGATATAGCTGACAGGTACCGTTAAAAATAAATTTTGTGACAGCGATCAACTGAGCCGCCGTCTGTGAAGAAATGACTTTGATCCTTTGTCTTTTTATCATTTTGAGATAACGGAACGTTTCTGATTATCCTCCAACAACGAAATGTTGCAGTAGTTGATTGACCCGTAGTAATTACTGTAACTTGAATAAGTTTTACTATTCCAAAATTCGTTAAAAATTTAAATTGCTGGCATGGTGATGGTAAACATTGGAGACTTGGATCAGACCGCTAGAGAGGAGCAGCTTTATCTTGTTCTACACTGTGCAGAATATTTCAAGTCATTGTTTCAATCTATTCTCTACTTTCAGCCATCAACAGGTGTGTTAGGCACACACAGGAAATCAGCATGCTTTGAGTTAATTCGTAGCGGGAAAAGATTTCCTGATGGTTATTTCTGGCAAGTAGAACTGGTAAGTGTGATGTTATTGAAAGGTATAGAGATATGCCTGTAGGATGGTCACTCTGACCCAGAATTATTTGCCGCCTTCTCATAATGAGCTTCTCTTAAATGGAAGAATTTGCACCCACAAGAGAGCAAATTCTTTCTTTTAAAAGTAGCCATTTATAAGAAGGGATTTCAGAGCCAAGGAAACAGACTTTTTTGTCGAGCCCTCTTGCGATGAGTGAGACATAGTTGTTACAATGTCAGTTCGGTGTATGTCCGTGCGTGCGTTAGTGCGTGCGTGCATGCGTGCATCTGTCCGGATTTGTCCGGGCCATAACTTCTACATTTATGAATGGATTTCAAAATAATTTGGCACAGTTGTTTTCCTTGATGAAGTGCCATTTGAAACATTTGTTCATGTAGGTCCAAGGTCAAGGTCACACTTGAAGGTCAAATGATAAAATGGCCATAAATTGAGTTTGTCTGAGCCATAACTTCTACATTTACAGATGGATTTCAAAATAATTTGGCATAGTTGTTCTCCTTGATGAGTAGAAGTGCCATTTGAAAATTTGTTCAAGTAGGTCTAAAGTCAAGGTCACACTTGAAGGTCAAATGATAAAATGGCCATAAATTGAGTTTGTCCGAGCCATAACTTCTACATTTACGGATGGATTTCAAAATAATTTGGCAAAATAGTGCTCCTTGATGAGTAGAAGTGCCATTTGATACATTTGTTCAGGTAGATCCAAGGTCAAGGTCACACTTGAAGGTCAAATGATAAAATGGCCATAATTTGAGCTTGTCTGAGCCATAACTTCAACATTTACAAATGGATTTCAAAATAATTTGGCGCAGTTGTTCTCCTTGACGAGTAGAAGTGCCATTTGAAACATTTGTTCAAGTAGGTCCAAAGTCAAGGTCACACTTGAAGGTCAAATGATAAAATGGTCATAATTGAGCTTGTCCGAGCCATTACTTCTACATTTACGGATGGATTTCAAAAGAATTTGGCACAATTGTTCTTCTTGATGAGTGGAAGTATCAAGTGACATATGTGTTTGGTCACACTTGAAGGTCAGATATTGTAATTGTCATAAATTGAGCTTGTCTGGGTCATCACTTCTACTTATTTTCCTTTGTGAAAATTTGAAAAAAAAAAAGAAGAAAATGCTGGCTAAGCATGATGTTGTTTGGCTTCTTTCTAGAGTGAAGCAGTTACTTAGTCTTGACATACTTATAGGCCACTATAGCAACAGCGGGCTCGACCAGTTGTCCCTGGACAACCTTCTAGTTCTGCTAAGTAGCCACCTTTGAATAGGGAAGCAAAGAAATTTCAGCTGTGAATGCTGTCTTTGTGTGGTATCCATGCTGGGAGTGAAAGTGCATTACCAGGTAGCCATTGTCAGTAGATTGAAGAAAATAAATGCCACTAGGTACCTGTATTCTGCATGTGCACATAATGTAAGCTTGATTTTATTAAAGTTACAGGCTCTTTTTGAATCCACCCCTCAAAATTATAACTTTTTTCAGATGCTTTCAGATTTATCTCCCATGGTTGTATGAAAAGAGGGGCAAGTTGCTTGACGTGCGCGCTATGTAGCGCTTTGTAGCAATTGGCTATGCAAGGGTATGTTACCAAAAAGTGCTTTGTAGAGCTACATGGCATCCCTGGAGCTGCGTCACTTTGCGCTTTTTTGTAACATACCGTTGCATAGGCAAAGGGCTCTGTAACACTTTCTGTTTACATGTGGTTAAAATGAGGCAGATTTCACTGTGCAACACACTGCTACAGAAAAGCGCTTTTTGAAAGCAAAATCGTTGCATAGCGTTGGTAAAGCGCCACAGAGCACTATTTTTTAGCGCTTTCCTTAAGCAACTCTCGCCTGAAGATTGCCATGGTTAAAAGGGAGACAGAATTGCTTGAAAACATAGATTCTGCTGTGATTGAGGAGCTTCACCTGGCCTCTAGTGAGGAAAGTGAGGTCTGTTAAAGGGAGATCAAGTGTTTTTTTCCAGTGTTCCTGTTTTTGCTCCCGCTTCCCTTTTGTACACTGTTTGACAAAAGAGAAATAGTCTTGAAAGAGCCACAAACATACATGTGATGAACTCCCGATGACCATGTGGGAGATTTGGATTTCATTTCAGGGAGATTGAGTTCTCCATCAGGGAGACTTTTTGACGGCAATTTTGATGCGTCGTTTCACATACTTTACTGTATTTTTTTCTTATTTTAAACAGAACATGAACTATAGTACAGTTTGTTTAGTTTACTTTTGAGTTACTCCCCCCCCCCCCCCCCCCACCCACACACACACACACCCACACACTGACACACCCTCTCCCCCCCCCAAAAAAATAACACCTCCTTTCTTCAATTATTATAATTATTCATTTATCATTATATTACTGTTATTTGTATCATTAGTTTGGTATCTGTCTGGCACAGAATCTAGCTTTTGCAAAAGGGTATACTTGAGATTTCATACAGATTTGCCTCCCTTGAAATCTTTATTTTAGTTTTATCTACTTACATATCTTCTTTCATAAACAAATAAGTTTTGTTTAAAGGTACTCAGAGCTGTAAAAACTGATAAAAATGTATATAACAATGTTCAAATTCTGTTTTTGACACAAACTATACCCATGCACAAGACAGAAATATCAAAACTTTCATGCATAACTTTTACACCATTAACGCTCAAAGTTATCGGCCATATATAATAAATTCAGATATCATTTGCCATTTGGGAGAAAAAGTACCTTACAAAGTGAGCGACAAGTGAAGACACCGATCAGCCTGCACCTCTGTGCAGCCTAAACAGAGTTTTGCATTTGTTGCCTATGCGTCTAAGGGAATCTAAGCCGTATAAACAACTCTCCGACTGTATTGCACATGTTTATTTTGTGTAGTTGTGAAACAGGGCTATCAGCTTCTTTTCACGTGACATATCTTCTTCAACACATTTCGTCGGTAATTCTTACACAGGTCAGTGAGTTTATTAGTGACCTGATTAATGGGATTAATGTCAACAGACATGACGGTTTGTTTATTGCACAGTCAAAACAATATTTGATGCTGTGAATACAGGTCAATACACATGTGGATATCTCATTATGGCAGGGAAAAAGGGCATGGAATTGGAAAAGGGGTATCAGAAAAAAATTATGAAGGGAAAACTCAGCATCCGGGAGATTCTGAAGGCTTTCCGGGAGCGCGGGAGATGGACTTCATTTCCGGGAGACTCCCGGATGATCCGGGAGACATCACATGTATGCACAAAGGCCCATAGTAGAAAAATTAGCAAATAGATTTGAGCCCCGACATGAGAAAACCAACAAAGTGGCAAATGCACCCAGCGAAGACTCAGCTCAGCCTTGGCATCCGCCCAGTCTGATCAGAGTCTTTCCTGTCCGCATGGAGCTAGATTATACCCTAATGCCTAGGCTGACCCTAATGCCCAGGCGGATGCCCAGGCTGATTTGAGTCTGCACTGGGTGCATATGCTACATTGTTGGTTTTCTAGTGTCGCGGCTCATTTGTCCCCCCTGTTACTTAGTACATGTAGTATCATTTCAGAAAAGCAACTCTGCCATTTTCATTTTCCTCTACTTCTCAATGGTGGTCAACTTGAACAAGAAAGTATTTGCACCCCAAGAAGCAGACTCTTCCTTTAAAATGGAGACCCCCTTATGGAAGGGCTTTGACCTACAGGGAAGCAAACAGAAAGCCATGAAAGCTGCCCCCTCCCCCCCCCCCCCCTTTGTAAAAATGGCAAAAAAAGCATTAAGGTGAAACTGTACCCCTTAAGTTGTCAATTTTACTTCACTTCAAGCCATAAATCTGTGCGTACATATTCTTTTCAGGAACGTCTCAGGTTTAATGAGAATGGGCGAACTGTGAATGTGGGCGATGCCGAAGGGTTTATGTTGTTTCTTGGAATATTTATATCTAGAAGTTTAGTTACCACCGTAAGTATATCAACAGTATTAAGGTGAATGGGTACATCTACAGGCTGCTATTTTCATTTTTGCCTCCCTTCTCTCTAGGGAACAAAATCTTTCCTTTAAGAGTAGACCCCATTTTAGAAGGGCCATGCCATCCAGTGAAGCAAGATGGGAGTCACATTTTTTTTTTTCCTTTTTGTAAACATAGGTGAAGAACATACTGCAGACAGGCCTTGTTTCCTTTGTATCCAGTTAGTAACACCACTACTTATCAGTCATCATGCATTAACAATATGCTTGCTTTGTTGATGACTATCCAGGCATATCTGGCCCCGAGGTTATAAAACTTTTTTCATGCTCAACTCAGCTGAGCATGAAATTTTTTTCAGCTCATAAATTTTAAAATGCCAACAATTGTTGGCATTTTAATATTTATGAGTAGAAAAAATAGCCTTCTTGGCTTATCTGAGCCTGAAAAATGCTGAATTTCTTGGTATTTTTATATTTATCAGCAGAGAAAATTTCATGCTCAGCTGAGTTGAGCACGAAAAAAGTTTTATAACCTGGAACCCAGTTTATCGCAGACTTAAGTTTCCTTCCTGTTGCAAGTGAACCTGAATTTATTAAAGAGAATCAGCTTTGATTTGTGTAATATGCTGCTGAAAGACTTATATGATTTTTCTGTCTGGTCGAAATGTCCTTCGAATTAAACAAGATACAAATTTACTGACCTTAAAGTGCCAAAAACAAAAGCAGTTGAATTTGCAAACAGCCTAGATCCAAATGAGGTGGCTCATTAAGAGCACAAGAACTTGTAGTTAGATCAAGTAACCCTTAAATCAGTCAAAAGCCCGAAAACAGTGATGGCGAACCTAAAGAGCCCCTTTAGGCTCGTCATCACTGTTTTCGGGCTTTTGACTGATTTAAGGGTTACTTGATCTAACTACAAGTTCCTGTGTTATGAGCCACCTCATCTGGATCTACACTGGTTGCCCTCTAGTCTCTGAATTCTCATTACTATATGGCTTGGAATAAACATTTCTTGAAATTTTGCAGACATAAATTTTGTTGTCTGCTTTTGATGCTTTAAGGGGTTTATTGGTCAAGATCTTTACAATTCTTTTAAAGCAAGATGTGCTACAGTTATGATCTGTTTTAGATTTTGATGAAGCCAGTGGACTATGGATTATCATCCCAGCCCTTGACTGATGTTGCGGAGAGAAATTTGCGAATAGTGGCAACCACATTGTTGTATTTGATGAGAAGAATAGCAGTATCAAGGGGCCGGGGTATTATGGTAGGTATTGCATTTTTAGGGTATTGGTAATTTGAAGTGTCTGCAATCAATGACAAAGATGGAATTTTTTTTCAAGGACAGAGATTTTTCAGAGACTCATGAAATTTGTCTTGGAATTTGAAATTTCAGCAGAAGTCAAGGTTTAGTCAGGGAAATTTAAAATAACAGGCCTGCTGAAAGCTAAAAGATGACTTACCTATGGGCTGTTTTTCCATGTTTGGCTGATATTTTCAAACATTATTTCTGCTGTAAAAATTCTAAATAAATTCTACTGTATGTAATTTAATTGTTGTATACTGAAACATGCATAAATTTGGGGAAAACTGAAATAATTATCCATTTGTCTTAAATGGAAAATTAATTATTTCAGGTGTCCCAATACTTATACACATTACAGTAGATTGTGAATAAGAAAATGTAAGCTTATTGCTACAAATGACCTCGAAGGTGGTAAGCATTTGCTGTATAGGAGTAAGGAGGGCAACAGGAGTCAAATTTGTCCTTAGGGGTCACCTAAGGGGCACAAAGACTGGCTGCTTAAAGCAGGTGATCCCATAATACAGGCTTATTTGCTCATTTTTGTCTCGCCTGCGAAGCAGAGGCGAGACATATGTATTGCTTTTCCGGTGTTGTCGGCGGCGGCGGCATAAACTTTTGTCGAGTTTTTGCGTTTAGGTCATTTTCTCAGAAACTATAAGGGCTAGAGCCATGAAACTTGGGTCATGCATACATCTGGAAGAGTACAGCTGAAAGCCATCATCAATATTGAGTCTTGACCTAGATTTTACGGTTGACTGACTTCGCAATTTTTTGTCAAGTTTTTGCGTTTAGGTCATTTTCTCAGAAACTATAAGGGCTAGAGCCATGAAACTTGGGTAATGCATACATCTGGAAGAGTACAGCTGAAAGCCATCATCAATATTGAGTCTTGACCTAGATTTTACGGTTGACTGACTTTGCAATTTTTTGTCGAGTTTTTGCGTTTAGGTCATTTTCTCAGAAACTATAAGGGCTAGAGCCATGAAACTTGGGTCATGCATACATCTGGAAGAGTACAGCTGAAAGCCATCAACAATATTGAGTCTTGACCTAGATTTTACGGTTGACTGACTTTGTAATTTTTTGTCGAGTTTTTATTTTTAGGTCATTTTCTCAGAAATCATAAGGGTTAGAACCATGAAACTTGGGTCATGCATACATCTGGAAGAGTACAGCTGAAAGCCATCATCAATGTTGAGTCTTGACCTAGATTTTACGGTTGACTGACTTTGCAATTTTTTGTCGAGTTTTCGCGTTTAGGTCATTTTCTCAGAAACTATAAGGGCTAGACCCATGAAACTTGGGCCATGCATACATCTGGAAGAGTAGATCTCAAAGCCATCATCAACATTGAGTCTTGGTTCATGCTTACATCTGGAAGAGTAAATCTCAAAACCATCATCTGTATTGAGTCTTGACCTACATTTTATGGTTGGCTGCTTAAAGTTTTTGTCAAGTTTTCGCGTTTAGGTCTGTTTCTCAGACACTATAAGAGCCAGAGCCATGAAACTTGGTTCATGCATACATCTGGAAGAGAAGAACTCGAAATCATCATCTGTATTGAGTCTTGACCTATATTTTGCGGTGGACTGACTTTGCAATTTTTTGTCAAGTTTTCGCATTTAGGTTTGTTACTCAGAAACTATAAAGGCTAGAGCCATGAAACTTGGGTCATGCATACATCTTTGCTGAGTGACAAAGCGCCAGCAGGCGAGACGCCGCATTCAGCGGAATTCTTGTCTTTCCAAAAATGGTGGCTTCCGAACACAGATGACCACTTTATAAGGCCATCCCTTAAAAGCACAGGTTTGACTTACTATGTACAGTATGCCAATAAATGTTGTGAATAACTATCAGATGTTGTGCTGCATTCCAGAACAATAGTTTGAAGGGCATGCAGCAAATAAATTTTGTTTTGAAAATAGACATGCATAACATATTACTTGTGCTGATGAAACTGTTGTTGATGCTGTTTTTTACAATGAAAAGTATGGCTATTTAGCAGCTTTGCCATTTATTCTGTTAAATAGGTATCTTATTTAACAAATGAGGTATATGAGAATTAAACCTTAGATAATAAATAAGATACTTGATTTTGTATTTAAGCTATTTATCTGTTAAATAAGTTATCAGAGATTGTACTGTATTTCTGGATTACGAAATTAGATATCCTATACACACGATATAAGATAAAATAAAATTGAAATTATTTTGCAGGGTATGCCAGGAGAAATTGCCAAGTACTTGTACAGTGATGAAGAAATGACAAACATATACAGTAAATTATCTCGGACTTTCAACTACTGTGAGGGCTTACTTAGAGAATGGGGCACAGAGTACATCAGAAGATTAAGAGCCAGTTCTATGAACGGCTGAAACATTATTACCGTATTAATCCTAATAAATGCCCTTGCTGTGATAAATGCCCCCACCTCTTTTTCAGAAATATTGACTGGCTAAGCTCTGTTTTTATCAGTTTTTCAAAGGGGAACAACATGAATTTCTCTTTGCTTATGGAGGATGGAGGTCTTTAAATGGGGTGCACTCTTGAAGGACAGAATTTGCTCCCAGAGGGGCAAAATTCTTTCCTTTAAGAGCTGACCCCTTTTGAGAAGGGAGGCAGAAAAAAAGGGAAAATAGTAGAATTGCTTCATCTCAAAGTATATCTGTTCACCTTAATACTGTTTGTGACAAGTATTTTGGCAATGGCTGATTTTGTACTCTTTAGGCCCTTAATAATGCCCCCCTTTGGTAAAATGCAACACCTCCAAAGGCTAAAAGGATTAATACTGTATGTTTGAAGGTGAATGGAGACACCTGCATGTTTTTTTCCTGATTATTCCTCAAAGAGAGACAACTTCTATGGTCAAGTGTTGTTCTGACCATTCAACCATGGTACCTTTCTATTGCGAAACCTCCATTGAGAAAGGGGGGGGGGGGGGGGGGGGGGAATTTGAAAATGGCAAAGTTGCTCCCTCTGAATGTGTGTCCATACACCTTAAGCCATGTAAGTCTACGGTATTAATCCTACAAAGCGCGCATTGCTTCTTTTTTAAAAAATAATGTGATGTTAACTTGCGTGAATTCCTGTTTCTTCTCTGGATAAGGTAGCGCTTTGAAATGGGGTCTATTCTTAAAGGAAAGAATTTGCTCATAGAGAAGCAAATTCTTCCCATTAAGAGTTGACCTCTACTGAGAAGGGAGGCAAAACTGATAGAATTGCTTCTTCTGAAAGTGTACCCATCACCTAAGCCGCGACGTGAGAAAACCAACAATGTGGTTGTGTGCCCAGCGCAGACTCAGATCAGCCTGGGCATCCGCCCAGTCTGATCAGAGTCTTCGCTGTCCGCATGAAGGTTGCTCAGACCCTTAGCTACCCTTTGAACACTAAACAAAGAGTCTGGTCAAACTAAGCGGATGCCCAGGCTGATCTGAGTCTGCGCTGGGCGCACAACCACATTGTTGGTTTTCTCGCGTCGCGGCTCATATTGCTTATTAGAGGCATTCTGGCAGTGGCTGATTTACTTCATGGAGGCTCTTAATACCCCCTTTGACAAAATGCAACCCCTGTTTGCAATGGTATGTCCGAATTTACCCCCTTGTCCAAAGTTACCAAGCCCCGAGGTTATAAAACTTTTTCCATGCTCAACTCAGCTGAGCATGAAATTTTCTCTGCTGATAAATATGAAAATGCCAACTAATGTTGGCATTTTCATATTCATAAGCAGAGAAAATATCATACTCAGCTAAACTGAGCATGAAAACAACTGTACTTATCAGTAATTTGCTATTTATTAGCAGGTAAAATTTCATGCTCAACTCAGCTGAGCATGTAAAAAGTTTTATAACCTCGGGGCCTGACTCTACCCTACTGTCATGGCAAAGTGTCCAGCATGCATCGTTTATTAGCAGTTGAAATGAATTGTTCATGCAACTTCTCTGAAACCACTGCACCAAAGGTTCTCAAAATGTCATTTAGAACATTACTAGACAACATAATGTACTTCCAAAATTATACATGAAGCTTGGTTGAGCATTTAGCATGGCTCTCATTACTAAAGCTAGCAAAAACAACAAAATTAAGAGTATCAAGTCTTCAAACCACTTCAGAGTTCTCAATGAGAAAATGAAAACATATTTTGTGACCCCACATTAGAACCGACTTAGCAAGACCATTCTAATGAGGGGTCACAGTGTATGTTTTTATGGAAAAAAAGGGCAAAGTATCCCTGTCACCCTTCTTTCTGCAGCACTGCAATTTACTAATTACACGTATAGCTCAAAGGACCTGGTATGATAAGGCCCATATTTGGCCCCCAGAAAACTCGTTTTTCAAAAGTCTTATTTCCATAATCAAAATGTATTCATATGAAAGTTCAAACCTTGAATGTAACAGCAAACACAAAATTAACCAGTTCTTGCACAAAATATTTGTGATATTTGTACTGAACATACCCATACCCCCCGCGGATTCTGACGAAAATGACGAATTTGGTAGCCTTTGTGGCTTTCAAAATATATGAGCCCGGCCTCCAGCACATTTAATATTTTGTATACAGATAAAATTTTAATATATTTACATGCCATGAAAATATAAAATGTGCTGGAGACCGGGCTCAATGTTTATTTTTAACTTTTTGTTACCAAACTGGCAGCGTTTGGAACATTTTCCCAGCGTTCTCATCATAAAAACGCCCATATCTCCGCTCATAGACAAAATAAACATATGTTGTGGGTATTCATTTTCTTAGTTAGAACACAAGGAATAATCTGGTATACATTTCATTTTGATCTGTCGGAAATTTTTGGTTAGCGTCTCTGGACTTGCAAACTTGAGTGGGTGGGGTACCTGGAGAGGCCTTGTGCAGTGCACAGGTAATTAGCAGTGCAATCTTACATATAAGTGTTTCATCAAAAGCCTGTTGTAAAGAGCTTTCAAAAGTAATTGTAAATGACTTATTTCTTCAAAGGAATATGTATTAAACTCAAATTTTCTCGCAATTTTCCTTCATTTTATTGAAACAACGTAGGCATGTCAGAAATCATGTTATTCTGAGAATTAACAAACACGAAATATATTATTTCTGCTTGTTCCCATACGCACAAATAATAAGCAATAGAGACCATGTATTTTTAAGAGAATTTGAATGGGGGCCAAAAACGGCCTTTATCATACCAGGTCCTTTGGTATGGAACTCCTTTTTAGTCCAGTTTTTTCAAACTATAAAAGTTATAAAAATCCCTGGTGAAAGAAGGACATTGTGACCTACTTAGTGTTTACAACTTCCTTTATCTTCAAATGACACACTATATCTGAGGAACCATTGCACAGATTATAACAAAATTTGGTCAGAAGCGTCTTGCATCAAGCTCTTTAAAATTTATGCAAAGGACTATCAAAGATGTCTGCCATTACCAAAGTACAGATAATTAAAAACAAAAAGGAATTTTCCTCAAATCTATTTGGTTAAAATACATTTGGTTAAAATTTATTGTGCGAAACCTCCCAGGGACTTCGGTTATCAAAGCTGTATAACTAATTGATATGTGTCATAAAATTAGATCACAGTGACCTAATGTGTGTGTAATACTACACTTTACACTTTTCTTCAAAAGGCATCTGAAGAAAAAATGCTGAATGGATTTTGTCATATCCTTGTGTTTACCACATTTATATTCACACAAACAGCCAAGATACATGACATTGCCAAATGTATCAAATTAACCCTTAAAGCGCCAAATTTTAAAATAGTTAAATTTGCAAACAGTGTAGATCCAGATGAGGTGGCTCATAATGAGTCATCTCATCTGAATCTACACTGTTTGCCCTCTAGAGTTCAAATTCTCAATATGATATCGTTTGGACGAAATTTTTTTTGAAATTCTGCAGACGTAAATTTTGTCGTCTGCTTTTTGGCGCATTAAGGGTTAAAGCTGGTCTCAAGTATGTTGAATTGATAGTAATGCTCCCAGATCCATGTTTGCTGTGATACCCTTTTTGTATTTTTATAGCATTGTACTTATTTGAGCCACATCATGTGATTTCCAACAAAGTTGCATTGTTATCAAGGGTTACTGCGATCAGCATTTTCTATAGAATTTTTGCCTTGAAGTGGCTTAAGATGTAAGGGCACACCTCAATGTTTTAGCCAGTTTTACAAAGGGAAACAACTGTATCATATCTTGTTTGCTTCCCTGTACCATAAGGCCCTTACAAAATATAGTCTACTCTTCAAGGAGAGAAGTTGCTTCGAGGGAGACAGAGTAGACCGCCATTGAGAAGGGAGACAAAAGAGTTGTTTCCAATGAAAATGTATAGATCTTTCACCTTTACCCATTTATTCCTGTATTCTTAAATGGAATCTCCAGCCTTAAAAGTGGGAGAAAATCTTAGTCTGTTATAGAAAGTACTGGGATGGATTGATGATATAATGCCAGAGATTATTATCCCCCGCCGAAGATGGAGGGATATAGTTTCTACATGTCTGTCCGTCACTCTGCCTGTCTGTCTGTCAGTCCTTCCATCCATCCGTCCTTCCGTCCATCCGGAGCCATAACTACGTTACCACTGAATGGAATTTCATGAAACTTAAAATAAATATATATCACTATAATGCGCTGATGCACGTGAAGTTTTGTCAGACTGGCTTCAATAGTGCATGAGTTATCACCCTTTAATTGACTTAAAATCAGTAAAATGAGCCATAACTAAGTAATTAGGTATCAAACCTTCATCAAAACTTAAACTAAATATGTATCACCATAACATTGATATGCACATAAAGTTTCATCAGAATGGCATCAGGAGTGCATGAGTTATTGCCCTTGAATGAATTTAAGATTGCCAAATTCAGCCATATCTAAGTTATCAATGAATAGAATTCTATGAAACATATATTAGTTATGTATCACCATAACGCATTGGTGCATCTTACATTTTGTCGGAATTGCTTCAGTAAGCAATGAGTTACTGCCCTTGATTTGAATGAAAATCAACAAATTGAGTTATTACTAAGTAACAAACGATTGGAATTTCATGAAACTTAAAATAATTTTGTATTAACATGACACAGCAATGCACATTAAGTTTTGTCACAATCGCTCCAGTAATGCATGATTTAATGCCCTTGAAGTGATTTAAAATCCACAAGTTAGCCATAACTAAGGTACTGGTGAACAAAATTTCTCGTAACGCATGGGTGAAAGTTTTCAGGATTATTCCTGAATTCAGGATTTTTGAGGCCAACTGTCCCTTTACAAAGTAGAGGAAAACTCATCATTTCAGGATTATAAAGCATTGATTTCAGGATTTTGATATTTTGGAACTTTCAATCATGGTAACTGAATTAAAATGTATCATCAAAGTGCAGTGATGCTGAGGCAAGTGTTTAAAAAAAAACAGCTTCAGCTTATACCTCACTTATCCTAGAGTTATTGCCCTTGATTTTATTTACTGTCTTCAAGTTCAGCTTTAACTACATAACCTGTGAAAGAAATTTTATGAAACTTATAACAAACCATAAACGAATCAGGGCCACTTCAGTGGGGGATATACCGTAATCGTCCCATTTACCGCACGGTGCGCTTAACTTTTTCAAAATTGCAACAAAAAGGTGTGGTTAAAAATGTTTCTAATAACCGCACAGTCAGAACGAAAAAACAACCAACGGCCATTGTCTACTTTAAAGATGTTAAGGAAAATCGATACGGTAAATTCTCATTTAGTTCGAACAGTTAAAAATAATACTGATCGGGGTGTTCAAAGTGTTGTGAAAATATTCAGTGTTCGAACCATTTGATTGCCAATTTCCGGGAGAAGCGACAGTTTTCAGTTTTGTTTTCCCGGCGCAGTGTGCGAAGAGAGCAACTCGGTCTAAATGTCAGTCGGGCATCCTCGATATTTACGAAGTTGGCTGAGTTATGATGTGTATGAGTGTGAACAGCGGACTCGGATCAGCTTACACATCTGCGCCGTCTGATTAGCGTATTCTCTGTCTGCATCAACAATGGGAATGTACATGTTGATCCGAGAAGGATTGAGCTTACGAAGTAATGAGGTTGCGGGGTGGGCAGGCTGAACTGAGTCTTTGCCTTTCGTACATGCGAAAAGGCGCCATTTCTCAGAGCAATTCATGTCGTATATAGTGATAATGTGCACGTGCGCCAAAGTGCGTTTGGGAAAGATACATAAGCGACAGATGAGAAACCGAAATAAATTGTCATAACGACAAAAGCGCGGTGGCTCAGTGGTTAGTGCACTTGACTCTGAAGCCAGAGGTCGTGGGTTCGAATCCCGCCGGAGGCAAAATCTTCCTATGTCCCAACGCCTTTTTCTAGCATCATTTGCAGGGATGATGCTAACAAGTGTGCCGTCCTTCGGATCGGGACGTTAACTGGAGGCCCCCTGTTCAGGGAGAGTCACTCCCTGTGCAGGTTAAAGATCCCTACTATAGCTACATGGCTATACGTAGGCTTTCATCCTGCAACACCGGAGTGTACAAAAGTACACCGTCTGTGTCCCCTTCGGGGGTTAAGGCGTAAATGGAAGAAGAAGAAGAAGAACTCTTGTTTCCTGACAAAATCAGTCTGAATACATGCGCAAACTGAATGAATCGACCAGCCTGCGCATATGCATGGTCTGCACATTTAAACAAAGTTCGCGGTAGCCATAGGATAGGTTTATCATTGGCATAGCTGGCCCGTGGGCTTCAAAAGGGCCTCAGGACACATCCGATCAGCAAACACCCGCATCATACAGTTGACCAGTCTAACAAATCTCCAGGATTCGCCGATAGTTTGCAAAATAATTGTTTTAAGATGCACTGACTGGTCTAAGGCTTTGCTGTTTGCACATGTAATACGGTACCTGTCTCATGACACGTTGCCAATATTTAGGCACCCTTGGACGTAATATAGGACAGACAGAAATAAGGATCAAAAGGACCGCATCTTCCAGAATTAGAATGTGTGGATGTTATTAATAGAAGCCCATGAATTTAAAGCAGACCCCTTGTGGTGAATGAATAGCCAGAGCACTGACAAACTTACCTGACGTGTTAAACGGTGTTTAAACTATCACATATTAGGTCATCGTAAATGTGTTGAAATACTTTCCTTTCTTTCGGAATATTTTATTTGGAATATTGAAGAAGGATAGGGAGAATGAAATACATGCATAATGAGGACATATTTAATACTGAGAGGTATGAGATATAATTTGGGACTTGACAATGGTAAGTTGAACTTGATGCATTTTGTGAGTTTCAAAAGGAAAAAGCAGTGTGTGCTTGTGATTTTTTTCCGGAAATTGCCTTGGTGTGCGGTTATACGGGCATGTGCGGTAAATGGGGCGATTACGGTAAATTCACCAAATTTGCTTGTCTTCACCATTCCTTCCCAGCATTTAAAGTTGGTCTCACGAACGTTGCATTGATAGTAATGCTGCCAGATCCATGTTTGCTGTGATACCCTTTTAGCATTTTAATAGCATTGTACTTATTTGAGCCACATCATGTGATTTCCAACAATGTGGCATTGGTGACAAGCAAAAACTCTGATCAGACTGCACACAAGTGCATTCTGATTAGAGCCTTTGCTTATCATATCAGCCACCTATGGGAATGACCCAAGCCATAGAGCCAAAGGGAGGTCTCTGGTTACCCTGTATAAATGAGAAGGAATTGATCTGAATATCACATGACAAAATTGCCACATTGTTGGAAATCACATGATGTGGCTCAAATTTATTTATATTGTATTTACTGACTGTGATATTTGAGTTGTGCATGGTTTTAGTTGTGTGTGATCAGAAAACCTGTCTTAAGAACTGCAGTCTTTACATGCATAAACCAGCCTGAATGGTCAGTGGGTAGGCTGTTGCCCAGACGACTGTGGGACATTGTAAATTTTCAGGTGTAAAGTAACCACCATATTTTTCTGTCATTTCTTCCAATCATTAACCCATACCATTCGGGATACCTACAGGATGAAAATTTACAATGTCCTACAGTTGTCTGGGCAACAGCCTACCCTCTGACCATTCAGGCTAACTCTTGTAGAAATGATGTCTAGGTGTATCTGGGCAAACAGTTTGGATCCAGATCAGGCCCCACAAACGCCGGGCCTGATCTGAGATCCAAACTGTTTGCTGCCTAGACATCATTTCTACAAGAGTTAGTTAGACCAATATTGTCAAAATAGTCTTGATTTTTGATGCAGACGACAGTTTCAGCAGACGACAAAAAAATACCCAGAATGCAATGGGTTAACAAAGAGGAACAACTTTTGTAACTTCTGTTTGCTTCTCCGGATGATGTAGCCCTTCCAGAATGGGGTCTACTGTTACAGAAAAAAATGAGCAAATTTTTGTCTTCATGAATTGACTGCCATTGAGAAAGTAGACAAAAATGACAATACAAGAGTTGTTTCCCCTCAGTTACAATCATTATTGAGACACCTTTACCATTTCTGTAATGGGCTTTCTCTTTTCTCTGGTTTCATCACCAGATATTATTAGGGTCACTGACAAGGCTTTATTAGCCGAAACTACATAGTCTGGCCCATGTTCCTTCTTCTGAATGTATTTTCTGCTCTTGAAGGAACTCTTTAAGATTTAAATTTCCTTAAGACAGATGGCCTTATTTGCAGGGGAAACAACTCTTCTGGTTTCATTTTTATCTCCCTTCCCAGTGGGCTGTGGTTAGTTCTTAAAGGACAGACTTGCTCCATTTGGAGCAAGTTCTTCACTTTAAAAGTTGGCCAGTTGGAAATGCTATGTCATCCAGGGAAACAAGCAGGCTGTCTCAAAAAATAATCCTGTTTGTAAAAATGGTAAAAAAATGTGGTGGTACATACACCTTAACTCATTAAGCCCCAGTGACGCAATTAGCAAAATTTGCAAGCAGCGTAGATCCTGATGAGGTGGCTCATAATGAGCCGCCTCATTTAGATCTACACTGTTTGCCCTCTAGTTTTTGAAATTCTCAATATAAAAAGTTTTGGACAAGGCATTTTTTTAGCTCACCTGAGCCAGAGGCTCCGGGGGAGCTTATAGGATGGTAAGGCTCCGGCGTCCGTCGTCCGTCGTCCGTCCGTCGTCCGTCCACAATTTCAAACGACTTCTCCTCTGAAACCGCTGGGCGGATTGTAACCAAATTTCATATAGAGCCTCCTGGGACCTTAGGAACGAAAAGTTGTTCAAACGGTCCTGGTCACATGACCAACATGGCCGCCATGCCCATATATGGTATAAACCTGAAAAAATCTTCTTCTCCAGAACCAATAGGTTGATGGTCTTGAAACTTGGTATGTAGCATCAGGTACACAAGTACTACCAAGATTGTTCAAATTATGACCTTGGGTTGACCTTGACCTTTTTTACGGTAAGGTCAAATTTGCTTACTCATGCTTTTATATGGCAAAATGCTGCAACATAAGATATCTTCAAAACTGTTGAAGATTTTGGCCTAAAAATTGGTACATACAGTCATCTTAATGACTACATGAAGATTTATGAGTAAAAGAGGTCAAGGTCATTCTTTGACCTTTGACCCAGAACTCTCATATTTTGACAATATCAAACAATCTCCTCAAAAACCACTAGGCCAGTTGTAACCAAATTTCATATAGATCCTCCAGGGGTTGAGGGAATGAAAATTTATGCGTACGGTCCAGGTCACATGACCAACATGGCCACCACGCCCATATATGGTAAAAACCTTTAAAAATCTTCTTCTCCAGAACCATTAGACCGATGGCCTTGAAACTAGGTATGTAGCATTGGGTACTCAAGTACTATCAAGATTGTTCAAATTATGACCCTGGGTTGACCTTGACCTTTTTTACGGCAAGGTCAAATATGGGAAAATGCTAGAACATGAGATTTCATGGTAAGTTTTGAAGATTTTGGCCTAAAAATTGGTACATAGAATCATCTTAATGAATACAGGAAGATTTTTGAGTACAAGAGGTCAAGGTCATTCTTTGACCGTTGACCCAGAAATCTCAAATTTTGACAATTTCAAACAATCTGCTCTAAAACCACTGGGCCAATTGAAACCAAATTTAATATAGAGCCTCGAGGGGTTAATGGAATGAAAATATTTTCTAACAGTCCTGGACACATGAGCAACATGGCCGCCACGCCCATATATGGTAAATACCTTTAAAAATCTTCTTCTCCAGAACCAATTGACCGATGGCCTTGAGACTTTGTAAGTAGCATTGGGTACTTGAGTACTATCAAGATTGTTCAAATTATGACCTTGTGTTGACCTTGACCTTTTGCAGCAAGGTCAAATATGAGAAAATGGTAGAACATAAGATTTCATGGAAAGTTATGAAGATTTTGACTTAAAAAATTGGTATATACAGTTGTCTTAATGAGTTCATGAAGAATCATGAGTACAAGAGGTCAAGGTCATTTTTTTACCTTTGATCCAGATTTCTCATATTTTGACATTTTCAACCATTTCCTCAAAGGCCAAAGGGCCAATTGTGAACACATTTCATATAGAGCCTCCAGGGGTTGATTGAATGAAAATTTGTTCAAACGGTCCAGGTCACATGACCAACTTGGCCGCCATTACCACTTACGGGATAAATCTTTAATAATTTTCTTCCCCAGAACCAATACACCTATGGCCCTGAAACTTGGTAAATAGCATGGAGTACTAGAGTACCACCAAGACTGTTCAAATGGTGACCTTGGGTTTACCTTGACCTTTTTTGCGGCATGGTCAAATATGGGAAAATGCTAGAACATAAGATTTCATGGAAAGTTTTGGAGATTTTGGCCTAAAAATGGTATATATGGTTGTCTAATGAGTACATGAAGATTTATGAGTACAAGTGGTCATGGTCATTCTTTGACTTTTGACCCAAAACTCATATTTTGACAATTTCAGACATGATAAGTATAAGCCACCTTGCCAATTGTTCAGGTGAGCGATTCAGGGCCTCATGGCCCTCTTGTTAATTTTTGCAGACATAAATTTTGTCGTCTGCTTTTTCATACTGAAAGAGTTAATTCTTTGACTTTGGACAGGTATTTTGTTTATCTGAGAATTGTTTATAAAAACTTGGCAAACAGTACGTAGCCTGACCAGACTGCTATGTACTGGGGAGCATGCACTGTTTGGTATGACTGTCCTTACATATAGGGTAAATATGATTCTTTGCGAGTGCTTGTCCCAGAATGGAATAATAAATAGATGTATACATGTATAAGTTTTCTTTGTTGTGTCTTTTTTCCTTTCTGTCCTTCATATATACACAGCCAAGCCTGTCTTAAGGGGTCATCCAAGAGAAGCCCCAAAACTGGCTGTGTAAGACAGATGACCCCTGAATACAGATTCATTTCATTACCCTAATGTGCTTAAGTATTGGGACACCTAAAATAATAAATTTTCCATTTGTCCCAAATGGAAAATTCACTATAATATATATGCACATTACAGTATATTTTGGCTCAAGGTACCCAAAGAGGTGGCTGCTAAAGGAAGGTGACCCTTAACAGAGGCGACCAGACAAGCAGGTTCGACTGTATAGGAAAATGCAGATGCATAGCCTGAGGAAGGTCTCAGGCTTCAAAATATTTCCTATTTGTTTAGGGTTTATGGGTATAAATCTATGTTTATCAGCCTTTGCTTTCATAGGGAATCAACTTATATGACTTCCTGTCTGCTTCCTTGGCAACAAACCCTTCCAAAAGGGGGTCTAATTTTACAGAAAAGAATTTGCTCCTCAGGGAGACAATTTTTATCCCCGACCGAAAGGTGTGGGGGATATAGTGATGAGCCTGGCATCCATCCATCCGTCTGTAAACATTTTCTTGTCTGCTCTATATCTTGAATACCCTTTGAAATATTTTCATGATACTGTACAGATGTGCAGAACAGGTCATGATGAAGTGTCGCGTACAAGTCATGGTAACTCTTGCTATTGTACTTTTTGAGTTATCTCCCCTTTGGTGAATTTTTGGCAGAGCTGTGATCGTTCTGTAACTTGAATACCCTTTGAAATATTTTCATGATACTTTACAGATATGTAGAACAGGTCACGACGATGTGTCGAGAACAAGAATTACAACTCTTGCTGTCTTACTTTTTGAGTTATTTCCCCTTGATGGTTTAAGCTGTGATTTTGTGTTGATTTCGTGTCCGCTCTATAACTTGAATACCCTTTGAAATATTTTCATGATACTTTACAAATATGTAGAACAGGTCATGATGATGTCTCGCGAACAAGAATGACAACTCTTGCTTTCTTACCTTTTGAGTTATTTCCCCTTGATGGTTTTATCTGTGATTGTGTTGATTTTGTGTCCGCTCTATAACTTGAAAACCTTCTGAAATATTTTCATGATACTTCACAGGTATTTAGAACAGGTCAAGATGATGTGTCGCGAACAAGAATGACAACTCTTGCTTCTTACTTTTGGGGTTATTTCCCCTTGATGGTTTTAGGTATGATTTTGTGTCCGCTATATAACGTGACTACCCTTTGATATATTTTCATGATACTTCACAGATAATGTAGACCAGGTCATTAGGATGTGTCGCAAACAAGAATGACAGCTCTTGCTTTCTTACTTTTTGAGTTATTTCCCCTTGATGGTTTTAGGTGTGATTTTCTCTCTGTTCCATGAGAAATATTTTCATGATACTTTACAGATATGCAGAACAGAACATGACAATTTGCCTCATAATACATGAATGACAACTCTCTCATTCATACTTCCCCCCCCCCCCCCCCCCCCCCCCCGCCCCGCCCCCCTTGAAAAAATTGCCCAAATTCACTTACTAGAGAGCTCAAAATTAGATTCGTAGGGCTTGTACTTTAGAAGTTATTCACATTTTTTGAAACGTGAGTGTATCATATGCTATACATTGTGTACATGGTGGCTGTTTGAGATTTTACCTATTTTTAGCAGTCTTGCATACTGTTTTGGTCTGAGTGCTAGATAATCATGCATTTGTTAAACAGATAATATCAATCAGAAGCATAAAAGAATGACAATATATTACTTATATGTGTTTTGAAGTGCATCCTATTTACCAAGGCACAAGGGGCCTTTGGTCGGGGGATTTGCCATCTCTGATGGCTATTTTTTCCTTTAAGAGTTCATCCCATTTAGGAGGGAGGCTTAAAAAAGAAGAAAATGGCAGAGTTGCTTCCCCTGAAGTGTGCCCATTCACCTTAAGATGGATGAATATACTGTGTGGTTTGCAAGGGCGACAATTCCAGCAGAAACACAACAAAACCAACAAACTGACGTGTGCCCAGCAAAGACTCAGATCAGCCTGCCCAGTCTGATCAGAGTCTTCACTGTGCCCTTAAAGACTCAGTAGCTAAGAGTCTAATCTAGCTCCATGCGGACAGCAAAGGCTCTGATCACACTGGGTGGATGCCCAGGCTGAGCTGAATCTTGGGTGGGTGCACATACCACTTTGATGGTTTTCTCATGTCACGGCTCATATTTGCTCCCCTGATTGAAGGGTTCAGCCCAGATGGAATGAATGCAATGTCTGTCAAGCTGCCTCTTTTACTCCTTCCTTTTAAAGGTACATCCCATTTTGAAAGAGTTTTGTTAGCCAAGGAAGCAAACAGGACGTCACCAGAGTTGTCTCCCTTTATAAAAAAATGGCAGACAAAAACATGGAGGTGTACCCTTACACCTTTGGGGTTTTCAGTAATTCCTGAAACCTACTCGCCAACAGTTGTATCATACTCTCATCAGATCTGTTTTGTTTCATGAAAATATTCAAATGGGTTATTGACAAAATTTCATGTGTTTGGTTTAGCTTATTATGCTAGACCAAACACATGCATTTTTGTCAACGACAGATAAACCATTAAGAAACCAAGGCTGTCTTTTTTCTTTCACAACAGTTTCTGTCATTAGCATTAGCATGAGTGCATGTGTGAAGTTAGATGAAAATATGCCAAAGGATCAAATGAAATGTAGCCTGTTCAGTAAATTTTGGCAAAGGTAACTCAAGAGCTTAACAAGATACTGTCTCAAGCTATTGTCTCATTCAGACGAACTCACATATTATTGAGTTTCATAAAAACATTCCTTTATGCTTACTATTAGATGATACATGTATTGTCACTAAAATTTATTACCTACATGTAGGTAATTTATCTTGAATAAAGGATTATTTAAACCAAGTTCTCATCTGTTAGGACTGAGAAGTTGAAGCCAAGATATGGTAGCTTGCCATGGGGAAACTTTATTTTTCATAAAAGTTCATCTTTTGATGAGTGCATCTAAAAAGTTTCATGAAAATATTCTAAAAGATTAAGGAGCTCCACCTTGGATTATAAAAGTTCAACACTTTTATGTAGCACAGAGGGCAGATAACTCATGAATTAAGTTACCAAGAAACTATTTGAGCCGTGACACGACAAAACCAACAATGTGGTTGTGCACCCACCGCAGACTCAGATCAGCCTGGGCATCCGCCCAGTCTGATCAGAGTCTTGGCTGTCCACATGGAGCTAGCTTAGACCCTGAGCTGCCCTTTGAGCTACCCGAAGAGTCTGGTCAAACTGGGCGAATGCCCAGGCTGATCTTTTTAAGATGAATGCGCAGGTGAAATCTTTTGAAACATATATCTAATGAGTGTGAAGTTGCAGCCTAGTATCAAAATTTGCCAAGGATAGGTAAGCCATTATTTTAGAAACAAAAACGTTTTCTTTCTTATTTCATTAAAATGACTGAATTTATGAGGTTATTTTGCCAAGGATAGGTAAGCCTCATGAAAATTTCATGACTGAATCATGGTCTGAATTTGTCTGATTTTCTTCTTTTTTTAATATGCTGAATTTGGTCTGAATATCCATAGTGTCGATTCATCTGAATCTGTGCTGAATTTTTTTACTTTTGAAGACAGTTTCAGAAAATTTCAGCTTATTTTAGTATGGATTCAGACTTGCATTTCAGAAAGATTCATTAAGAATTCAGACATTTAGAGCTATGATTCAGATTTTTTTCAGTAATGTTTCAGAAACTGATGCAGAAATATTCAGACAGATTCAGACTGTTTTCAGACTTGCATTTCGGAAAGTTTCAGACTTACATTTCAGAAAATTTCAGACTTACATTTCAGTAAGTTTCGGACATTTTCAGCTGTGGTTCAGATATTTTCAGAAATGATTCAGAGACAATGCAGAAATGTTCAGCCAGCAGTTAGAATTATTTTGAAGTTTTCAGCCAGAAATCAGAAATATTCAGCATCATTTATGGAATGTTCAGCTGTGATTCAATACTCAGCACTATGTGCTTAAAGGGTGGACAATAGGTCAGCTGACAGGGCTTATCTATACTTTTGAGCTCACCAGTTAAAAATGTGACTCAGGTGAGCTAATAATCCAAGCAAATGCATTGCACTACACAGCCACTTAAATTGCACCATTATATTGCACCTTCTCAATGAGTTCAAGAAAATAAAGTGGACTCTTTAATACTGTCTGAAATTTATCCAGAGGTTCAAAATTGAATTAATTCAAACTTTAAAATACATAGAGGAGCTTACACGAGTGGTCATTTCATATGAAATTTATGAAAGGAGCCTTTTGCAAGTTTCATGAATTTCATATGAAATGACCACAAGTGTAATATTCTGTTTATCATATGACCCTTTGAAATGGGATTTTATCACTCCAAAATGAACATTTTAATAAGAACATGCGTGGTTGATATGGTCATTGTCATTGACATTAAGGAATAAGCTTAAATTCAGTAAGTTTCAGTTTGAATTCAGCAAAAATCAGATTCAACTCAGAAATATTCAGCCATGTTTAAAATATATTCAGCCAAAGGCGCAGACATATTCAGAAAGCAAAATTATTTAGCTATGGAAAATTGGATACTCCCTGGCAGCCAAATCAAGTTCAAGGTATTAACTCAATCACTTCAGGGATCCATCTTGCTGATTTTTATAAGAAATAAGAGACGAAATAACATAATACTTAAGATAATTTCTGGTAGCTAGTTCAAATTAATTACTTATCATTACTTATCATTTCTGCATGCATGCTGCCATCTTCTAACATCACTGTACACATAAAAATTATGTAAAAGCTAATCAAGATTTATCTGTCATGTCCTTCTGCAGAAGAACCTTGAAAAGGAAGTCCCAGCATGCACCTTATGGTCATGTGGTTTCCTGCTGAAACATGGCTGAAATATTCTGAAAAAATATCTGAATAATACAGAAAAGTTCAGAAAAATTCAGGAGAATCCAGAAAAGATTCAGATACCAGTTTGCTGGACTTGATTTGTTGATTTCATTATTTTGCAGTTCTATATAACTCATGCAGTCATAGGTACATAAACACTATAGTATTAAATAGGGACGTTTGCTTATCAACTCGGTAAATTTAGCTTCATGGTCTTCACAATTACTGCTAGGATTACCTCTGCTAATGGTAAACCAGTGCTATAAGTCGGTGCACATATATGTACTACTGACCTACTGGAAATTTTATTATGGCTCTGGAAATTATTTCATTGGAATGAAACTGCATGGTGTATAGCAGGCACTGATACACTATAAAATTCAGAATACCCTTAATAAGTATGGTTCTGAAAGGACTAAACTTTACAGAAAGTTTCAGACATATTCAAAATGTCTGAATTCTTTGGAATTACATGTATTTCAGACAATTCTTCTGAATAAATTCAGACAGGTTTAGCCCAATTCAGTCTGTTTTCAGAAATCAGTAGTTTGGACTCAGATAGATTCAGGCTTTAAAATAAGGATTCAGATTCAGAGAGTATTCAGAAAACTTCAGATTCAACGAAAATTCAGAAATTATTGTTCATGAGGGAAGCCATTAATTTAGCAGCCAAGAGTTGTCTTTCTTACCATTAAAATGAGTGAATGTATTAACTTATTTTGCCAAGGAAAGGTAAGCCATTTATTTAGCAACCAAGAGATTGTAAAACGGAACTTTCTCTCTTATTGTTTTGGGAGAGAAGTATAATTGCTGAAATGAGCAGAACAACAACTGTGATCTGTGGTAGTTTATTCAAAGTAAAGATGTAAGAAAGAAACACATCATTTAATACAAAATCACATAATGGGATGAATTCTCTAATCATTGTATGTCTTCTAATCAGCTGCTGAATCTAGTTTATATTTTAGAAAACATGGGGAATAACTCAGCAAGGCCATGAGAGGTACATGCCGCTGTACACAGACTGATTAGACAGACACACAATCTTAAACTGAATCCATGCCATAGAAGATGCATCAGTTATCCTATAAATCAACTCTAGTTTAATTGAAAATAGGCAATATGTACAAACCTTAGTATATTCTTAAAGTTATAATGGCTTAATGAAAACCCTATTCCTAACACCGAAAATCCTATGGCAATATGAATATAATGTAGCATGCATTTTGGTAGCAATATGAACTTGATTGAGCAGTACGAATTTGATTGAACAGTACGAATTTGACATAGCAGTATGAATCTGATTTAGCAGTATGAACTTAACATAGCAATATGAATTTGATTTAGCAATATGAATCTGACATAGATTTGATTTAGCAATATGAATTTGACATAACAATATAGATTCAAATCTATCTGATTTAGCAGTGAATTCTTATTCAGCAGTGAATTTGATACAACATATGAATTCGGCTTAACAGCTTGAATTTGAATCAGCAATTTGAATCTGACTCTGATCTAGCATTCAGCAATATGCATAACTTTGGTGTAATGAAATATAGCATTATATTATGAATTTAATTTAAATTAAAGCACTTGAATTCTGTTAACAAGACTAAAATAATGCAGAGACTCAATCTAGACAAAGTGCCTTAGCAAGGTAAACAAATCTAAGGCTAAAGAATTAAATATTTTATTAGAACATGCAGTTTGAATTTCAAGCTTAGCCTACGAGAATTAGTTACAGTACAGAATTTAATGAAAATTCAAATGTAAATGAACTTACTGAAAATTCAAGAGTTTAAATATTAAAAACATTCACTTACCTGAAATGAGCAGAACAACAACTGTGATCTGTGGTAGTTTATTCAAAGTAAAGATACCACAGCTTGTTCCTACCACCTTTTATACTGCCCACTTCAGGTTGACAGATTTTTCAGGTTAAATAATATATAAGTTACAGTGTCAGAAACCAATAGAAAATCACCTATATTGTACACCTTATGTGGAAATGATGCAAACTAACAGTTTTTGGATAATTGTATGTAAACAACTTTATTTATGCAATTATCTTGGTATTGGTCAGGTAAAGTGAAGAAAGACCCAACCTGTCCATCTACTGTATTATTGATGAAAGGTTATAGGTTTTATAGGTTTTGGATTTGTTCTGCAATTATTAGATTTTGAGACACATGTCCCTTTTTCTGCCTTGTTATCTTACTGTATTTGCTGTGTTAACCATAGTTCATCTCGCCTGATGCATCTCGCCTTAAACTAGAAGCAATACATGACATAACATACAAAGAGTTATTAAAGTTGAAAAATAATAATCATAAAGCAATCATAATATATAATCATAGTCATTTGTTCTGAAAATGTTCTTGGTCACAAATATTATCATAGAGATAAATTAGGGTTCACTTTCTTTTATGAAGATTTATAAAATAAGGTTTTGTTTTTCTTTATTTGAGAACTGACTTATTGAAATCTTTAAAATGGTCAAGGCAAGCAGATGTCCAATAATTTGATATTCTGTCCAATAATTTGATATTCTTCTATCTTTTGTAGGTTCTTTAAAGTTAATTTATTATTTACATGACTTATGCTGTTTAGCAAATATTTACCAACTGGTCAAAAACACACAATAAGATTTCTATTAATTATTTAAAGACTACATGTGCATAGGTGCATCAAGGTATCCATTTCTTTGTTTCTTTATTGGAAACTCCAAAACAAAGAGGGCAATATGCCTCTTACCAAACAGTTTAGATTTAGCTTTCAAGCAGTAAACATCATGTGGATATGAAACAGTGATGAAAATGTAAAAAGGAACTTTTAACCTAAGCTGGGTGCTACAAACATTATTTGTGGGAATTATTGAGTTCATTTAGTAACAGTTGTATGATACAAAAAGAAGAAAAGAACAAACTAAAAAATGAAAAATGTAACTATGTCTTCAGAACTTATCCTTCTTGTATATTTGATTTTAATATTAACAATCATAAAAAGCAACATTTGTGGAAAGACAATAGAAGTAAGAGAACCCTTCTTACAAGATGTCTTTCTTGTCATTCATTGAAATGAGGGAATTTATAAAGCTATACAAACTATTCTGAATTAACAAGCTATTACCCAGACAAGAATTTTAAAAAGAGCAGATAAGTCATAGATTAAGAGGATAAGACTTGCCTTTCATATTCTAAATATGTCAACTCGCTGAGACAACTAGATTATCAGATAATTATAGTAGATTATCATAATTCTTAGTTTCATGAACATATTCCAAAAGACTGAGGAGCAATAAATAAACCAAACATGATTTTTTTTCCAAGGACAGCTACCCATAGGGTATGGGGTGGGGGCATAGGGGGATGGGGTTGGAGGACTTATTGTTTTAGGTGAGGATCTTCTCGGGGTCAGCATTTTCAACGGTGGCTTCTTGTCTGCACTCTATCTCCTGAAGGGATAGATAGATATTAGCCAAACTTGCACAGATACATCATTGGTTAAGAGGAAATAAATATTCAGATTTTGGTGACCTTGAGCCTATTTTCAAGGTCACAGAAGGTCAGAGATTTTTGAAAAATGCCTTGTCTGCACTCTATCTCCTGAAGATATAGATGGATTTAAACCAATCTTGCACAGATATATATCAATGGAAATTGTAAAAGAACTTATTAGATTTTTGTGACCCTGACCCATTTTCTAGGTCACAGAAGTTCAAGGAATGTTGAAAAATGGCTTGTCTGTACCATATCTCTTGAAGGGATAGATGGATTATGATCAAACATAGACAAGTGTATAATCATGGGGTGCAAAAGAACTGATTAAGTTTTAGTGAACTTGGCCCTATTTTCAAGGTCACAGGCGGTCTGAACTTGGCAACATGATGTAGGTAAATTGATACTGCTAGGAAAGTGCAGGTGGGTGGGGGCATCTGTTTTTAGTCAAAAACATTTCTAGTTACCTTCTTGACTAACATCAACAGACTCTCATAAAACTGTAAGCTTGGAGTATGACTACCATGCTAGAACAAAAAATAAAAAATAAAATAAAAAAAAACACCGTTTCAAAGCCAAATGTGGTAAACCACCACATAAACTAATAGTTTCTTAGGCCCTTTAGTGGGAATCTCTGAAAAAAGAGAAGGAAAAATAGCAGACAAGTCTATCAGACATGGGATGATCACAATCAGAATTGTTTATTGGTTATATGCCCAAAGACTTTCATTTACCATAACCTGTGATCAGGTACCTAGTCCCTAGCTCTTACAAGAGAAGTAAACTTAGTATCGAATCCTCTGCCTACTCCGCAGCAGAATTCAGGAAATCTGAAAAGAGTTCAAAGCCACCTAATAGTCTTTGTCTTGTGTGTGCGTGTGTGTGGCTGGGGGTGGTGGAGAGAGAGAAACTGCACTAGTAAATGTCAGTAACCAAGGAATAATGCTTTCTGGTGTACCTGCTTGGGGGACAATGTCACTTCAGTCTTGTAGGGTATACTGACTGCACCCCTCAGGCATTTCAAAGCAGCTAGACTGTGTCAGTGTGCTGGAATCACATCCAGTCGCTGTTGAGATTCCAGCAAATATCTTGATTCTTCTCCAACTTCTGAAATATTTCATAATCCTCGTCGTTCCATTGGTGCGATATGACTGGCATATTGGTGAAAGGACACTAACATCCACCGTGTCAGGGTGTTCCAAAGGGCAGCTGAGGAAACCATCAAGAAGCTTGCGGTGTTTAGTAAAACTTGCATCCAGCCAATCAAACATATCAAAACAAGGAAGTGCGGATAATTAGTTACAAAATGGTCGTCTTTCGATCGGATCCGTGCGGGATAACCTGCATAATCGTCACATATGCAGCAATTATATATGCTGATTATGTTGTAGTGAGACATCTTGTCGTCCCAGCAATGTCAAATTCGTAAGAATTATTTACGTTTATATTTACGGTTTCAGTTTCCTTGTAAAGTCGCGTAAATAAAAACCTCTTATTTATGCGAGGTGGGTGGGGAAGGAAAAATCAACAACAAATCCAGAACTGGGGGGAGGATACTACAATTTGCTTCACAGAATGAGATGGCAGTCTATAAGCCCTGCCCGAGGGAAATCTTGCTATGTCTGAACGCGTTTTTCTAGCATCATTTGCAGGGATGATGCTAACAAGTGTGCCGTCCTTCGGAACGGGACGTTAACTGGAGGCCCCCTGTGCAGGGAGAGTCATCCCCTGTGCAGGTTAAAGATCCCTACTATAGCTACATGGCTATACGTAGGCTTTCATCCTGCAACACAAGAGTGTACATAAGTACACCGTCTGTGTCCCCTTCGGGGGTTAAGGCGTAAATGGAAGAAAGAAAGAAACTAAAGACTCGCCTAAGTTACAATGGTTGTACTGTCTGCTATAACCCGAGTCTTCTCTGGCTGCAAACCCTTATTGGGTCATGCAGCCAGAGCGATACTGCACTTAAAAACTCTAATTCAGCCGATCCATCAATGGATCGGCCAAGCAAAATTCTAATTTTGGTTTGTCTTATCAATTACCTGCGCAAAAAGTTATACAGTGGCTAATTCCTTATTCATTTTTGCACCATTCTGCAGTGTTTGTCACATTTTATTCCATTTTGAACCATAATAATCTTTGATCGAACTTAATGAGGTAAAGAAAAATATCGCTTTTTGTTGATGACCTCGTTTTGATTTGACAGTTCTTGCGCGTGCCGGTGTACAGGTAAAAATATCCATTATTTCAACATCACAAATCCGGACGTTTCGCGCTTGGACAATTCGCGTTTCGCGCTTGGATAAAAAATTAGTCCCTGGCTCTCAGAGTTGAAAGGAGTAAAATGTCTTTGGTACAAACCAGCTCGTTACGACTAGGACCGAAATGACCGTACCTACGAAACAGATAAAGTGACCGATAGTATTTTTTCTTATAAACACCGGATTGACCTCAAACGATCTGTCAACAAAAACAATAATGGCAGATATATGTTACAAATCTCGACTCCCTCTAAAAAAATTGTTATTTATCTGCTTTTAGACGGAGTATCACATTGAATTACTGTGCCGAGTCATCAAAAGGTATTTTTTGATAGGATTGCAAAGTTTACATATAACTGCAACATAATACGCAATAGAAATTCAACCAGAAACCAAGGGCATCTGTGGGAAATACAATATTAGAGTTTTTAATAAAATAACAGAAAAGAAAAAAAATAATAATAATATTAGAGTTTTCACCACTTACGTTCCTCTGACGTCAATAAGCCGCCAATCAAAATTATAAATAGGCTTTTTCAGTCAGAGAAGGCTTGGATTATGTCTGCTATTGCATAATATTCCCTATGGGCCGTGTCGGAAATTCGGTGACTTACGGAACGTATAATGACACGCTTCCACCGAAGAACTCGGTTGTCGCTAGGTCGATGTTCATTATTATTCATGTTAGATGCAAACAAGAAAGACAGGTCTGACTTCTTAGTTGCGCTGGCTAATACAATTGTTAGTTATCGGTGTGTGTACTGAGGTACCTTTAGCCGTCTTACGGTTAAAATGACACTGCGTACGGCACGTGTATATACTCGCAGCGGCGTCTTTGATCTTTACATCAAAGAGAAAACGTGCTTGACCCATAAACGAGCAGGTAATTGCATATCAACGCTACCGTTAATTACAGTGAATACATAATCGCGTAGACGCGATGGAAGAAATTGTTGTTACTAAGGAAGGGGTTACAAAACTTCTTAAAGGATTAAACCCATCTAAGGCCTTAGGACCTGATGAACTTCATCCTAGAGTTCTAAAGGAGTTGGCGACAGAGTTGGGTCCGGTATTTGCCCATCTTTTTCAACAATCGATTGATAGAGGTGAAATCCCTTGTGAATGGTCTCTTGCGAACATTTGCCCCCTGTTCAAGAAGGGGGACAGGTCTCTTGCCCGTAATTATCGTCCGGTATCCTTGACCTGCATACCTTGCAAGCTGCTTGAACACATTGTGTGTTCGAATATAATGGCCCATCTTGATGAACATAAACTTTTGTCAGACAAACAACATGCATTCAGAAAATGGCATAGCTGTGAAACTCAGTTGACTATGGTGATAGATGATTGGGCAAAAGTGTTAGACAATAAGGGTCAGGTTGACACTTTTATATTAGATTTTGAAAAGGCTTTTGATACACCCCCACATGAACTCCTTAAAAGCAAACTATTTAGCTACGGTATAAGTGGTTCAACATTGAATTGGATAAACGCTTTCCTATGCTTTAGACAACAAAGGGTAGTAGTAAATGGTGTTATGTCAGACTGGGCCCCTGTTGTGTCTGGTGTCCCACAGGGCACCGTTCTTGGTCCCTTGTTGTTCTCCTTGTACATAAACGACATCTCTGCAGACATTGAGTCTGAAATAAGACTCTTTGCTGATGATTGTGTTTGTTACTGTGAAATAAAAGGAATAGATGATACAGTGAAACTTCAGGAAGACATTGATCATTTAGGATGTTGGGCTAGGAAATGGGGTATGAGATTTCAACCTGTCAAATGCAACATGATGCAGCTGACAAAAAAGCATAACAAAATCCAGGCTTCTTACACCCTTGAAGGTACAGTACTGGAAAATGTTGAAAGTATCAAATACCTTGGAGTAACAATTACAAGTGATTTGAAATGGAATACCCATATCATTAATATTTGCACTAAGGCCAACAGAACCCTAGGATTCTTAAGGAGAAATTTGTTTTTTTGTCCCCAAGAAGTGAAAGAAGCAGGCTATAAGACATTGGTGCGTCCCATCCTTGAATTTGGAAGCTCGGTCTGGGATCCCTATACACAAGGCCTTCAGGAAGAGTTAGAAAAGGTGCAAAACCGTGCAGCTAGGTTTGTAACTAGGAATTACACCCGAGAGGCGGGTAGCATGACTGGCATCCTTGAGCAACTTAAGTGGGAAAGCCTCAAAAAGAGGAGGAAGGATAACCGACTCATATTGCTATACAAAGGTCTGAAAGGTAAAGCCAGAATACCTACAGGTGACCTTGTCCCCAAAACTAGGCGTTGCAGAAATCAACATTCCATGGCATTTCAGATACCCACTGCTAGTTTAGATGCATCTAAATGTAGCTTCTTTCCCCAGACCATCAGAGACTGGAATGACCTCCCTGATTCCCTGATTTCCTCTGCTGAAATGTCAGATGATTGTGTGTCAAAGTTCTCATCTCTCGTGAGAGCTAGGGACTAATTTTCCTCCTGTCACACCCCCTGGTGAATGATTGTCAATTTTGGCGTATCGTCAGTAAACAATTCAGATTCAGTAGACCCTGATCAGAATGCGCTATTTCTGTGCACACTGTACGCCATTATTTTCTCACTGGGTTGCATGACGATATGACGATACAACTAGGAAATCGGTGAAATGGATGTTTTAGTATTCGTATTTTAATAGTACCATTAAACAAAACAATGTATATTACCAGAGCGTAGACCATAACATGTCGGAAATAGCGACTATTAATATTAACAGTGTATCTTCGCTTTGAATCTACACTTTTCGGGGAAGAGGTTCTTATTCCTAAAAACTCCATTGACGACAGTATGGATCATGACAAGATCTTCCGTTGTAAGGGCAAGTGTTAATATGAATGTTGTGTTCGTAAAAACTTCGGACAGAGTTTGTTGATACATGCTTCAGTATTCCTGTGTTATGGATACATTCACAAACTTTTGAAGTCGGCATATGCCATACACATACAGGTCAGTTACATTCTCGCGATCGTAAAAAAAGATGGACACCTTTCATCCAAAAGCTCAGTCATCGTCAGTTGTTTTGCAGACTGCCGTAAGAGGTTGAATCTACGAGTGGTGCTCCATACGGACAATCTCAATTTGCCCGTAAGCGGTCTTTTTGTCTGGCTGACACCTGCGTTAATCCGATTAATTATGATATGTGCTAGAATTTTATAGACAGTGGCGATATTTTATATGTCGGGACAAGATCAAAAGGCCGTATGGGACAGTAATCGGGCATATGCCAGATGCCAGAGGTCCCATTTCTCTACGTACTGGAGCAAATCTTGGGCGTAATATACGGCCATACGCCCATTAACAGAAGCCCTGCAGGTCAATTCAATCAACCAGTATTTGCCGGTATTTTCCAGTATTTGCCGTTTTTTACCATTAAATACAGCCGGCATGGAAAATACTCATATTTGCCGGCATTTTGCCAACCTTGCTCAGAAGTCAATAAAGCTCCTAAACAATATGGAATAAACTGTCACTGTAGTATCTTCAGATATAACTGTGATGTAATGACGTTACATAGCTTGCAAAGTTGGTTACTTAGTTACAAATTGTATGTCTATTAGTCAAGAAGAGCACATTATTTAGTTAGCTGTGTTTGTTGATAAATAACATAACCTAGGCGGGCTTTGGTCCGTCTTGGGAATTACAGTAATGGGTCCTTTCGGTCCTATTCCCTTTCGGTCAGGTCGTTTTGGTCTGGGTTGCTTCAGCCTGATTTCAGGAGTGGGTCGTTTCGGCCCAATTTTGATGGGTCATTTCGGCCTGAATTTTTATCCAGTTTTAATAGCTAATAAAATGTTTTCTGACTGAACTTTTATAGTCTGATGATATTTATTGACTTATTCTAATCATAAATTGTTTTTGTTCAATCTATCTATCTGCCTATCTATTTATCTATCTATCTATCTTATTTGCATGCATACCTGGTTTGTCTGAATGCATACCCTGTCTGTCTCTCTGCCGGTCTGTTGCCGGCGTGCATACCTATCAGGCCACCCACCCACCCTACAGTATCCAACCATACCCTACCCACCCCACCCCACCAACCCCTATCCCTACCCTTACCCCTGCCCTTACCCCTACTCTACCCTATTTGCTTTCCTTCTGAACTCTAATTTTCCTTTGATGGCTTATCATCTTTATATTGGTTGCCAATTGGCAAAAAAGAGTACATGTATTAGGATGAAATCAACCTATGACATTACCTGTTGGCCCTAACAAATACACCAGGCTGAAACAACTCGCCCCTAAAATCCGGCCGAAACCACCCACCTTTGAAATGGGGCCAAAGCAACCCATTTCAAGTGAGCCGAAACAACCCACCCTTGAAATGGGGCCAAATCGACCCAGGCCGAAATGACCTGACCGAAAAGGAATAGGACCCAAACAACCTGGATTCAAATAAACAGCATCGATATTAGACATAGGACTTACAAGGGATGTAACTCCAACTGACAAAATAAGCTAGAAAATTTCTTGGTACATGCGGATCACCGCATTTTATGCATATTGGAATTTGCACTTTATGCATATTACATATTGGAAAATAGCTGATGCTCTAAATATTTGTCGATTTATGTTTTGAGGTGTCTAAGGTGCAGGTTTCCAGATGTTTCCATCTCCTGAAAGTGTATGCATCAGGGTTTTTCCCGGACTCAAGATTGAGAGTCTCAGTGCATCCTCTGGGACTCTCAAAACAAAATCCAAGTCCCAATTCAAAGTGATGAATTCTAATAAAAATTAAATTATTCTTGGCACAATACAAAGTAATGATTTTCAAAATAAAGTATTTATGAAATTCTGATATTTGATTTGGACATTTTAAAACATTTTTCAGAGTACAGGACCCTTTACTTTTGGCATTGGACTCTTTAAAAAATTGGTATGTGGGTCCCAAAAACTCCTTAAATACAAGGCCGAGGAAAAACCTTGATACATAAAGTATAATAAGGTCATGGAAAAAATACATAAAATCAGCATTGAGAGAGATATTCCTGAAACTTAAAAGCAGACAATTAATGTAATAAATACTGTATGTGGTGATGAACTTTTTTTCTCCATTTTTTTAGCTCGCCTGAACGAAATTCAGGAAGAGCTACCGTACTACCCCCAGTGTCGGCGTCGGCAAAATGTTAAACTTTTACGTTAAAGTTTTTAAGATCTCATAGTTTCTAAACCCTTTGATCAATTTGGATTATATTTGGTATACTGATAGATATTGGTCCAAAATTTTATTCAGGACCATCCCCACCCCTTGTCAGGACCTTAAGGTCAAGGTCACGGACTTAGAGAAATTTTATGTTAATATTTTATGTTAAAGGTTTTAAGATCTCCTAGTTCTGAACCTTTTAACCAATTTGATTATATTTGGTTTGATGGTAGATGGTGGTCCAAAATTTTATTCAGCACCATCCCCACCCCTGAAGATGACCTTAAGGTCAAGGTCACAGACTTTGAAATTTTATGTTGAAATATTCCTGGCTAAAGTTTTTTAAAACTCTCCTTAACAATTAGACAGATGTTTTTAGTACTTCCACAGATGTTAGATGATTGTCTAAATTTTTATGCAATATCACCCCAACCAGCTTGATAACAGGTCATGGTCATGGACATACAAATGTTATGCTAAAATTTTT
Source organism: Ctena decussata (assembly GCA_963989385.1). Lineage (NCBI taxonomy): Eukaryota > Metazoa > Mollusca > Bivalvia > Lucinida > Lucinidae > Ctena > Ctena decussata. The sequence goes on from OZ022504.1 coordinate 9,265,606, forward strand.
GGTTAAATTTTCCTAGTGTAGGGATGGATTCAGTTTATATTTAAAATTCTGTTAGATGCTGGTCCAGAGTTTTACACAGTACCAACCCCACCTCTCGCATTGACCTGTAGGTCAAGGTCACAGGCTTAAGGTTTATAGTTTCACTCTGCCTAGATGGAAAGTTATACCAAGACTGATGACAGATACTGCTCTAGAGTTTTACATGGTAGCAGCATCACCTTCCTTATTGACCTTGAAGGTCAAGATTTTTAAAACTTTGTGTATGAGATGGGCAAGCCCCAGTTCAGGCGAGCTATGCTGTCTTGTGACAGCTCTTGTTAGTTTAAACAATATTTTATTCATCATATAAACATACACTATCAATTGTTACAGCAATACTATGAAAGGATTCGATAACAAGCTGAAAGGATTTGATAACAAACCATATTTTTTTGCTAGAGAAAAACAAGTAAGTAAAGTAGGTTTACAGTGGCGGGGAATGATGCACACTCTTATGATGGATGCTTTTATTTTATTGATGACAAATTACAGCTTGTATTCTTACATAGCAAAAAAAAAAAAAAAAAGAAAACTCAGTACTGTTTCTGAAGCATTTATAAAGTGGCTAGTGGTTACACTTCCGGCTGTAAATAACGCCCCTAAAATGCATTGCCTCTTGGGTGTTTAATAGAATTAATATGGTAATTTTTCTTTTCAGACTATGGGGTGCTCTGAATGTTCTAATATTCAACATCATAGTGTTTATGATGACTGTTGCACATCTACGAGCTGTCCTGTCTGACCCTGGTATTGTCCCTCTCCCTAGAAGTGGTTTAGATTTCTCAGACATCCACAGTGGAAAACAAAGTTTGGTAAGCTATCAAAGTTTTCATATTAAGTGTTTGGTCACTTAAACATCAAGTACTAAATAGAATCTAAAATGAAAGGTGAATGTGAACACCTTCAAGAGAAGTGGCATCCCAAACACCCACGGTCATTTAATATCGCGAGACCACTCCTCGTGTTTGGCACATGTATATGTGTATTGTCCGAAAGGAGCACAGTTGCCGAACATTTTCCCAGCTGTTTATGACATTGCAACGCCGGCGAAGATCAAAGCCAGACTGAACGGAAACAGGCTAGAAGCTTAACGCTGACTTGTTTCTATTTTGAACTTTACTGTACTTTCACTTTCCGTTTATTTATCCGTGAACTGGGCTACTTTCGTTTTCAGAAAAATGACTCAACTGGTCATGGAAAAGGTATGTATTTGGGAACAACGAATACTCAAACTAGCCTGTCAGTCTGCGCAGTGTAGCTAGAGACTCTGTTTAGTGCCTTGTGCAAACCGTATGATCCGTGTGCAAACTGAAAGAAACCAAAGTTCGGATGCGCATGCTAGTCCAAGCCTTTGCTGGTTACAAAAGCCATCGTCCATTAGCCTTTCAATTTACAAACTTCAGACAAGATAATCCCCGCCAATTATGCAATTAGACACCTTTTGCTCAACAGAAATTAATGACTAAGCCATCAAAACGTAAGTGGTCGTGAAGCGATAATTACCTGTAAAGGTGGCAGTGATGACCTGAGGCTATAAATATTTATCTCATTGATGACAATAGGTGTTATTTTCTGGGCAAAAAATTGGAGCATGAATTTTAATTTCGAATAATTGAGAGATATTTATAGTGAATTTCCTCCATCGGGACCTTATTTTTCTGTCGAAAAATCAGATTTTTCGAATAATCATAATTCGAATAACATGAAGACGGATCTAAATTTTCGAGACTTTTTGGAAGAGAGAAAACATCTTACCGATAAATTACAGACCAAGTTATATTTTATCATATCAGATTGCTGGAAGGATGATAATGAACCCTGTTGACACTTGAAAAGAATTTGGCTTCCAGTGGGATTCAAACATTGACAGCTAACTTAGTAGGCCAGTACTTAACCCACTGTGCTACTGAAGCTCTTACAATGTACTGTTGGTTAGAAGGAAAGGGCTAAACTTACAAACAGGCCCCGGGGTTATAAACCTTTTTTCATGCTCAGCTGAGTTGAGCATGAAATTTTACCTTCTAATAAATAGCAAATTACTGATATGTACAGTTGTTTTGTTGCTCAGTTTGGCGGAGTATGAAATTATCTCTGCTTATGAATATGAAAATGCCAACATTAGTTGGCATTTTCATATTTATCAGCAGAGAAAATTTCATGCTCAGCTGGGTTGAGCATGAAAATGTTTTATAACTTCGGGGCCAGAGGAATGTAGGACATTTTGGCCACGGAGGTTTCGGCCACGGACATTTCGGCCTAGGACAGTTCGGCCATGGACATTTCGGCCAACGACATTTCGGCCATGGACGTTTCGGCCAAATCTGAAAAATGGGGAAACGAAAATATGCTACTGTAAATCATTCAAACTGACCAAAATGGTCTTTTTTGCACACATGGCTCCAAAAAAGTGTGGCTTGGCTCAAAAGAACTTCAACCATATCTCTTAAAGCCAAAAGCCTCTTCAGCAATATGTTTGCATATAAAGATATTATAGGCATCACGTGAAGGATAAAGGTCACATTAGCCCATGGATGGGAATGGCAGATGTGGCAGACTGTGCTCAAAAAACTTTAAGAGTGTTTAAGGGCTATAAACCTTTTAAAACACTTAACCAAATATCATATAAGGCCCCAGTTCTAGTAGATGAATTAATTGTTCACACTGTTTTTCACTTAAAGATACTCACAATGACCTTAAAGATGTTGAAGGTCCATAAAACATCAAAACAACAGCAACGAATCATTAGAATTCATTAAGATTGGCTTAAGTTACGCATATGAAAACTTAGTTTAATTATAAAAATTAATTTTGGATAAAGGCCGAAACGTCCACCCTTGACAATTTCTGTGGCCGAAATGTCCATGGCCGGACTGTTCTAGGCCAAAACGTCCTAGGCCGAAATGTCCGTGGCCGAAATGTCCGAGCACTGGCCAGAGATGGGGTCAATTACATGGGAAAGTAATTAATTACCATTACCATTACATTGCAGTGTGAGCATTACCATTACACAATTCTGGGACAATTTATTAATTAAATTACCATTACTTGGGAAATGTAATGCATTACCATTACTCATTACATTTTTCCATTACAACTTTTCACTTATAAAATAAGTGCAGGGAATTTAGGGAAAAATATATTAAACTTTTATTTGCGATGTTACAATAGATACAGAGATGAAGAGTTGTGTTTCCTTTTCACATTTACCCCATAGAAGGAATTTGCATATTACATGTAGTTTTTTTTTCATCAAGTTTCATGTACAGTGGATTCCGAAGCGTTTGTTGTTTCTTTTCTTTGAGAGGGGTGGATGTGCTTGAACTGGTTTTTAAAGATTGATATTCATCTGTGTGTTTCTCTTGGAAAAAAGTGAAAGTTTTGAATTTAACCTTACGGTGTCATAAAATAGGATAATGGTCAATACACACTTTTTCTGTCACCTTATGGCTCATTGACTGAGGGACAAAAAGGGGTGGTAATCCACTGACACTAATTAACAAAGGTTGAAAACACCTGACTGGTCCACAAAGATAAGGTCATGGCTTGTTGCATGTTTTTCTCTTGATATCTATGTAAAACAACAGACTAGACTCTGATATGAATGACAAAAAAAACTGAATTTTTCTTTGATACCTGCCTGGTAAAAAAATAAGGTAACAGTGTGACTTTGGTGGAGTTATGTGTTTTCACACCATTGTCTAATAGTAGAATAAGATTACAGACATAAAAGTCATAAGATGGTCTTTGAATATCTGACAGAGAAAGAATATTGTTGAAACATGTACATGAAAAAAGAATGAGGTTTTACCTTCACATGTGTTGTGAAGTTTGATGCCACTTTCAAGCTTTCTGTTATATATAGATTTATTCACTCACTGTTCAGAGGGAAGGGGAAATGATTATTCTGTTGTTGGTATTTCTTTTGAATTACCTGAGATTAAGTGATCAAACTAATTTTTTGTGCCAAAAGAAAATTTTGTTTACTGCAGAAATCAATGATAAGTCTATTGTTATGTGTTCATTATCAAAAATACCTGTTGACTAGAGGGACAGGATCATTATCACATTAGATATCCAGATGCAACAAAAAATGTGGATAATAACCAGTGTATCATGCACCTGTAGAAAATTTATTAACAGCAGATATCTTTGAGCAGTAAAATGGATTGCTATTATTTTCCATTGTTGTTGTTGTATTACTATTAATAATATTATTATTATTTATTATTATTTTATTGTTTATTAAATTAATATTCCTTTTTTCACTATTACTGTATACTATAGCTCTTATACAAATTTTAAGAACAGGTCTGATGCGGAACCACCAAGTCCACTTTTTGCTAAGGTTGACTGCCCATTTTAGGACAATTTAAACCTATTCTGCTACAGCTGACTGCTTATGCCGGATATAATACCTTATCATAGCATCTTTTATATTGACAGATCCCATCTCTGCAGCAGATGCCATTGTAAACCTAAATTAAGTTGATTTTACCTGAAGCTTCACTGATTTGACTATCATCAATTTGGCACAAAGGTGCTGGCAGAATGGGAAATACATTTGCTGTCCCTGAACAGTCTGGTCTTGGTCTACAGTGTTTGCCCAGACATTCCTGTCCCAATATTTAGTGAGGTGGTGCAAGTTTTACAGATCATTTTGGAACTTTATTTGCTTGTAAGACCACATTCACACCTGTGTTTTTATATCACTTTGAGTAAAAATCCAAGTATATAAATGTACATGGTAAACAGTAAAATGAATAAGATGAAGAGGGAAAGATATCAGAATCCAATGATGTCTATGCAAAGAGATATATTGATAAGCATCAGTTCCGCAAAGCCTATACTGCCATGCCGAAAGCAAGTCAAGTTCTTATAAATAGTTTGAAAACTGTTTCTCAAGACCTTCAGTATTGCATATGTCCTTTATTCAAGGTATTCTGAATAGCTGTTTTTGGGTCCAGTTTCCACAAATATCTAGTTTTAGTTAAGAAACCAGTTCAAATATTTCAACAGTAGAGTATTAGCATTGGAATCTTGAAATTCAGAATTTGGCCCTTTTAAGGAGTCATAGGACGTATGGCTTCTAAGCATGTATTTACGCACAGTTAGCCAGGTAAGAGATTTTGAACAGTGCATTGATTGCACATGCATAGTATGCTAAATCAGACAGGTGTGACATCCCTTATTCAGTGAACAAACCTTACCACCACTGAACTAGAAAGTGTAAACAGTTTTTAAAATTCGTAGAAGACCTATAATAACTTTAGTTGTTTTGGTCTTGAAAAGCAGCTGACAGTGATGTTCATGATCATAAACTACTACAAAGTAATGAAAATGTAATGCTAAAAAGCATTACATCATTACAGCATTTTTCTACTTGTAATTAATTAAATTACCATTACATGTAATGAAAAAATCCTTCATTACTCATTACTTAGCATTACTTTGAAAAAAGTAATGCATTGTAATGCATTACCATTACTCATTACCATTACCCCATCTCTGTTCGGGGCCAGATTTATTAAGACTGGCAGTATGGTCAATATCTGTGGGCAATTTAGTTTTTTTCTTTGTTTTCTCATTTATTAATTTTTCAGCTTCTATCATATTTAAGGTGTGTATGTATGCTCAGGGATCTCCCCAGACCATTAAGGCATGTCGCTTGCAACATGCCTTCCTCTTCAAAGTACCTCTGCATCATGCTTTATTTTCCAATGAAAATTTATTTAAGTGCTATCAATTCCATTTCTTAGAGAGATAAGTTATTTTTAAATGCATTAAGGATCATCAATTGATTATTTATAATGTAAATTTAGATTAATTTTGACAAAAGATAGCCATATTAAGGATCTTAAAATAGATCAACAAGTCAAAATCTGATTTTTGTTCTAAAAGCGACATGCCTTCTGAAATTTCTGGGGAGAACACTGTATGCTGCTATGCTTCTTTGAAGGGAGGCAACTATTGTTACATCTTTTCTCTGCATAACAAAAGATGTTCAAAAAGGGGTTTTCTCTTGCAAGAAAGGCTTTGCTCCTGAAGGAGCAAATTCTTTCCTTTTAGAGTTGACCCCTAATGCAAAAGAGAGACAGAAAAAATGGAGTTGCTTCCCCAGAAAGTGTACCAGTTTAGTTTTAAATATCATGATTTCTTTAGTTACAGAGAGACGGATGGTCACTATGTATGAAATGTGAGACGTATCGGCCACCGAGAGCACATCATTGCAGAATCTGTGAGAGATGTATCAGAAAAATGGACCATCATTGTCCATGGTAAATACTTGTCTTATTTTTGTTGTTGTTGATTTTGCCACTACACAGGGTATAATCGATTCTGCTAATTTTCGCTTCCTGCAGAGACTGTACATCATATTTGGCTTCTGCTGAGACTGTCCGCAAACTCTTGTTTCCTGCAGGGACTATTGTCCTCGAAAATGGCTTCCTGCCGAGGTTGTCTGCATGACTCTGCTTCCTGCCGAGAGCCTCGGCAGGAAGCAGAATCATGCGGACAGTCTCTGCAGGAAGCCATTTATCATGTACAGAAGTCTCGGCAGGAAGCAAGAGATCGCGGAAGTCTCGGTGGAAGCCAAATATGATGTACAGTCTCTGCAGGAAGCGAAAATTAGCGGAATCGATTATACCCTGTGCACTAGTTTTTCAAGGCCCTTTCAAGAATATTTCACTTACCGTATTAATCCTATTTAACTCCCTGGGAGCATTTCATTTTAGATAAATGGGGCATTTATTTAGAGCCTAAATGGTAGTTAATCAACCACTGCAAAAATACCTCTTATAATTAATTTTAAGGTTACTGGATATACTTTGCCTCCCTTCTCAGTAGTGTACATTCGTAAAAGAAAAAATTGACTGATAGAGGAGCAAATCCTTGCCTTTAAAAGTAGGCCCCATTTTAAAGAGCTACCTTATCCAGAGAAGCAAACAGGAATTCATGTAAGTTAATATAACATATAATTTTCAGAAGAGGCAGGGGACATTTGATAGAGCAAGGCATTTATTAGAATAAATAAGGTATATCATGCCGACCATCTAGGAAAAGTTGGCACAAACCAGAGTACCTATGAAAAATATCACCGGACCTCCTGTTCGCAGAACTCGACTCTCTCAAGTGTACTTAGTGATTGAGTCAGTGCTGTCATTCACTTGATATGGGAGCCTATTGTTCTTTTTTTTTTTCAGAAATTTCATATGAAGTATCAGTTTTGGGGTGGAGCAAATTCTTAGCATTAAGGAACTGCCCCCCCCCCCCCCCCCAACATGTAAGGGTGCTTTCTCTTTATGCCCTAAGACTTAAGATGAATGGTTATCCCACAAGGGGAAGCAATTTGGCCATTGCAATGCTAAAACTCCTCACATTTTGTCTGACAGCAAAAATTATGTGCATACTTGAGCCGCGACACGAGAAAACCAACAAAGTGGTTGTGCGCCCAGCGAAGATTCAGCTCAGCCTGGGCATCCGCCCAGTTTGATCAGAGTCTTTGCTTAGAGCTTAAAAGGTAGCTAAGAGTCTAAGCTACCTCCATGCGTACAGCGAAGACTCTGATCAGACTGGGCGGATGCCCAGGCTGATCTGAGTCTGCGCTGGGCGCACAACCACTTTGTTGGTTTTCTCGTGTCACGGCTCACTTGATTTTGTGAGTACCGAAAGACTAAGCCAGTTGTCTGCTAAAGACTTTATCAGAGCTCTAGATAAGAGGGAGTATTTGGTGATAATTAGGGATAATTTTTGTAAATACTGTATAAAAACATATGTTGTGACCCCTCATCTGAACCGTTCAGATGAGGGGTCACAACATATGGTTTCAATGAGACATAAAAATAATTATCCCTCAATTATCATCAAATACCCATCTTATCTACAGCTCTGTTTATTAAGCTAACAATGCTTTGTTTTCTGTTTTAGGATAAACAACTGTGTCGGGGAACTCAATCAAAAGTTTTTCATGCAGTTTCTTTTTTATGTTGGTAAGTAGCAAGGCTCTTTATTTAAACCCCAGGGCCTGACAAATCCATTGTCCGGCTGCCCGGGACAAGTTAAAATATTTGCTGAAAAATGTATAGGCTATGTAGCGAAAATGGAAGAATTTCAGCTTTTTGTAGTAAAATCTTTGTAAGTAGATAAAATTTTGATTTGTCAAGCCCTGAAACCCGTAAAGTGCTAAAAATGAAAATAGTTGCATTTGCAAACAGCATAGATCCAGATGAGGTGGCTCATAATGAGCCACTTCTTTTGGATCTACACTGGTTGCCCTCTAGTCTATTAAAGTAGTCTTTGAATTTTTAATATGGTGTAGCTTGGACAAATAATGTTTGTACATTTTTGACATAATTTTTTTCTGCCTTTTTTAGCGCTTTAAGGCCAACATTTTGGGGGACTTAAAAGTGTGTGTGTTTGTCTTCTCAGAACATATTAAGAGCTTCAAGTAAGAATAGTGTATGTGGATGAGGGAGGGGTTTGATGTGGAGAGTGGGATAGAGGGTATTATGACCTATTGGTTAAGACTACTGACTTGGTACACAGCAGAGAAATCCAGGTTCTGCTTTTGTAAGGTCAAGGGCCGTATTCATAAAACCTCTTAAGTCGTTGCTATGTTGTTGCTAAGGCCCAATTTCTATGAAGGAGATTTCCTACAACTACGAAATTTGCTCTGGAGGAACAGTCTGAAAAGACTGTTCCTCCAGAGCAAATTTCTTAGTTGTAGGGAATCTCCTTCTTAGAAATTCAGCCTTAGCAACAGCATAGCAACCACTTAAGTCATTTTATGAATACGGCCCTAGGTGATTTTTGTCTAAATCCAGTTATAGCCATACCTGTCAACTTTCAGAAATTTTCATGGGGGAGACAGCGCGCGAACTGATATTTTCGACCACATTTTTTGACGACTAAGCGCGCGGAGAAAATCACTTAGAATTTCCATGGGGGAGACTTTTTTCTAATGTAAAAGAAGGCTTACAAGGCATTTTATGTTTCTAAAGATAACTTTATCTTTCAAAACAATGCATTTGTAAAGTCTAGAAATGAAGAAACACTTATAATCCTAATCCTTAAAATTCTTTATCATTGTAACTACATTAAAATCTTACAGCAAAATACCATTATGAATGATTAATGCTATAGAAATTAAAGCCTAAATATGTCCCAATCGAGATAGGGTTGCTAGTCTTCGCCGATTCCAGTGCTTTCTATGATCGTTCTTACCACCATTTCCCAGGCTGAAATGTCTCTCGCAACTAGCACTATGTGTAAAAATGATCCTCTTCTCGCTATGCTGTATGCAGGGAAACTTGATCGCTTGCGTATATTGATAGGAGACGCTTGAATTTTCTCTCATTTTTGCATTTTTCTCGTTTTTTTTTGCTGCAGGAAATAAACATTTTCTGGTTTTTCGAATTCACTGACTAAAGTAATGTAATCGTTATGAAACCGAGAACCAGGTGTAATAATCTATTTTTAATTGTTGCGTGCGACCGGTCACGGAATTTCCCGATTCTTCTTTCTGCAATCCTGCCACAGTAGGACTACCTCTTATAATGACCGCTTGCAATTGGGAAAACTACCGGAACCAATCGGAAACTCACGAGTCCAAGCGGAAGTGAGACTGACCTTCACCTTGAAAAACTAAAAACACGCGAAGAAAAAAATGATAAAAATCACTTTGATTTTTAATATTGGCGATGAAAATAGAAATCCGGAGGTTGTCTAAAAAGCAGGAGAATTGGGTTATTTTTGAAATACGATCCGGAGATCGGGAAAGGGTCCGAAAATCGGGAGACTCACGATTTATGCGGGAGAGTTGACAGGTATGGTTATAGCCCATCTTTGCTTAGTGATTGTAACTTGACTTGGTAATTGTAAAATGCTGTGTAATGGACTAAAAATCCAAACCAAAAATAAAACTAAGCAGAAAATTTTATTTTTCACCTTTTGGAAACATGTAATCTGCAGGTCATGGTCATTTGACATATTTTAAGATATTCACTGTGAAAGGGGATTGAACAACAGAGCAGCAGAATTATGGAAAGTCAAATGCTATGTCCCCTAACTTTTCTTTGAAAAGGCATGGGAGGGGTGGGGGAGGGGGAGAAAACAGCAAAAAAAAAAAAAAAAAAAAGGAGGATGTTTAGTGAAAGTTTGGGGATAATAGTTCTTATGTCTCCATAAAAACTTACATTGTATTATCGTCTTAGACCGGTCACAATTTTGTATAGCTTAATAACTGAAGATGCATATCATTGTGTTTTAGGGTTAGCAGCAGTCCATGCTACAGTAATGGTAATAATTTCCTGGATTGTGGACCCAGGGGTAAAGGGAGATATGAAACATTTTAAATTGTAAGTAACCTTAGATGGATGGATCACTTGCAATTTTATGTCCTTTTTAACAGTATTTCAGTCATGTCAGGATGATTTGAGGGTTATAATGAAAGGCTGTGTGCAATGAACTCCAGTTTAAGGTTGGAAAGATTTCACTATCCAGCCGGTCTCGAACTCGTTACAGCTAGATCAGCAGGCTAGCCTTTTACCTTGCTGAGCTACCTGGGCTGCTGTAAGTAAACTTAGAACTTATTGTCTATTAACCCATTCCATTCGGGATACCCCTTTAGGGGTGTCTGGGCAAACGGTTTGGATCCAGATCAGGCCCCACAAATGTGGGGCCTGATCTGAGATCCAAACTGTTTGCTGCCTAGACATCATTTCTACAAGAGTTAGTTAGACCAGTATTGTCAAAATATTCTTGATTTTTGATGCAGATGACAATTTCAGCAGACGACCAAAAATACCCAGAATGCAATGGGTTAAGGCAAATGGATTCCCTTCCATGTTTTTGTCGTGGTTGAAGCTAGCAGCAGGGACACAAGAGGCACTACTTTTGAACTATTGGCATCATCGGCAGCATTTACTTTTTAGCTCACCTGTTCGTTCAGGAAGAGCTATTGCACTACCCCCGGTGTCGGCGTTGGCGGCGGAGGCGTTAGCAAAATGTTTAAGTTTTACGTTAAAGTTTTTTATGTGATGGGCAAGTCGCTGTCAGATGAGCTATCCTGTCCCTGTGACAGGTCTTTTTGTTAGCTCTTCTGGTCTGGTTCTGTATTTACTATAGGCAATACTTTGAGACAAATCCTGAAAGGCGAGACAGAGGATTCCATGGAATTCTTGTTTCTACCATTGTTTAACCCTTTTGTGCCTAGTGTCCCATACAGTGGTATAAATCAGCAAACGATGCAGATTCAGATCAGATGTCGCATTACGCGCTCGTCAAATAATCTAAACCAGACACCCTTTAATTGACAAATGGACTTATTTATTTGATAAGGATAGACCAACCTGTCCACTGGGCAAAAATTGGTTAATAGGTAGGCAACTTCCAGGGTTTAATATTGGATTCCCAGTCAGAGGGGGTTACTTTTAAAAGAAACAATTTACTTCCAGTGAAGCAACTTCCTTTTTTAACCCATTCCATTCGGGATACCCGTTTAGGGGTATCTGGGCAAACAGTTTGGATCCAGATCAGGCCCCACAGACGTGGGGCCTGATCTTAGATCCAAACTGTTTGCTGCCTAGACATCATTTCTACAAGAGTAAGTTAGACCAATATTGTCAAAATATTCTTAATCTTTGATGCAGACGACAATTTCAGCAGTCGACAAAAAATACCCAGAATGCTCATAATGAGCCACCTCATTTGGATCTACACTGTTTGCCCTATAGTCTTTGAATTCTCAATATGATATAGCTTGGTAAAAACATTTTTTTTGAATTTCTGCAGACGTAAATTTTGTCGTCTGCTTTTTGGCACATTAAGGGTTAAAACCACCACATTTATGCTCTGATTACCTTAGTGGATAACTAGAAGAAAAATGTTGAAATTGTATTCCCAGATTTTACAACTGAGGAACACCAGTTGACACTCTGGACCTAATTGTTCAAAACTAACAACGTTTTTAGCTAGCAAGGTGTTAAAATATAAATGGATTATATGCAAAATTTAACACACTACCATTTTGTGTCGAAATTTTCCAGTGATTTTATGTGTACCAAAAGATTTAATGACGTTATCCAGTCAGATGCCGTGTTATATTTGAAAGTGCATGAGAATTTATGTTGAGAATAAGAAAAAAAGCATATTTTTACCTCAGATATTTAACTTACACTAACTTTGTTCAGAGCCCTAGATAAGAGGGAGTATTTGGTGATAATTAGGGGTAATTTTTGTGAATTCTGGATAAAAACATATGTTGTGACCCCTCATCTGAACCGCCTCGACAAGACGGTTCAGATGAGGGGTCACAAAATATGGTTTCAATGAGAAATAAAGAAAATTATCCCTCAATTATCATCAAATACCCCTCTTATCTAGAGCTCTGTAAAATACACTAATTTTGTTGTGTTTCTTACAGAGTTCATTCCATTATACTTGTGATAGAGTCATTATTGTTTGGACTGTTTGTGATAGCTATTGGTTGTGATCAGTTATCGTCAATATTTGACGACACCACTGCGGTGGAGTTTGTGAAAAAAGAAGGGGCCAGAAGAAATAAGTCAAAATGGTCATTATTACAAGAGGTTTTTGGGAAAGGTTGGTATACATTTCTTGTACATAAATCAAAGGAGTTTATAAAGTCCAATTTTAATAATACTTATGTCATATTATATATAACTTAAGTTCTTGCCGCTGATTAGCATCCATTTGCCAATAGCTGAAGTTGTATTGGACAGGGCATATAAAAGTATACTTTAAAAATTGAAAAAAAAAATAGGAAAATAATAAGTATCTGTCCTAAAAATTGAACAGTTTGGGTTTTCAATGCAATAATGTGTCTAAAAGATGCAGATGGCATGGCAAACAGTGTAGACCCTGATCAGACTGCTCTTTAACAAGCAGTATGATCTTGGTCTGCACTGTTTGCTCAGACCTTTTGTCCCAATATTTAGAGTTTTTACAGCTCAAGCTTTAACACAGTGTTGGCCAGGGCAGGAGAAAAGTTGTCTTAAAGCTTGTGGCAGCACAGTGTAGATAGGTTCAATGGTTGACTAAACTGAGAAAGGTATATACACAGTTCCAAGCCACACCCAGAAAGTCACTCAAAATCACATGGTAGCCTATACCTGGCCAATGCAACGACAGCTTAGCACGTGACATAGTCTCTCAAACAAATCGCACGTGGTCAATATCGAACATGAGTCCGTGATTTTACCTTACAGTTAACGAAGGGATGTATACCTGTTTAAAGAAAACAAACTAACACCACTATTGATAAACTTACCCTGCTCTGCACGAACAGAACGCATCAGAAATGCATGATGAACCAACTGCCATGTATAGGTCATGAGGAGGCTGATTCTTCGCCATAGATCGCCAAGATTTAGCAGACACTTGCATATGCCATTTGTTTTTAGCTCACCTGGCCCGAAGGGCCATAGTGAGCTATTGTCATACCAATGCGTCCGGCGTCCGGCGTGCATCGTGCGTCGTCACACAATGTGTCCGTCAACACCTAAAAACAAATATTCAAACATCTTCTTCTGTAAAACTACTGGTCCCATGGTTCTCAAATTTCACATGGAGCATGACCTGACTCCAGGGTCTCAGAATTGTAAAATTGGGTCAGGTTGAAAATCCAAGATGGCCGCCGTTACTAAAAATAGCAAAAACAACAAAATAAACTTCTTCTCCAGAACCACTGGGTATATTTGTCTGAATTTTGGCATGGAACATCAGTAAAACCTTGGTATTCAAAATTGTAAAAATGAAAAAAATCTGTAGCGGAGTTTTGTCACAGTGACCTACTTTCTGTTGATGAGTGTAATTTTTAGCTCACCTGGCCCGAAGGGCCATAGTGAGCTATTGTCATACCAATGCGTCCGGCGTGCGTCGTGTGTCGTGCGTCGTCACGGAATGTGTCCGTCAACACCTAAAAACAAATATTCAAACATCTTCTTCTGTTAAACTACTGGTCCCATGGTTCTCAAATTTCACATGGAGCATGACATGACTCCAGGGTCTCAGAATTGTAAAATTGGGTCAGGTTGAAAATCCAAGATGGCCGCCGTTACTAAAAATAGCAAAAACAATAAAATAAACTTCTTCTCCAGAACTACTGGGTATATTTGTCTGAATTTTGGCATGGAACATCAGTGAAACCTTGGTATTCAAAATTGTAAAAATGAAAAAAATCTGTAGCGGAGTTTTGTCACAGTGACCTACTTTCTGTTTATGTGTGTAATTTTGCTCAAATGCCAATGTCAAAAAATGACCTATTTAAACAACTTCAAACAACTTCTCTAAAACTACTGGTCCCATGGTTCTCAAATTTTACATGGAGCATGACCTGACTCAAGGGTCTCAGAATTGTAAAATTGGGTCAGGTTGATAATCCAAGATGGCCGCCATTACTAAAAATAGCAAAAACAACAAAATCAACTTCTTCTCCAGAACCATTTGGTATATTTGGTTGAAAGTTTGCATGGAACATAAGTAGGACCTTGGTATTAAAAATTGTAAAAATAAAAAAAATCTATAGCGGAATTAGGTCACAGTGACCTACTTAGCGTTTACAAGGCCGATTTTGCTCAAATGTCAATTTCTAAAGAAAACGCAACCAATTCTGACCAGATTTGGTCAGAAATGGTTCTTGAATGGAATTATTTCAATTTTGTGCCAGTTGACTATCCAAGATGGCCACCATGGGGGCCATTACTAAAAATAGCACAAACATAAAAATGACAATTACTCAAGAACCCTTGAATGGAATTGGACCAGTTTTGTGTCAGAATGTTCTTTGCTTGAAGCCATTTCGATTAATTGCGATTTAGCATTCCAAGATGGCCGCCATCTGGTGTTACTAAAAATAGCACAAACATAAAAATGACAATTACTCAAGAACCCTTTAATGGAATTGGACCAATTTTGTGTCAGAATGTTCCTTGCATGAAGTCGTTTTGATTAATTGCAATTTGGCATTCCAAGATGGCTGCCATCTGCCGTTACTAAAAATAGCACAAAACATGAAAATGACAATATCTCAGTAACCGCTGAATGGATTTTGACGAAATTTGTGTCAAAATGATTCTTGCATTGAGATGTTTCAAAAATATCTAACTGTAGACCAGTCATATTGGCCTCTGTTACTAAAAATAGAAAAATGTGAGAATCAGAAAATCTCAATGGAACTGAACCAAATTTGTGTCAAAATGGTCCTTGCTTGAAGGCTTTTCGATTTTTTGCATTTTCGCAATCCAAGATGGCCGCCATCTGCCGTTACTAAAAATAGCACAAAACATGAAACTGGCAATATCTCAGTAACCCCTGAATGGATTTTGATGAACTTTGTGGCAAAATGATTCTTGCATTGAGGTGTTTCAAAAGTAAATATATAAAGACCAGGCAAGTTGGCCTCTGTTACTAAAAGTAGCAAAATGTGAAAATGAGAAATTCTTAGTGGAATTGGACCAATTTTGTATCAGAATGGTCCCGATGCACAATAGCCAGGTGAGCGATATCAGGCCCATTTGGGCCTCTTGTGCTCAAATGCCAATGTCAAAAAAGGACCTATTTAAACAACTTCAAACAACTTCTTCTCTAAAACCACAGAACCCATGGATCTCAAATTTCACATGGAGCATGACCAGATTGCAGGGTTTCAAAATTGTAAAATTGGGTCAGGTCAAGAATCCAAGATGGCCGCCATTACTAAAAATACTGTAAAACACTTATATTTGGCGGCAGCAAAATTTGGCGGTTTTCATAAATTGACCTTTTGGCGGATTTTTATTTTGGCGGATTTGTGATTTCTGAAAAAAAAATTGACATAACAAGTAACAATAATCAATCGATGTTTTCTGCCGTTAACGAAAGTTCAAATGTACATTGTCTTTTCTTCATTTATGCTTGTGAATGCATATTGTTATGCATTTCCTGTTATAAATGAAATGTTTATAGCGAAAATGTTTTGTTTTGCTTCTGATGTAATCAACTCGGCTTGGGTACTAAGTAGCGTGATAAGTCAAATTAGCATTTTTACACTCCCTTTCGCTAGGCGTGTCTGTTTGAGATCTTTTTTTTTTGTACAATATAATATGGATTAGCTTTGATATTATGGAAGGGTGGAGGGACTGAACTTTATTCTAACTGCAGCCTTTCCTTTTATGATATAGTTTAAATTGGCGGCATTTTAATTTGGCGGTTTTCTTCTTTTCCGCCAATATCGCCAAAATAAAATGACCGCCAAATATAAGTGTTTTACAGTAGCAAAACAACAAAATCAACTTCTTCTCCAGAACCGTTTGGTATATTTGGTTGAAAGTTTGCATGGAACATAAATGGGGCCTTGGTATTAAAAATTGTAAAAATAAAAAAAATCTATAACGGAATTAGGTCACAGTGACCTACTTAGCGTTTACAAGACCGATTTAACTCAAATGTCAGTATCTCAAGAAAATGCAACCAATTCTGACCAGATTTGGTCAAAAATGGTTCTTGAATGGAATTATTTCAATTTTGTGCCAGTTGACTATCCAAGATGGCCACCATGGGGGCCGTTACTAAAAATAGCACAAAGATAAAAATGACAATTACTCAAGAACCCTTGAATGGAATTGGACCAATTTTGTGTCAGAATGTTCCTTGCATGAAGCAGTTTCGATTAATTGCAATTCGGCATTCCAAGATGGCAGCTATCTGGTGTTACTAAAAATAGCACAAACATAAAAATGACAATTACTCAAGAACCCTTGAATGGAATTGGACCAATTTTGTGTCAGAATGTTCCTTGCATTAAGCCATTTCGAGTAATTGCAATTTGGCATTCCAAGATGGCTGCCATCTGGTGTTACTAAAAATAGCACAAACATAAAAATGACAATTACTCAAGAACCCTTGAATGGAATTGGACCAATTATGTGTCAGAATGTTCCTTGCATGAAGTCGTTTTGATTAATTGCAATTTGGCATTCCAAGATGGCCACCATCTGCTGTTACTAAAAATAGCACAAAACATGAAAATGACAATATCTCAGTAACCGCTGAATGGACTTTGATGAAATTTGTGTCAAAATGATTCTTGCATTGAGATGTTTCAAAAATATCTAACTGTAGACCAGTCATATTGGCCTCTGTTACTAAAAATAGAAAAATGTGAAAATTAGAAAATGTCAATGGAATTGGGCTAATTTTGTGTCAGAATGTTCCTTTCATTAAGCTTTTTCGATTTTTTCCATTTTGGCATTCCAAGATGGCCGCCATCTGCCGTTACTAAAAATAGCACAAAACATGAAAATGAATATATCTCAGTAACCGCTGAATGGATTTAGATGAAATTTGTGGCAAAATGATTCTTGCTTTGAGGTGTTTCAAAAATTAACAAATATAGATACGTCAAGGTGGCCTGTGTTACTTAAAATAGCAAAATGTGAAAATTGTAAATTACTATGGAAATGGACCAAATTTGTGTCAAAATGGTCCTTGCATGAAGGCTTTTTGATTTTTTGCATTTTGGCAATCCAAGATGGCCGCCATCTGCCGTTACTAAAAATAGCTTAAAACATGAAACTGGCAATATCTCAGTAGCCCCTGGATGGATTTTGATGAAATTTGTGGCAAAATGATTCTTGCATTGAGGTGTTTCAAAAGTAAATAAATAAAGACCAGGCAAGCTGGCCTCTGTTACTAAAAGTAGCAAAATGTGAAAATAAGAAAATCTCAGTGGAATTGGACCAATTTTGTATCAGAATGGTCCCGTTGCATAATAGCCAGGTGAGCGATATCAGGCCCATTTGGGCCTCTTGTTACCACCATCTTTTTGTAAGCTTGAGAGACGTAGTAACAGTAACTAAGCAGGCAGAGCTTAGTGGCTATTCTCGGAACTGTGTATTGATACTTCTTATTGATACACAGTAAAGAGAGATAACTCTTACAAAACTATTTTGCCCTCTCTTATTAGGCTGCTCGTAAGGAAAGAATTTGCAGTTAAGAGCAAATTCTTTCCTTTATAAATAGCCTCCTTTGAAGAAGGGTCTCACCTATCAGGAAGAAAATACTAGTATACTATAGTTTTATCTCTTTAAAAATAAAATAAATTAAAAAAAAAAATTGATGCCCAAACCATGGACATAACTGTACCCCTTAAAATATTTTGGATTCTGTTTTTCAGGTCACCCGCTGCTGTGGTTATGCCCAGTAACAGATAGTGCACCTAGAGAAAGAGTTATACTCCACCATGTATAGGAGTACGATGTTTACCAGAAATGCTCTGACAGAATTATATTAGTCAGCAGTGTATTCCAACTAAGCAGTGTGATAGTACACTAACTCCACCAACTAGGTGTACAGATAATTGCCCAGTTCCAACTAAATTGACTGAGAGGAAAGTGTATTCCAACTTAGTAGAGCAAAACATCACCAACTAGGCGTACAGTAGTTACCATCATTATTCATACTAAAACATCCATGCAAACAGTCTGATCAGGGTCTGCACTATTTGTACATAGTTTTATAAATCATCATAGATGTGATAGAAAAATGGAATAGTCCAAAGTTGAAGCAGGAAGGGTCCATTACAGACATTATTGAGGTGTTAGAATATTTTTGGTAAATATTGGAATGGTGGTTCTGCTTTCATTGTTAAAGATCTGATAATTTCCGTCAAACCTGTTGCATGCCTGTAGAAAGACTGCTTTAGGACAGGTGATTGTTTAATACAGGCTAGTATGGAAAGATGGTGCTTGCTTGATATAGGTCAAAACATGCTGTGTGAACTACCTGTATTTGGTGTTATAATGAAATTGCCTCTGAACACAGGTGCTTGCAAAA
This sequence comes from Ctena decussata, assembly GCA_963989385.1. Taxonomy (NCBI): domain Eukaryota; kingdom Metazoa; phylum Mollusca; class Bivalvia; order Lucinida; family Lucinidae; genus Ctena; species Ctena decussata. The sequence goes on from OZ022504.1 coordinate 9,284,473, forward strand.
GTCAAGTCAAGGTGTTCTTTGTAAGCTAGTTAGCATTACAAAGTACCTCCATTTTGGTTTTTTATTACAGTGATTGCTTAAAACAGGTCAAAGTGAACTATGTAAGCTATTTAGTGTTGTAATATATTGGCCTCGAAATATTTGTTGGCTGCATATACATGCAGCTAAAACAAGCCAAAAAGTACTATAAAAGCTATATAATATTGCTTAATTTTGGCCTCAAAACCAAGGTGCTTGCATAAAAGATGTCTAAATATACTTTCTTAGACAAGCAGTAGCATTATAAAGGTAGTCTTACTGACAGGTTTGAGAGGACAAAAAAAATACATTCTAATGCACGTACGTATGTTTCGCGACGTCTGATTGGATAACGTCAAAAATTTGCCACAGTATATCCTGCGATATACTGTCAGAAACCGACGTCATTACATCACGTCGCTTCTCATTGGTTGATGTCTGGTTTTATGTCGCTGAAAGCGTTTGCTGTGGGTGCAAAGTAGCACATTTTTGAAGTTGAAAATGCGTAAAAGTGCATTAGAATGAGGATAACTGTATTGAAAATTGTCATTTGGGGAGGTAAATTGTCGGTTTTATGGTCGCAAATAGCGTTTTACGGCTCCGCTGGTGCAGATTCCATTGCACAGAGCCTTTTATTGTCACCCTCCCATTGTCCTGATATGACTGATAGACTGTTGAAAAGGATGTAAAATCACAAATCATCCATCCATCAAGCCTTTTCAGCAGCCTAAAGCCAAACATCAGCCAATAAGAAGTGACATTTCATAATCATGTCAGGTTTCTGACATTATATCACAGGATATATCATAGGATATATTATCACAAACTTTTTACATTAAACCAATCAGATGTCACATTATGTCTTAAAATTTTAGAATATTTGATTTTTGAAGAACAAATACTATGTAAGAAGAGCATGCCTCAAACTCACTCTTATATAGCTCACCAGATAGAATATCTCTTTCATCCATCACTGTAAACAAAAATCAGAGATTTAGAAAACAAAAAAATTTGGATGTTGAGGTTACTACTATTTATCATGGCTACCAAAACTCATGATATCTACCTTATCTCACAAGGTTTGTCTACATGTTTTAGGTGTATGGATACTCCTTGTTTTTTTTTCCCATAATTTTTTGAAGGGGGATAACTTTTGTGACTTCGTTTTTGTTTCCCTGAGCAACAAAACCCATTCTAAAGGTGTCTATTCTTTAAGGAAAGAATTTGCTCCTATGTCTATTCTTTAAGAAAAGAATTTGCTCCTAGGGGAGCAAATTCTTCCCTTTAAGCGTTGACATTCATTTGGAAGGGAGGCAAAAATTTAAATGGCAGAGTTGCAGCCCCTGAAAGGATACAATTCACCTTAAATGGTATATGAAAGAACAAAACTGGAAAATTTGGCTTTTCTGAATTTTTGGCTTTTCTGGATTTCTGTTTGCATTTATTTCACTATTAAATGTGAATTATTTCAAATTTGGAATGCAAGCTGTTGGAGAGATGATGAATCCCATTTGAGCCAGATCAAGAAAATATGTTTTTGATTTGTCCCTGGGTGCACATGCCTCTTTGTTGGTTTTGTCATGTTGAGGCTCATGTAATTCAGGGTATAAAGAATAGGTCAGCGCATAACTTCATACTAGAATCTTCATGAAATATTGATATATCTGGATCTACACCAATTATCTATGGTATATTGGTATATCTGGCTCTACACCAATTATCTATGGTATATTGATATATCTGGATCTACACCAACAATCTATGGTATGTTTTCAAAATACTGAAAGCTTGTTTTTTATGAGAATACTGTGATGCCATATGTGTACTATGTAAATAGTGATTTTATATATTATTTATAAGTAAGAAATATGAGTTTTATATAATGCAAGTTGTATGTTATAGGTGCAATATTGTCAGCTGAGTGCAGTATGTATGTGTATGTGTGACTTATGGTATATGCATACACCTCCATGTTTTCCGCCATTTTTATACCCCGCCACACGTTAGTGGCAGGGTATTTTGTTTTCCCGCTGGCTGTCCGTGTGTCTGTCCGTCCGTCGTACGTACGTCTGTCCGTCCGTCCGGTCGTCAGTCCGTGAGCACTTCGTTTCCGTTCGATAACTTGAGTATTTATTAACGGATTTTATTCATACATGGCATGTGCATTGGTCTTGGGAAGATCTCGGTTGGGATTGTTAATGGGCAAATTTCAATGTCTTCTTATGGAGTTATTGCCCTTGTCATGGTCTTAAAAACAGTTTTTGGTCTGTAGTTCTTTTACACTTTGAAATATCTTGATGAAATTTCACAGAAATGATCGAAGTAACATAAGCTTTCAGTTATAAGCAGAATTTTGTCCACCTGGATTATTGCCCCTGCCCTAGGGCTATATACATGTATGAAATAATGAAAAAAAATGTATAAAATTAGAGTCGAAAGGGATTTTTCTGAAACTTGTAACAAATTATCATATTGATATAAGCTTTATGTCTTGATCAAAATTTTGTCCCCCCAGTGGTTATCTGCCCCTTACACATGCTGTATACATGTATGAAATCCTGAAAAAATCAATATAAAATCAGATTTTCGGTATATCTTGATGAAATTTCATAGAAATGATTAAAATAACATAAGCTTTCTGTTACAAATAGTATTAAGTCCACATAGGTTACCTGCCCCTGCCCCAGAGCTATATACATGTATAAAATTATGAAAAAATTCTGTTCATGAGGTTCATGTCATGATAAAAAAAAAATGTATAAAAGATAGAAGACGGGGTACTGGTTTGCAGTGGCGGGGTATTACGCAGTCGTTTACGATGCTTTTATTACAGAGGGGAAAGAATTTTGATTTTTGTGACTTCTTGTTTGTTTCCCTCGACTACTCACCCTTTCAAAATGGCTCTACTCTTAAACGAAGGAATTTGCTCCCATAGGAGCAAATTCTTTCCTATAAGAGTTGACCCCCATTTGAAATGAAAATGACAGAGTTCTTTTTAAGGTGTTTAGGTACACTGCTCAGGTTTAAAATTCTGCAAGATTTAGTTTTATTTAAGATACATCAGTGTGGTGTGTTAAAATTATTGCCAAATGAATGCAGTATTTACAGATCAGAGTGCTCTTTAAAGGTGGTGTATTGATACACCAGGGCTCAGCCTAGGAGGCAATTTGAGAGAAATAGTCTAGATACACCAGGGCTCAGCCTAGAGGGCAATTTGGGGAAAATAGTCTTGTTTAACCAGGGCTCAGCCTAGAGGGCAATTTGGTGGAAATAGTCTTGATACGGTACGGCTCAGCCTAGACGGCATTTTGGGTGAAATAGTCTCCCTAAGCTGGCTGACTTGTCCCTATTTTGAGCTGATGGAGAAGTGAAAATGTATAGAATATATAGGGAAATCCAAAATTTGGACCAAGACTTCTCCCTAAAGTCAAAAAAAGTAGCAAAACCTCTCCCTGTCTGGAAGCTCAAGGTTGACCCCTGTACACATTTAAGGTCTGTTTTCATATGTATAGGTTTGAAGTCTTGTTTTCACACCAGTTTTACAAAGGGTCAGTAGTTTTTTATGACCTCTCATTTACTTAGGGGAGCAATTTTTTTTTTCGTATAGAGGTCGACCCCCCAAAACTGAAATGGCAGGGTTGCTACACCTGAAAGTGTCCTGGTTCAGATAATTTCATTGATGTGCATAGACACATGTATGTATGTTGCCAATGATGTTCATTTCAAAGAAAGTTTAGCATTTTTATTATCATGCTGTTTTTGTTTTTGTATTGAATTATAGCTACATTTTTACCTCATATCTTGTTATATTTGTATACCGTATACGTGGTAATTTTCGCCGGTTCAAATTTTCGCGGTTAAGGGTCAAAAACATAAATATTATTAATTTTCGCGATTTTTAATTTTCGCGGTTAGGAACATGCTCATAGAGCAAAATCATTTCTTTTTCACTTGGCTCAAGTGAAAAGTACCAGCAAATACCGAAGCAAACACAAACAAAGTATATGAACACTGTGTCTACAGAAGACACTTAGTAAGAAACAGGAAAGAATTAGCGATTTAAATATACGCGGTTTCTAAGTGACCGCGAAAAATGGAATGCCGCGAAAATTACCATGTATACGGTAGTTTCATGCTGAAAGTTACAGTCCTGCAACCCAGCTTAGTAGACTATATGCTGCAAAGCATGTTGCAAAGGATTTAGATCCAAGGCTCATATGGGTTTATTATTTGTTACAGCCCTCATTGTAGCCCAACTTTGAAGGGGAATTAAACTGGATGAAATTCTAAGGTAATGTTTTGCCATTCCTGGGTTAGATAAAACTGGCAGAATAAGAATTTTGCTGTCAGTGGCCATAAATGTGTCGTCAAATTCCTGTTGACATTCGTGTATTTTAAAGTTTACTTTTTCAGAGTCTGTGGGTTCAAAAATAAAGTTATCATGGTGAAACTTGTATGAAAATAAAGCAAAATAAATTTGACATTGAAATGTAATTTGTCAAACTCGATACCATGTAACATTATAAGATTGTAGTTGTTTAAAAGTGACCAAAAATTCTGAAAAATTTCTTTTGTATTGATGTAAATGGGGACGTTGCCAAAATTTAACCGAAAAGTAACATCACTAGGTTTCGGAGACCTACAACTTCGATGTCAGCAAAGGAAAAATAATGAAACATTCGTGCAAATAGGTGCAAATAGGTGCATTAATCTCACCTCATCTGGATCTACACTGTTTGGAAATTCAACAATTTTCATTTTTGGCCATTCTCATGCTGTTTTTGTTCTCCGACATAGTCGATGGAGACTGTATAGTAATGGGTTTTGTCTGTCTGTCCATAAACTAATCTTGTGTCTGCAACTTCTTCAGTTTTCATCTGCTTTTCATGAAACTTTCAGGATATTCTTACCACCACATGATGCGAATAATATTTGATCCATGGCATGTTCAGACAGTTCCAGTTAAGAATTACGGCCCTTTAACTGTAAATTTGACGGCCCTTTATCTGTAAATTTGTGGTCAAATCTGGTCTCTGCATCTCCATTTTCAGTTTTCATATTATTTTCTTAAAATTTCCAGGATATTGTTGTAGTCAGTCATATTTTATTGGGGTCATGATCAGACTCTTTTGTCAGAGTTACGACCCTTGATCTGTCCAGTGATGCAAATGATGTGGCCACAACTCCTTCCATTTTCATCCTATTTTCCTGAGACTTTCAGGATATTGTTATCACCATCTAAAGTGGATCATACAGTAGAACTTCAGTGGCTCGAATCCTGAAAGCTCGTTCACACTGCCTGGCTAGAACTCTTTTCTTGGTCCCTAGAGGTCACTTTATATGGAAACTAACTCTGGATTGCTAGAACTACCCTTGGCTGGAACTAATTTTTATGGTTCCAAGCCTGTTCGAGCCAGTGAAGTTCAACTGTATTATATTTTCAGGGTCATGTTCGATATTTGGTCAGCCAGAGTTACAGCCCTTGATCAGTGTAGATTCAGATCTTGTGGCCACAACACTTTCAGCTCTCAGCTGATTTTCATAAAACTTTCAAGGTACTGTTGTCACCATCTGAAGTATATCATAATGGGGCCAGGGTCGGATCCTTTCTTGCAGTTTGTGGCTTCAGCCCCTCCCACGGTTTTCAGCAGCTCTTCACGAAACTTTCAGGATGAAGTTATCACCATCTTAAGTGGATCATGTTTCATCTGGATTGTGATTTGACCTTTACTGCAAGAGTTGCAGCCCTTGATCAGTCCATCAATGCTGCAACTATTCCAGTTTTCAGCTGATTATCATGAATCTTTCAAGATTGTTTCCCATTATCTAAAATGGATTGTATATCATCTGTGTCCCAGTAGGATTCGTTTTGCCAGTCACAGCCCTTGATCAGTTTTACAATATCAATCTTGTGAAAGAAACATTTTCATTAGTATTCAAGTGTTCAATTAATTTGTCCTCATCATTGTAAGGTGATCATATTTAGTCCTGGCCCGGAGGTTATAAAACTTGAGTACATTCTTAAACTCAAAATAAAGCACACTAATTGGCTGCTTCATAGCACATGCTCTGAAGCAGCCAATCAGTGTGCTTTATTTTGAGTTTGAGAATGTACTCAAGTTTTATAACCTCAAACCCTGGTCATGATCCTATTCCTGAGTTATGGACCTCAATCTCTTGTAACATTTCAACCAAGATACATGAAACTTACCAGAAATTGAATTGAACAACTGTTTTATCACAAACGAGAACGTCTTTTGTTTTGACTTCCTGTTTGCTTCCCAGAATAGAGAAGCCATTTGAAATTGGGGGTATTTGTAAAGGAAAGACTTTTGCTCTTTGGGCAGTCAATTCTTAAGAGTTGACCATGAAGCATACAAGACCTGTCTGCATACAGAATAGCTTGCCTGGCAGTGTCTTGCCCATCACATAATAAACTCTTAACCCATTGTATTCTGGGTATTTTTGTCGTCTGCAGAAAATTGTCCTCTGCATCAAAAATCATGAATATTTTGACAAAATTGGTCTAACCAACTCTTGTAGAAATGATGTCTAGGCAGCAAACAGTTTGGATCTCAGATCAGGCCCCACATTTGTGGGGCCTGATCTGGATCCAAACTGTTTGCCCAGATACCCCTAAAGAGGTATCCCGAATGGAATGGGTTAACCAAAAGGCCCACTTTGGAGGCAGACACTGACCTGACAACAACAGCTCCTTCTGTTTGTTCCTCCATATAGGTAAGTGCTGATTCCCCTGAAAGTGTAACCATTTACCGTGGGTCGTGTCAGATTTTCTTTTTAGCTTCATTTCTATGACTGTTTCTGTGGCAAACAAGATGAAAGAATTCCATGGAATAGAAGTTGTGTGGTAACAGTGGCTGTGAATGTAAGTGTAAAAACATTTATTGATGTTGAACATTTTGTAAATCGTTGGTACAATTCCTATATGATAGTGCAAAATAAAAGATATGAGCAATTTGCTAAGTCTCAGTCACTTCTTAGCCAATTTCTGTTAATATGACCTGTGGTTGTATAGCTCTTTCAACAGTATTTTAGTCATGTCGAGCCAATGGAAAGGTGATAATGAGAGGCTGTGTGTAGTGGAACCTCACGTATAGTTGAAAAGAATCTGCCTTGTAAAGAATCTGCCTCCAGGCAGATTTAAACCTGGATAGCTTAGCAGGCCAGGACCAAACCACAGAGCTATTGGGCTCTCCCCCCCAGCCCCCCACGTCCCCCCCCCCCCCCCCCCCCCACACACACACCACTAATCTGTAGTTATATGATTGTCATACCTCTCACAGTGAAAATGAGACAAAATGTCACATAACCTTGATGATATAACCTGCAAGGTTTAGCAAGAAAAAATCAAAAGGCCAATAGCCCTGGAATGACAGATTCTATCAGAATAAAGTCATAGTACATTGGTTCAAAATAATTTCGTACAGCCCTATTCCTAGTGTGGTTCAACTTTGACTATGTAAATAAGCCATTTAGCACAAATCAGTTTATGCACCTGCCAGAATACTACCCCTGTATACAAGAAGTTTCTAAGTCCCAACAACGAGTACTAGTTTTCACTGACTTTTAAGCACTCAGTGTTTGCAGTATTGCGCATTACTGATGGACCACATGGGGAGTCCACTCCAAAGTTTACAATATGGCAATTTGTGTATTGTTCTAAAAATAGCCACCGATAAACACGCAGCTACTGTAAGATGGCCAGTAAGACGCTCGCGAGAGACGTGGATAAACCTGAAGAAATTCTTTTACATTACATTCTCTGTAATGATTGACGAACACGGAAAGCTGTTTTAGGTTAAGTAAAGTTAGGTAACACTGTATAGCTGTATTTTAAGCGTCAGCTATATTTATTTTACTTGAAAAATTATACAAGACGCTTAAAGGGACAGAACTGGCAGAATGATTTTTAATATGCATTTGGTATTCGTTATATTTTCTGACCGCTGATAACGTTATTAGAATACTTATCATTTTACAGAACTACATAAATGCACATATACATGCACATAGTGAGTTTTATAAGTTTTCATTTAACTTGGTACAAAACTTATTTGTAAATCCAGACACTTTTTAGCAAAATGAACTTATGATCACTTTATTTTGAAGCGGAAGAATACAACAGTTACTGTGAAAGTCACTTTCCAAAATACGCTTGTGACAGCCTTGAATGACTGATAGAATCAGTCATTAAAAATGATACAAAGAAAGGCCACAGGATGAAAACTGAAGGAGGAGTTGTGGACACAAGATTTGTCTATGGACAGATTGACAAACAGATGCAACCCTTTACTATAGCCCCCTTAGACGTTGTCTAAGGACAAGAAAAGGAGAACATGATCACTAGTGCAAGCTGGGCAACAAAGGCCCATTTAGTCCTTTTACAAAAGGAAAAACATGACAAACAGTTTTCATCATAGCTAATTTTTCCTCTAAATCATAAGGTTGTGAATTAGACACAGACAAATATTTATTAAACCATTTATTAGGATTTTTCAACAATGTGTATACATATGTATAACATATTCATTTGTATATAATGGACGGTAATGGTAAAATCTCATGCAATTATCAAACTTGGAAAAAATAAATATCTTTAACATATATAAATAACCTGATCTTAAGCAAACAGTACCCAAAGATGGAATAAAATCCTAACATATCTGAACCAGGTCACAGACAAGTGGTACTTGACAATACATTGTAATTCCAGGAAAACTTTTGTTATTGCCACAAAACGTGAAGACCCCTCACTAGAACTTCCTCATTGAGGCAGTTCTCATGAATGGTCATAAGGTCTTGCACAAAATAAAATTATTCCTGAATTATTGCCCTTGTCCATCCTTGCCTGAATCCTGAACCGAGGTGCACTTAACACTTAAAGCGCCAGTGACGAAAATGGCAGAATTTGCAAACAGTGCAGATCCTGATGAGGTGGCTCATAATGAGCCACCTCATCTAGATCTACACTGCCCTCTAGTTTTTGAATTTTCAATATGATATAGCTTGGATGAAACATATTTTAAATTTTGTCATCTGCTTTTTGGCGCTTGAAGGGTTAACATTGTGAGTGTTTGAGCACAGCTCGCACCAGCATTACAAATATTGGTTCTAAGTTTTCCACAGTTTTGCATTAAACTTAGTACCTGTGCAAGAGCATGCAACAAGCCACACTGTTGAAGACACCTCTCAATTACCCTTTAGTTTCAGTCAAATTATAAAACCTAATATCACATCCAGTTTCTCAAAATATAAAAGTATCCAAGTCCTGTTTTAAGGTACACTGATACTCCTCAAGGGGACAGCACTCTATGCTGGAAAGATTTACCTCCCTTTTCAAAGAGAGACAACTGTAGTAAATAAGGATTTGTTGTCCTGGGGTTTGATTACCTTCTCATGGGCTATTCTTCAAGAAAAGAATTTGCTCCCTTCTGGGAGCAAATTCTTTCCTTTAAGATTAGCTCCATTTAAGGAGAAAAACACTTTCTAATGGCAGCAAATTCTTTCTTTTAAGAATAGCTCCATATAAGAAAGGAGAAAAATAGCTCTAACTGTGAGTGATCTCCCTTGAAAGTGTTTGCAGTCACCTTAATGCGGTCACTCAGTTTGTCAACAAATCTTAAAAGTTCATTCAGTGATATGTATGAAAGTACCTCAAAACATCTCAAAATGAAGATACAACAAAATACAAAAACACTATGGCAAGCACAAGCAAAAGCACTCTGAGAGTTCTATTGATAGGACATGTAAAAATCTATGGTTCTCAGAATCTGCCAAGCTGAAAAAGCACCTGAGTGTACACTATGCAAAAGTGTACTCAGATATATCAAAGTACATGTAGTTTCACTCAGTACAGATTCTCAATGCTATAAATAAAACCTTTACCGGAAGTTACAAATAATTTAACGTAAATGTATGTTGAAAAATCATAACCAATTACAATTTAATTCTAACTTTCATTTTGAAGTTAAATGCATTCTATGGTCAACACCACTGATAAAGCACTGTTAAAAAAAACACCAAGTTTAAATTGGTCTTGAATAAGACCTGCTTTTTCAGATGAGAGAAAAAAAAATTCTTTTCATGTCTATAAAAACAGTAACTTTGGATTAGCCAAAAAATTACAGCATTATGAACCATTAACTTAATGTAACAGGCAAATCACTTGCTGTACATAATAACCATTTTATTCTCCCCAAATATGCAGTTGTAGAAATCTACATCAGATTCTGTCAGTTTTTCACTGATACTTGATGTTGATTTAGACCAAATGTCTGTGCTTTGGGTCATCACTAGATGACAATAAAATGCAGCTATATCTAAAGAAAACTATAAGTACAATGTACATGTAATTTGCTATGATTTCTAACAATCTTGTTTTATTTACTTTTACCTTATGCTTAACTTTTGGCAAAGGGTATATATAATGTTTGGTATACTTTTACTGAGCCATAAGTCTGAGAACCAAACATTTTTAAAGGCCTAAGTACTTAAACAATAGGTAAATTTCAAACTTCCCGGTTGACTCCAAGAAGCTGTGTCATGAAAAAAAAAAAACATACCGTAGCAAATAATAATATAGAATACCGTATTTACCATAAATTTTCATCTAAAAGATCTGAACAAGTTCATTTACCATATAAAGGGATGTTTACTGAGAAATTTCTGTGCAACAGTGCAGAGCCTGATCAGACTGCTCCTGAGGAGCAGTCTGATCTGGGTCTGCACTTTTTCATGGGAAGCACTTTGTCTAAATATTTATGATCAATACAGTACATAAAGGAGATCACAGCAAAGCGCTAAAACAAAAATAGCATGCATTAATGAAACAAATCTTATCTTACGGACATATAACAAGATTTTCTAAATATGGAATTTACCTGTAAATATGGGATACTAAGACACATACCCATATTCTGACAGCAAAATTGACTGGTGATAACAAGCATGTTTAAATGGTAGCAACATCATGGATCAACAACTTATTTCAGAAATTTTTCCTTTTTGAAAAGATGTGTGTTGCACAAGTTTAGTGTAAACTGCCATTAAACCTGTGTGATGCACTCCATAAAGAAACTAAAAATTCTGAAATAGTTAGTTTACACATGATAAGTAAAGAATGCCTTTTTAATAAAAAACACAGGTAGTTTCAATCATAATTGCGAGTTCAGGAATTCACTCATGTCTTAGTATTTCCCTTGTCCCATGTGTAAATTTCATATTTAAAAAATCTCATGTTTTATACATACTGCCTGTACTATCTGTGCACATTGTGAAGGCTTGTCAAGGCACATATGAATGAAACTTCATAAAGTTTACAAAATTCAACTTTCAGTGAAACACCTATGCTTGCATATTTAACCCTGTTGAACTCAGACCAGCCAAAACTCTGTTCTGAGAGCAATAGGGTTAAAGATAAAATTTCATATTAAAAAAAAAAAACTGTATATGGCTGTGCAACCTGTACACAATGTGCAGTCTCAACAAGGCACATATGAAAGAAATTTCATAAAAAATCTTCAAAATTCAACTGTCTGTGAAACACCTATGTCTTGTCCAAACTGTGCACAGACAGATCTGGAATAAGCAGTCTGCATTGCTATAAGACAGGGTTTATGAAAATACTCAGCAACAAAATCTCCACAAAGCACAGCAAAATATCAGAGCGCTTCATAACTGAGGTACGGATTCAGGAAAAATTTTATGAATTCTCCCTAAAAATATATTTCTCCTCTTTGGAATCACTTGCTGTGTTTCTTCAATATACACCCATGGGGCGATGTAATTTGAAGGTCCTATTAATGGCACTCGCAGGACAAAATTCGGGCAATAAATAATTCTTAAAGAATTCTAAATTTGCTTCATGAAGATTGGCTCCATGTCTGGCACCAGTCTTCATGGTATTTAGCCATTCTTTTTAACAGAGAAGGGAGAAGGGGATGGGGGCGAGAGAGAGAGAGGAAACAGATATGGGAGAGAGTGGGCAGAGAGAGATGGGAGGGAGAGGGGCAAATTTCTCACATTTCTTAGAGGAGGGAAGTTTACTGAATATTTAACCTTGCAGCTGTGGAAATCTAGTGTTTTTATTGAGAAATGGGGAAATCACCTCTCCGCTATCACCAAATACAGTAGAACTTCAATGGCTCGAACAGGCTTGGGACCATGAAAATTTGTTCCAGCCAAGGGTAGTTCTAGCCATCCAGGGTTAGTTTCTATATAAAGTGACCTCTAGGGACCCATCAACGAGTTCTACTAGTCCAGCAGGGTTACAAGCCATCGGGGTTCGAGCCATTGAAGTTCTACTGTACTCTCTTTATTAAGATGTATGGGTATTGCCCATGTTTTTCCACCATTTGTAAAATAATGGATTGATTGATTGATTGATTAGTTGCTTAACGTCCACGGTAAACATCTATGGTCATGTCGGGACGGTCAGTTAACCTAACCACACTATTCCTGGGCAGGCTTAGACCTCCTAAGCGGTTAACCAGTACTAAGTGCACATACTTTCGCCAGTAACTGACAACTGCCCTTCTTGAATCAGCGGAAGGAGAAACGAAAGTATGTGGCCAGACCGGGAGTGAACCCAGGACCTCTGACTTATGAGTCAGGTGCCCTATCGATTGCGCTACGCTGCCCGGCCTAAAATAATGGAAAAACACGGGCAATACTGATACAAAGGGAGACAACTTTCATGACTTCCTGTTTCCTGGCAGGAAGAACATTCCAAATGGGGTCTACTCTTAAACTAGAGGAACCTTAAAGTAACTATAACAGCATCTTGGACGGATGAAAAAAAAAACTTTATAGTGGTCAATATCATAATATGTGAATTAACAGTAAAGCATTATCTAAAACTAAGGGCTACTTGGCACTGAGCCTTGGTATAAAAATGAAAAGCAGGATGTGCAATACGTTTCTAATCAGGAACTCTCCTGATTTGTAGCTAATATCACAGTCTGGAAAACTGGTAGGCACAATACTGGCTTGTCAACAACAACATATTCTTTCAGATGCATGGGTACACATCCATGTTTTCGCACTGGGGGGATAACTTTAGTGACTTCCTGTTTGCTCCCCTGGATGAGGAAGCCCATCCAAAATGGGGTCTATTCTTAAAGGAAAGAATTTGCTCCAAGGGAAGCAAATTCTTTGCTTTAAGAATTGATCCCAATTGAGAAGGGAAGCAAACGAGACGAAAATAACTGAGTTATATCCCTTGAAAATGTACCCATTCACTGTAAGTATAAAAACAGAATAATCATATCACAAGAGCTTTACAAAATTTGGGGATAAACATTCTGTGTTTTCATGCGTCAGATCTCATTAAAATGACCATGCATCTGAGTATTTGTAATAGCTTCATGCAATTAAGGTCAGTCAACAAACATACGGGTATATTGTCAATGAAACCAGGAAGGGCATTATTAGAATTTAATATCACATACATGTAGTTTGGAAGTGACATGAAGACAGCAAAATTTATACCCCCAAAACGCTGGCATATTTAAAGCTAAAAATACTGACTCTTAACTCTTACACGCAGCCCATAATTCCATACAGGCCCCTAACATAAAATAAGATATGGGCTCTTATACAAGTAAGCACGTATATCCCAGACATACATAAAGGCAGAGATGCAGATACAGTGGGGCTCTGAGGATAATTCTGAGAATTTTTTCTTATTTCTCAGTGAAAGCCTACGTACTGAGTCCTCATTATTGACTCAGTTCTAAAACAGTTCTATTGAGGGGTCACCACACATTTTTTATCGTAAATTATGCCTGTTACCTTTTCTTATCAGACACACTGCATAAGGGTCCCAATAAAAGAAAACAAGACCTGTCCGCGTACAGGATAGCTCGCCTGCAGTGCCTTGCCCATCACATAAAAAAACTTTAAAGAGTGATGCCCACACCCACGCCGACATCCAAGTGACAACAATAGCTCTCTGTACTTTCGTACAGGCAAGCTAAAAAGAGATGTACAAACAAAAAGATCCCAGAAAAAAAGTCCAAAATAACATACAAATCCCTATCATAATAACATGAAAATGTGTATGTTCCAAACATAGCCAGATATTACATAAGGGTCTCTAGAAAAAGTGAGGTTATTATGGACAAATTATAAGTACATGTATATATCACATGGCTAAAGTTTTGAAGTGAGGAAGCAATCCTTGATGGTCCTCATTTCATACAACCATTTCTCAGACAATTTTTTTGAAAAGAGGAAAACAAGTTCAAGTTTTTTGTCTTCAATAAATATGCTATATACTGGAAAAGAAAAGTCTGAGAAATTAAAGTAGACCCACATCACACTGATATTTTACCAGGCTTATCAGGGTCTGCATTTTATGCAATCCCAGCAGCAATGTTTCGGCACCAAATTGTTTCACCTTAGGGATAACCAGAGAACCTTAATTTTAGGTGAATGGATATATTTCCATCTTATTCCTCCATTTTTACCAAGGGAAACAATTTCTGTGACTTCCTGTTTGCTTCCCTGAACAACTTAACCCTTCCAAAATGGGGTCTACTCTTAAAGGGAAGAATTTGCTCTTACAGGAGCAAATTCTTTCCTTTAAGAGTTGACCCCAAGTGAAAAGGGAGGCAAAATTGAAAATGGAAGAGTTGCTTCCCCTGGAAGTGTATCCATTCTCTTTAAGGTGTCCTCTGAAAAATTACAGTTCTGATTAATTAATAAGCATTATGCAGGTGCTTTTCAAATTTTAATCACAACTAAGATCTGAAAAGGTCTAAGCAAAAGTATGGCACTAATTGGAGGGTATTCTGTCTTTATATCAAGATTTTATGGAGAATGAATGTAAATCTATTACTGTAAGAACTCTAAGTAGTGGGACACACGTGTCACCGTGGCACAGCTAACACTGAAAACTGGCCCCAAGGTAATAAAACTGTTTTCATGCTCAACTCAGTAATGTTGGCCTTTTTATATTTATAAACAGAGAAAATTTAGTTGGTATGGTCATATCTATCAGCAGAAAAAAATTTCATACTCAGCTCAACTAAGCAAGAAAACAACTGTACTTAACAGTACTTTGCTATTTACTAGCAGGTAAACTTTCATGCTCAGCTGAGTTGAGCATGATTTTCTTTTATAATCTGGGGGCCTGATCTATTGCCATCTCCAGTCAAATGTGACATGAGAAGGTGTCCAATATGATGAGCAATTTCTTCTACCAGGCAAACTGGACAGTTCCATTTCCAATAGTTACTTGGAATATCATAAAAAAATTCAAAAAAATTGTGACATCTACAATAATTACCATAAATGCCCTAAAAGTTGAACATTGTTTTTACAATGCAGAAATGTGCCCCAAAGATAAGATGCAAAGACAAAAAGGGAACTGATCAGACTGCTCCTACATGAGCAGTCTAAAGTTGGTCTGCTTAAATCTATCTGTCCCAATACTTAGTATATTTTACGTTAGGAAAGTCTGATCACACTGTGTGGATGCAGAGGCTAATCTAAATCTACCCTGTTTGTATATGCCAACATGTACCTTTTCACACAACACAAACCATATAGTTTTGTCAAGAAATGGCCCTAACTAGATTATAACCAGCTTATATGGTTATGCCTGCTGGTCTGTCTCTTCTCTTCTCAATTTGCATATGCAGAGCTCCTGATTTTTTTCCTAAGGCCAATTCTGGAAAATATTTTATTTCTCCATAAAACATAGGCTGTGACCCTTCATTAGAACCTCCTCAGCGAGGCAATTCTAATGAGGTGTCCTAACATAGGTTCTAGAGTTTTATAAATAATGAAAGAAAATCCTATTATAATTTAAAAATAATCATAACCAACTTGTGCCTCTCCCCTCCACCCATCCCTCCCCATACACACTTAGACACACATTCCAATATTTCCAAGTAATCATAGCCCCATCCCAGCCATACTCTTTTCATACCACCTCCAATCCCCTCCCCATACACACTTAGACACACATTCCAATATTTCAGTTATCATAGCCCCACCCAAGCCATACCCTTTCCACAACCCCTCCCTCCCTCAGACACAAATTCCCCACTTCCCACTATCTGGAGCTCTGCATATGCACTAAGGACCTCGAGGTACATGTGTATCACACAGCTCATATCATTAAAACTAGTCATTCTGTCACGCCCCTTTTTTCTTGACCCCACAGGAACATGAGTATTTGCCAAGTCCATATCTTTTCTTACAGATTGGACAGCCCTCTCTGGGCCCCTTACTGGAAGACTCTGTTTTCATTCTTGAGCCACTTACTCCAAAACCGTAGGTATCCTCCATGTTACTGCTATGGAAACTGGAACAGAGAAAGATTGTCAAGTTACTGGAACAGCGTCTGAGGCTTTAGATGGGCAAACTGTACAGTGGGAAACTATACCATACATGCAGACAGTGAAGTTCTTGCACACTTCGACCAAGTTGTTCAAAACTAACGTCGTTAGTTAACGAGAGGTTAATTTCAAAAGTATTATATGCAAAGCAAAAAAAAATACCATTTTTGCAAAAAAAAATGTGAAGAGTTTTTGCACTGCGGCAAAAGCTCCTCACAATTTTTCGGCAAAAATATTACCCTAATTGATTTTGTGAGTACTGTAAGACTTAACGAATCTTCGACTAGCTAACAATGCTTTGAACAACTGAGCCCAGTTGTGGATATCTGTGTTGCATCTATACTGACAATTCTTATCTCATCCACGTTACCGCTCTTAGGACTGGCAAAAAATCATGTAGCATAGGAGGCAGAATATTACTGCTGGCCAAGTGACATTAGTTTTTCAGATGTCAAGAAGATGGCAAAATGACATCACTTTATGCCATAAAAGACGCCAATGTAGAGAACTAAACAACTTTCTTTGACATGGTCTGTTTCTTTTAAAATTAAAAAGAAACCTCTCAAAAGCTAAAATTATGCATTTTAACAATTTCTACATTTATAACCTACTCTATTCTATCCCATAACCTTGTGAGGTCGTTGGGGAACCACAAATAACTTTCCCTTTCCACCTAGTCCTGTCTTCAGCTGCCCTAGCAGAGCTAGCAAAGTCCATCCCTGTCCACTCGTATATAGGTCTTCCAACCTCTTCTTCTGTCTACCTCTTCTTTTTCCTTTCACTTTTAAAGATTGTCTCCCTCGTTTATTTCAGGTTTTCAGAAACAAATATTTCACAAAATTTCGTTAGACAATATGTAGTAGTCTCATAATTAGCCGTAAAAGTTTTGAAAAAATGCATGTTAATTCGATAAATGTGGAATGAAAAATAATCTTCAAATTAAAATGCAAATTACCTATTTCCTCACGGCCTGTAAGAATATCGATTTTGACCATGTGTGTCATGTGATCATGTAGAGGTATTTTTCTTATTCATGCAAGTGACTGTGACGTATGAATAAATTATCTCTGTCCAATAATGCGATTTCAACCACGGTCCGCGATTGTATAAAAATTTATCTTATTTTTTGTTTAAAGTCACTTTTATCAAATATTATTATCTAAACTCTCATTCAAATGTATAGTTAGACCATGTCGGAGGTATTGCATGAAATATCTCATCAAATCATTTTTGTTATTATTATAAAGGGAGTGAATCTTTAAAATCAAACATGGTAAATCAAAGGGTATGTACAGTGGGAACGCAGACTCATCACATTTGAGTAATTCATTTTCTGAGCGGTCGTCTACGCACAAAGAAATAATCCCTTTTTTCGCCGGAAAAAAATGGCGGGAAATTTTGTACAGAAACAGTCCCAAAATAATGCTCGTTTGATAAGATATGCAGTCATAATTTTCCAACGAACCAGATCAGAATGAAATTTGATGTTTTGTTATTGAAATCAGACGCATATCGGTACCTCAATGCAGTTTGCACACCCAAAACAACGATCACAGTTTGACAACCGTTTTTCAGAAAAGTAAAACCCTACGACAGTACCCCAAAGTTATTTTGCAAAGAAAATTGTCCCAAAAACCAAATTAGATGCCATTATAACTGAACCGTAGTTCATACATTCGACCGTCTTTTAGCGTGGTATATCTTCGGGAGAAAGTCTATTTAGTTTGAAAATCGATAATGAAGTTGGTCATTTTCACGTATACATGGCACGTGCGTTCGTCAACACACAGACATTTTTTCAGCTGGATCGACTTGAGGAGACCAACTGTTTCTTCATTTATGGTATAGTAAAGCTTGTAATCATTTAGCATACTGTTAATTTATTAAGATTAAGATTTTGCGTTAGTCTGTCTGCCTGCGATTTTTTGGGCTTCTGAATTTAGGCTACACGCCGAGAACGAGAGAAAGCAAAACAAACACACTGGTCAACCATAAAGTTTGACAAACGAAAAAGCCACAAGACATGTCGCCCCATCTTCAGGTGACAACTCGCCCCAGATTCTAAGAAAACTCCCCCAGACAACTTCCCCCAAGATAACGCGCCCCACATTCTGAGACCACTCGCTCTTCTAAAGAATTCTGTCCCGAACGACGCCAACCCCCCCCCCCCCCCCCCACACACACACCCTCAACACACACGTACCATTTCAGAAGTCATCCAACAAAAAGTACAAGAGACAGCTTGTCCTTCCTCATAAATCTGCCAAAACCCTGTCCAGCTAGGCGCTAAGGGACCGACCATTTGATATTCTTGGGGGGGGGGGGGGGGGGGGGAGAGAGGATTTGGGGGGGGGGGGGGGGGGGGGCTGGTATATTTTTCGAAAAAAATCCCTGTCTTTGGAAGAAAAAATATGCAAGTAAAAAATAAATCAGCTCATAAGGGGATTTCAAAAAATAATCTGGCCTCAAAAATCAGTGAAAAAAAAAATAACCTGGCTCCACCCAAAATTTCCAAAAAAAGAGTCTGGGCCCTGCACTTTTGGTGGGAAGATAGCAACTGCCTACCTACCCACCAAAATTCACCTTACCCCTGAGTCTGGACCCTGCACTTTTGGTGGGTAGATAGCAACTGCTTACCTACACACCAAAATTCACCTTACCCCTCCCTCCCCCCTCCCTCCCCCCCCCCCTCCCCCCCCCCCCCCCCCCCCCCCCCCAAAAAAAAAAAAAGATGGCCACTTGGGACACCCTAGATCTATTTTTTTTAATTTAACGGCACATTTACCGTGATCAACCTGCATAGTAAGACAAACAGGTCTGAGCAAGCAGTGTAGACCCAGGAGCAGTCTGATCTGGGTCAGCAATTTTTCCTTAATACCTGCACATTTTGGGTACACCATTTGTGGGTGACATAGATATGTTCAAAATGTAGGATGCTGTTATCTTAGTATTATGGGTAGTTACTGTAACTGTGTGTGACATTTTATGTGGCACTATTATTTGTTGTTTTCATAGTTTGCAGGGATTAAAAAGAAAGCCTACCTACCTGCTCTCCAAAGAATCCTAGTTAATAGGCAAACAAAATACTTTTTATGCTTGGCCTGTGGCTGAGATGGAAGGGGCATGAAGAAATATATATTCTATAGAATTAAATGCAAAAAAGTTATATTTTAGCTTAAATCTCATAAAGAAAATTAAAAGGCTCATATTGAAGTTATATCAATAGAAATGATACCATAAACTGAAAAATAAAAAACATTTTTATATTTCCTGATTAATTTAATCCAACTTAAATGTTTGCAGCTTCTGACCAAAGCAAAGAAACTTGTAATTACTAATCAGTTATTAAGGTACTAGAGAGAAGAGCTTGGTGACAGACATTAAATGATGAGTCATGACTGCAAAGTGGTTCAGTTGCATGAGTGAATGAGAGGTAGCCCCTTCCTGTCTACCCCCCCCCCAACCCCCCCCCCCCCCCCCCCACACACACACACACACAATTTCCAGTTTAAACATTAAGGATTTTTGTCCCAAAATCGTTGGTGATTTTTTATGGTTCTTGTTCTCAGCACATCATCTGATGATGCTTAATAATTGTAGTAAAGTTTGATAACTTGTCTACAACGGTATTAACATTTAAAAAATTACACGAGTTCCACACTAAAAATTCCAAAGAATGTAGATGAATTGTGATTATTTTTTTTCTGCAAATTATCTGATGATGCTTAATTTTAAGAATTGAAATTTGATTTTTCAGCATTCCGTGCATGACGAACCAGTGGTCGTACCTAAACTTTTATAAAGCCCAAAGTGCTTCTAGAATTCTAGTGACGTCTTCTGTTTTGGGTTTTTTTACACAAATTTTAGTTATTGTATAATTTACACTTTATTTTAAACCCTGTCTGCGCCATTTTCGTGCTAATTTAGCATAGATTACTATAATGTGCTTAAGTATTGGGACACTTAAAACCATTAACTTTCAGTTAGTCCAGAAAGGAAAATTAATGTTTTAGGTGTCCCAATATTTAGGATATTAGAGGTGCCATAGTCGAGTAGTTACAAGAGAGGCGCCGTAGTCGAGTGGTTAGAGTGACTCAGTTATGGTGCAGAAAGTCGCCTGAAGGCCATGAGATCACACCCGGGTTTTGCCATCCGACGACTGGAAAACTCTTTCAACCCAACAGTAAATGGGTACTTTTTTCAAACAGGGGAAAGATAAGGCAGCGAAAAAAGAGTGATGGGCTCGTTCTTTCATCTGCTGTGTCCAAGATACAGTAGGCCTCTAACCCCACTGCCCCTACGGCTATTATGGAAAACCTTTGCCCTTTTTTTATTTATATTTAAGCACAGTAGGATTTGCAAAACATGGGTCAGCAAGATACCGCAAAAAGTGTTTGAGATGGGGACATAGGACGTCAAGCTAGTAACGACGTGTTGGGACATATTGTTAAAAAGCCGTGGTCGTGAAGCGGCATCAGTTGAACGTTACATGGAACCATCAAGGAGTTTGTTTATCTTAGATGTACCTTGATGAAAGCGTCACATGATCAATTGTCGTTCATTGATGCATAAAGCTAAAATTTTGCTCTAACAGGTTTACCCAAAGGAAGTCAGTTTCTGTGCACAAGGCAGTAACTATCTGCCATATTTTTGAATAAGTGGGTCAAATTTTACCAAACTTCCATAGATATATCGTTGGGACAAGCCAAATAGCATCTTTGCAAGTCAAGGGTACATGTACTAAGGCCACTTTGTTTCTTATGTATGTAAGGAACAAAGTGGTTTTAGTACCCTTGGATGGCAAAGTGGTCTTAGTACCCTTGATTTGTAAAGATGTCTGAAAAGTTGATTAGGTTCTGGTGACTTTGACCCCATTTTCAAGGTCACAAGAGGCCTTAGACTTGACCTTCTGTGGTCTGCGTCAGCATGACAATTTCTTGTACCCACAATATTTCTTGAACCAATTTCACCAAACTTGCATGGATATATCATTATGACAAACATAAGAGCATAATAGATTTTGATCACGTTGACCTTATTTTCAAGGTCTTAGGAGGATTTAGTCTACATATGTGAAAATTTCACTTATACAGTATGCTGTATATCTCTTCAGCCCCCACTTTCAATCTCTTCAGTAAGGGAAAAAAGGGGACCTTGTTTGGCAACACATGGGAAGAAACTCGTGCAGAAAGAATTATAATAGTGATTTGAGAAGTAACTTCCCTTATATTGAACTGGCTGACTTACCATAAAGTCTCTAAAGATTGGAGTGAGTGAACTCGGGTTGAACGTCCCACCAACAACGAGGTCATATGGAGACGGGACCTCGGTTTAAAGTATACGAAAGACCGGAGAAGCGGGGGATCGATCTTGCGACCCCTGGATGGGTAGTCCAAAGTCTAAAGATTGGAATTAAGCATAACTGTCTTAAAACTGATGTTTGGTTTTTCACTGCAGTAATGCGTCTAAAGATGCAGATGGAATGACAAACAGCGTAGATCCTGCTTTGGGATCAGTCCGACGAAGATCTGAAGTGTTTGTCTCTATATTATATTACTTTGTATCGAACTGCCAAAATGTACTCACGAAAACGCTAGAAATAGGCTAAAACTTTTGCGAATTTGTTAATGGAGTATTGAGGCTTCAGTTATTCAACATTGATTCAACACTGACTCCCAGCATTGATTCAGCATTGAATGTCTGCTGGGCCTTTAATACTTCTGTATTCCATGTCAGTCCATTGGCTATCACCCCATGAATGCTATAGGGCCTAACCTATTTTGAGTCGACATTTATTAAAGAGAAAGTCGACTGATCAAGTAAATTTTACGGGCGAGACTCCACTTAGCAGCTGCGCCACCGAGACTCTTTGGACTGTGGGAGTCGGTATGAGCCGAACAAGAGTTGCAAACGATGTTTGGTTTGTAGATTCAGACTAGAGAATGGGTTGAGTTTTCATACGATTTCTAGAATGAGGAAATTACAAATTTGTAGACCTTTGTAATCGTGTCTGTTCCGCGTGTTGTCGCTGATGACATCACACCAAAAATACACATACCAGGTATGTTATTTTACCACATTTGTCTGCTCCGAGCATGCGTTAACATTCCAGTTTTGGTCACCCAGAGCATGCTCCAGGGTGCTCCAAGCGTTTTTTTCTCAAAATCAAGCTAGCCACATAAATTGGAAAGTAGACAGGTAAAGTACGCGCGCACTCGCAAAAAAAAAAAAGAAAAAAAAAAATAAAGAAAGAAAAAAAAAGGAAACGGTGCTCGGAGCAACCACTTCTCAACATGCTCAAAGTATATAGAACTAGGAATGTGCATGTGTTTGGCTTCCCCAAATGCAATATAAGTATACTCAAAGCTAGTGTCACAGATTATATACTGCTAGACTATACAGGTGTTGACTATATACAGGAACTCTTGCTCTAAAATGCAATTTTTGTCAATAGCGAGCATGCTCGGAGTCACCATAACTGGGCAGTTAACGCATGCTCGGAGCAGCCATATGTGGTATAAAAACATAGCTCCACATACACATACTTTTCGATATTTGTTTTATATTTGACCTGAGAAAAGGTGCAGACTTGTCAAAGCTGCCAGGCGACAGAGTCGATTCCCCCTACCCGCCCCCCCCCCCCCCCCCCTCCGCCTCCCTGCTCCTCCCGGCCCTCTCACCAACCAGCACACCGGGCCTGTACGACGGAGAGCGGAGGGTGCACCTCCCATAACCGAGCAAATTACATAAAAAACATGCAGTTTTCTGCCAGAAAGCGAGTTTACACCCCTAAACTAAAGCTCTAAAAGTGTCCTTAAAATCTGTGTTTTCTTAACTTTCTTACCCCCTTCAACCCACCCCAACCCCCCACCACCCTAGAACACCCCTCCCCTCCCGCCACCTCCCCACTCACACTGAAATTCGTTCCAGCCACACCTTCTTACCCTCCGCCCCTACCCCTTGGCAAAAGTATGTGTACGGGCCTGCACAACCATTCCATTTGATCCTTCAGATGTAGGACCCATTAAGTTTTCTCTCCCAAAGTGAAATTTCACGTGCTGTCTTAATTGAATAGTTGTTTAGTGGTGTAGCGATATTTGTCTTGCTTTAATTTTTCAAACAGGGTCGCGATAGAGCATTTGAAATACTGACACACTGGCTGTCAGCCGACTCACAAGTTAATATCAGTAATACAATCAATTTACTGTTTACGTCATAATTTCATAATTTCATGACGTACCCAGCACTACTGAGCTAGCTTCCTTGTTTACAAACTCTGCGGGTGGGTATGGAATTGTGGTTATTTGTGAATAAAATATAAAGATAGACTTCTGTCATGCATTGTATTTTTAATAAACATATCTAATTTAATCGCGCTTGGTATTCTAGCAATACATGGAATAATGATTCTCTCGATTGTGTCGCAAACGTTGAAATGCATAGCCGGGCCAGTGATGTAAACACTGTTGACCGCCATTTTGTTGAAAACAACAACAACAAATTGCGTAGAGTACCCGAAGATTATTTTGCAAAGAAAATTGTCCCAAACACCGAATTACTTGATTTTTGTCACAGGGAAAGGGCGAATACCATGGTTTCTCATGGCATATGTCCGCCGGCGGGAGAAAGTCGAATTGTTTTGAAAATTGCTTTTGAAGTTGACTGAAAAAGTCGTCTTTCGACGATCGTGTCAACTGCTCGAATGCCGAGTATCTCGGTGTTCAGTTCGGATCTCAGAGAACTAGGAAATTAAACTAAGATGTAAGGAAAAAAACCGTGTATTATTTTCGGCTGTGTGTAGTTTGATTCGCCGACAAAGCGGCACTGAAATTGCGACCCGTTCGTCGATTGAATCTGAATCTGAGGAATTTCGAACGTTTTTTCGTTGCTATCTGTATAAAAATATCACTCCGCCATGGATACGCGTTCCCACTGGTAAGAAAAAGAATTTATCATAGGTTTGAAGCGGGGATAGAAAATCCTTCCCATCAGATCACTGTTACCTGTCAGGTCTGCTACTGCTAGTGGTAAATCTACTTTTCTTTTCTTCTGCTGGTTTAGATTTATGTCCCCTTGGGGTGGAGTAGGAGGCATGCAGGCCTGTCCCACTGGGAGCACCTGGCTTGTCTGAAACAGTACCAAAATTAAGACATGAAGAATGGGTACATCAGCATGTTTTTCTGTCATCAAACTTAAGGGAAGGCATCACTTTCATATTTCTGCTCGACAGAATGTCATAAAACTTCTGTCTAAAGTAGGAGGCGCACACTATTGATACATGCAGAAATTCTGTAAGCATCTCTATATGAGCTGTGACACGACAAAACCAACAAAGTGGCATGTGCATTTGAAAATATTAGGCCTCATTAATTAACAACCTCATACGTTTTCAAAATTGGACCCATGCCTATAGGTTCTCTTGGCTTTTCAGGTGTTTTTATCGCTAAAATTAAGATTCATTAAAAAAAAATTTCCAGTACAACAGAAATGACAGAGTCAAAACATGATTTAACTTACGCATAGTTTCTCGTTTTGTGGCACCAATGTCAGGGAAGTGTACGTTTGAGCGATGTGACCTCGGTGAATCATCATCATCATCTTCGTGTGAACCACCCCTCGGTTTAGGAATATTTCTTGCATACTGTAAAAAGATAATCAGAAAGTTAGTGTTTAAGGCTTTAAGCATGGAAAAAAAATAATGTTGAATTTGCAAACAGTGTAGATCCAGATGAGGCGGCTCATGATGAGCCGCCTCATCTGGGTCTACACTGTTTGCCCTTGAGTCATTGAATTCTTAATATGATATAGATTGGACTATTTTTTTTATTTTTTTTTAATTTTGCAGATGTCAATTTTGTTGTCTGCTTTTTGGCACTTTAGGAACTGATATAATAAGAAAATAACTGACTTAAGGTGTATGGCTATATCTCCATGTTTTCTTGCCATTTTTTTGAAGGGGAACAACTTTTGTAACTTCTTAATTGCTTCCCTGAACAACAAAGCCTTTGAAAATGAAATCAAGTTTTAAAGGAAAGATTTTGCTTCTAGTTGTTCGAAGTATTATTAATAGCTGAACAAAGTCAAAAGTTAAGGATTCATTTGATCTTCCAAAACACATAAAACCAAGTGTACTAAATCTTATGCTGAAAACAAGGGGTATTAAATTCAACAGCAAAATATTGCAGTGTTTTTGTGTACAATGTGTTTAAAGTACATAATGTCTATGGTCTTCTTAACTTACAATATTCAATGTTATTTTTGAACAAACGGGCCCTGGACTTTACTTCGGCTGCTTTTAATTGGGACCACAACTTGTTTTTCTTGAGAAATCACAAAAATTATCCCATAATTATCAAATATTTTGCTCCTCTTCTTGTCTGGAATACTGGTTGTTTCAACACCAGTATATCCGCGCTTTACTACCCCTGGGCCCAGTTGTTCAAAACTAACATTGTTAGTTAACGCTTCGATAAAATTTCAAATATTAGTATCACAAATACGGCAACATTTTTGTTGAAAAAAATGTGAAAAGCTTTTGCAATAGAAGCTTTTGCGTAATGCAAAAGCTTCTCACATTTATGCAAGTAGAAGTGTATTGAGTTATATAGTCATAAAAGACATAACAAGCTGATCTGTTAAAGAGCTTGTTAGGCTGACAGTGCTTTGAACAACTGGGCCCTGGTTTATATGTATTTCATTTCAAACATACTAGCTTTGTTTCTCTTTAATAGTGTAAAACTAAAACTCATCAAAATAGTGTAAAATGATCTGGCCCCAAGGTTATAAAACTTTTTTTGTGCTCAATTTAGCTGAGCATGAAATTTTCTCTGCTGATAAATATGTTGGCATTTTAATATTCATAAGCAGAAAAAAGTTTATACTCAGCTCAACTGAGCAAGAAAACAACTGTACTTGTCAGTGATTTGCTATTTATTAGCAGGTGAAATTTCATGCTCAGCTGTGTTGAGCATGAAAAAAGTTCTATAACCTTGGGGCCTGGGATTGTAAACTGCAGTAACAACTTGCCTCTTTTGCCCTCTGATTCTTGCTGCCCATGTCTCTGGAGGGGCGGCTCCCAGCTGGATTCAACGGTGTACCATGATCCTTAGTCCACTTCTCGCAGAACGGTATATGATGTTTGGCTGTGGGATAACTAAAATTG
This sequence comes from Ctena decussata, assembly GCA_963989385.1. Lineage (NCBI taxonomy): Eukaryota > Metazoa > Mollusca > Bivalvia > Lucinida > Lucinidae > Ctena > Ctena decussata. Next base: position 9,311,020 of record OZ022504.1, read on the forward strand.
CGGCCACACCATTTACAGTTTACTTGAGCTAAAAGATAATACAAGCATCAAACTTTGTCTCTCCTTTGCTGTGAATTCTCATTCTCACAGGTAAATCATAGGTATTATGGTCACAAATCTTTTAACGCTGACATGTCAATGGAGACATGAAAAGTGATTTCGGACCCTTAAACAGATAACTCATACCCCCAAACAATTTTCAATCCAGCTGTCCAAATTCAAATGCATTTTTTTCATATTTTCACCTTTCAAAGTTAGTGTACTTCTTTGCACTATAGCAAGCTCTTTTCAGCAACATGAAACAAACCATATGCCACTGTGAAATGCAAATTTTTGATGTAATCCAATCAGACCATTCAATTCGTAAGTGCATTAGAACCATGACTGATGACTCCACAATTTACAGTTAAAGTGTATAGACAAACTCACATTTTTCAATCATTTTTACAAAGGGGACAACTTTAGTGAATGTTGGTTTGTTTCCACATTATGAAACCCTCCCAAAAAAAGGTCTACTCTAAAAGAAAAGAATTTGCTCCTAGAGGAGCAAATTCTTTCCTTTAAGAGTTGACTCCTTTTGACTCCCCCTGAAAGAATGTCCATACAGCTAAGAGGAAATATTTGTGAAATTCTGAATATGCGTAAAAACTATTGGGACAGATAGGTCTCAGCAAATCCAGACCCAGATGAGATTGCTCCTGTCTGCCATAGTTTTTGTGGAAGGCATCTGCCTTATAATCCAAGAAATATGGTTTTGATTTGATTGATTGTTTTGGGTTTAACAGCCCTTTGAGACAGTATTTCAGTCTATATCGGGCCGTCTCCCAGAGAGGAAGAAAGAGGAGAAATGGTAGACGAGAGAAAAAAATGTCCAAACAGCCCCCACCCGCACCTACTGCAAGCACAGTAGGCCCTTGCCCTACACTGTTCCAAATCAGTAGGACGCCCCGGCACTGGAAGCTACTCACAGCACCATCGCACCACCCGACCACCCCCAAGAAATATGGTATACAGTTGAATCTGGTAACACTGCGTGACAGCTAACATTCTGCATTAGGAACAAGAACAGGAGATTAAAGAATATGCCATTTCCAATACATTTTTGGCCATTTTTTTTTTACAAACTGAGCTTTCTTTTCTAAGAGAAGCTTCCCATTCATTGATTTGACAAAGATATCCATTGCAAACTTATCAACATGTTCTTGTATTTCATAACAAAATATTAAGGTCAACACAGCTCCAGGTCAATGCAGTCAAAGGGAGTTTGCCAGAAACCCATGCCTAGCACTAGATATAGAAGTTTCTATTTTTTTTTTGTATACTGGTTACTTAATTCCATCTTGTTTTGCACTATCTATATTTTACACTGCTTGCAGACAAATGCCCACAAATGACATCATACTTTTGGTGGGAAAATGTATCATTCACCGCATTGTCTTGGCAGCAGATAGAAATCATTAAAACTTGTGTCTTGCTGTTTATCTCAAATATGTTAAGGTTTAAGCAATTTACAATCAAATGTTTAATATTCAGGGCCCAGTTGATCAAAACTAACAACGTTGTAAGTTAACGCGACGTTAATATTTCAAACGTTAATATTTCAAATACGGCAATTTTTTTTGTTGAAAAAATGTGAAAAGCTTCTCCCATATTTTCAACAAAAAATACCAATATTTTTGTTGGAAAAATGTGAGAAGCTTTTGCACATATTTTCAACAAAAAATATCTATGTATCAGACTATAAAGTCATAAAACACTTAATGAGTTGACCTCCTTATGAGCTCATTAGGTTAACAATGCTTTGAACAACTGGGCCCTGAGTCTGAAGTTTTGAGACTGAACAGCATTAAGCTAGCCAATGACCTTTTCTTGCAATTGCAGGTGACTTTCACATGACAGATTACAGAGGTGTATTTAGGCATGTGGCAATGTAAAGTTGTTGACATAAAAAGTATTGTGTAAATAAACTGCTTCAAAGGGATAAAATTATGTGATTCTCAAAGGTCTGCTCAATGTTTGGGGACAAAATTCTCCTGCATTTTTCACTATGGTGTCTGCATTTTAACCCATTGCATTCCGGGTATTTTTGTTGTCTGCTGAAATTGTCGTCTGCATCAAAAATCAAGAATGTTTTGACAATATTGGTCTAAACTAACTCTTGCAGAAATGATGTCTAGGCAGCAAACAGTTTGGATCTCAGATCAGGCCCCATGTTTGTGGGACCTGATCTGGATCCAAACTGTTTGCCCAGATACCCCTAAAGGGGTATCCTGAATGGAATGGGATAATCCAGCAGCCACAAACTGAGCTGACCATCTGAGTTTTCTAATTAATATATGTTTGATAGTTTTATTCAAATATATTATGATCTCACAGTAAGTTTTATCACAGGCGCTTGAAGTTTAGACCGTGGAACACTTCAAAATGTCAAAAATCGGAAAAACCATGTGTCATTTAAAAATATTATTGTATAGTGTTGTATTGGACACTTTGGATGAAAAGGCTTAGAAATGTTTCTAAGCTATAACTTCAAGCTCCTGCGGTTTTATATCTGTATCGTTTCCGTCACACCATTTCATTAATCAGATATCTTAGGGGCACAATGTTATCAGACAACACCGTAGTTCAGATAGGAGAAACAAAAAGCTTTATATCCAAAAATTATAAAAAGCTTATCCAAAAATTATAAATACAGAAACAATTTCTTACCCACTCCCTCCTCCTCTGGATTACTCTTAGCACTTCTCGTTGTACTTGATCCCATTCGGGAATGCCGTCTTTTTGCAGCTTGTTTCGCACGACGGATGTTGCGTAACAGTTCACTGTGGGTCTGCCGCCAGTCGCCACCAGGAGACTGACCTTGGGTTGGATACTGTTCTTCTTCGGAGTAATTGTCGTAGTCACTTTCATCAAATTTACCACCATTGCGGACTGCACAGCCTGGCTCATGACTCGACTGCAATTAAATACACAACCACATACACAATCATCTAGATACCAAAAGAATTTGCTATGGGGGGGGGATTCTGTCTTTTAAGGGTACACATCATTTTTGAAGGGTTTCATCATCTGGGGAAACAAATATGAAGTCACAAAATTTGTTCCTCTAGTCAAAAACTGTGGAAAAACCATGGAGTTGTACATAGTGTTTCATTCATCTTCAACAAGAGTTACCTTCTTCAGCAACCGTCATGGTTCACAGACCACAATCATCTGCAAAACTGCAATTCCAAAATCATGGCAGCTGGATTCCATGATAAATTTTATTTTTGGCATTAAAACGTGCCTTGCAGTCTCATTAGAAATGCCTCAACATCTATGACCAGAAGTGAAAAACACAGTTTAAGGGTAAATAACACAAATTAATTTAGATTTATATTCTCCTCCTCCCCAGCCTCCCCAACCCCCACCAAAAACACCTACAATATTAATTCTAATAATCGTAGTCATTTACTAACAGGAAAGTATCTGCTTCAGTTTGTGCTGTTAACTTGAAGAAATATGAAATGTTTGACCCAGTTTTCACCCACCTTCCCCCATCCACAACCCCCCCACCCCTCCCCATGTTGTTCCCCTCTATTCCCTGTTTGTTCTAGCAGATGAACATTCTTACCAGTTTACTAAAAGGAAAGCGTCTGCTGCAGTATGTACACTTGAAGAGAGTGCTGTCCAGGTCATCTGAAATATATGACATATTATTGTTTACGCATTTTTCTTCTCCTTTTACTTAACAAATACCGGTAGATCAGATCTAGCAGTGAACTGCTGAGTACTAATTCATTGTTTACAGGTTTCACTGTTTAATTCACTGTAGATCATATCATAAGCACTGAGCAATATACTTACTCACAACTGATCAACAAACAGAGAACTATTACTCAACAATTCAATGCTGTAGTGAACTATTTCGATTGCTAACACTCAAAAAAGCTGAAAAAGCCTTTCTTTCATTCAAATTCTCCAAAATCTCCTGTCACTGTGTTCATGATCCAACCAGAAGTCTTAACCATGGCCTGGTTGTTCAAAACTAACATCTTCATTAGTTAAGTTTGTTAAACTTTCAAACTTAAATATTACAAATATGCCAATATTTTGATTGAAAAAGCATCTCAGTTTTGTTCAACACAAAATATCAGTATATTTGGTTATAATTACATTCCCTTTGATTTTCCTTAGATGAACCTATTTCAGAGAAACAGTGTTCATACTTCCATGAACAACAGTTGGTCATGCAACGTCTTTGGTACGCAACGTCACATAAAAACAAAAGATGCCATTGGCCATTGTAACGTTCTATTGGACGTCTCGTCATGGCGATGGCTGTTTAGGCGGCTTACCTGTTGGCACGTGACAGCTTTTTGTCTTATATTTTACAAATGTCGGTGTTAAAAATTAAAAATGATGCACAATATAATTTTAAAATTAAATATAATTATAAGAGATGAATTTGATTTTTCCTAAGTTCATGGAAGTATGAACATAAAAGGTCACATGCTAAGTTACCGTGAACGCGCTTCGGGCATCACTTACTTTGAACGTGACCCATTGTGTTCCTACTTCCACGAACATCGGAAAAATGGAATTTATTTCTTAAATAAAGTCATAAAACACTTTACAAGTTGACTTCTTAATGAGGTTTTTATGCTAATGATGCTTTAAACAACTGGGCCCAGAGTGCTATTATGACAATTTAAAAAAGAAAAAGGGACATTACACCATCTAGTTAGTTGCATCAAGAAATATCGTCAAAACGTCACAAAAAATAGCCGGTTACATCGGATTTCAAAACAGTGAATTGTTACGGACTAAAACATGTGATTTTTCCATTGTATCTACAGGCTTACTGTGTTAGAGTTTATATTTGAACATTTGGAGGTGAAAAATTTGTTGTTCAGAGCAGCTAAACAAATACTAACAATGATTGCACCATTAAAATTGTTAATCTGTGATTCAATTAACCTTTAAAGCACCAAACATGAAAAAAGCTGAATTAGCAAACAGCATAGAGGGATCCAGAGGAGATGGCTCATCATGGGCTGCTTCATCTGGGTCTCCACTGTTTGCATAAAGTTTGACATAAATTTTGTTGTCTGCGTTTTTGGGACACTTTAAGGGTTAAACCAGTTCCTCACCATCAGTGTCTGCATCTGTATCATCATAGTACGACGTGGAATCATCCGTGAAGAAGTTCTCCTTGTTGCTGAAAGCACTGTCAGATCTGGGATTACGTGACGTAAACATGTACTCCTCGTCCAGACCATTGCCCCCTGTCTCTGGTGCAACATCATGCTTTCTTGGCTGGCGAGGTGTTGGCTTAGGCTTAGGAGTTGCAAAAGATGCTAAAACATAACAGAACCCAAGATAAGAGGGAGTATTTGGTGATAATTAAGGATAATTTTTGTTATTTCTACATAGAAACATATGTTGTGGCCGCTCATCTGAACCGTCTCGTTGAGACGGTTCAGATGAGGGGTCACAACATAGGGTTTCAATGAGAAATAAAAAAAATTATCCCTCAGTTGTCATCAAATACCCCTCTTACGGTATCTAGAGCTCTGACATAAGACAGAGAGAAATGGATGGATCATTTAGAGTTTTACAGCTCTTTCAACAGTATTTCAGTCACTTTGGGCTGATAGATATTAGCTGCAAAATATGGAAAAGTGACTTGGGGTTCATTTATGTGTACAAAAGGAAGACTTTATCAAGGTTTTCCCTCGGCCTTGTATTTAAGGAGTTTTTGGGACCCACATACCAATTTTTTAAGAGTCCAATGCCAAAAGTAAAGGGTCCTGTACTTTGAAAAATGTTATAAAATGCCCAAATCAAGCATTAGAATTTCATAAATACTTTATTTTGAAAATCATTCCTTTGTATTGTGCCAAGAATAATATAATTTTTATAAGAATTCATCACTTTGAATTGGGACTTGGATTTTGTTTTGAGAGTCCCAGTGGATGCACAGATTTTTTTTCTGGGAGTCCCAGACACCATTTTGGGGGTCTGAGACTCTCAATCTTGAGTCCGGGAAAACCCTGCTTTATCAGCTGCATATCTGATCAGTCTGCTCAGTTTTGTTACTAATTAAATTTGCATTAACAATAAGTCTACAAGCAGATAAGTAAAATGACCAGTCAAAGGACACATGAACAAAATATATAATAGAGCATTCCCCCTATTTAGAACTATTTCTGGTATATCCTGTTTCCCTTTTCTTGTATATGATCATTATGCTTTCACGGCACCGTAGTGGCTTATGCAGTTCAGTTGCAAGGTGCAATGCACCATAGGAAAAAAAATATCTGAGCATGCCTAGTCCAGCATGTAAACTTACAATCTGGTCAGGGCACAAGTTTTCTTTCCTGGAATGTCTAACCCTGAATGAATTTGCTTCAGAAAGAGTTTCTTATACGTATGTTTTATGTGTGAACTGTATTAACAGATATTACTATATCAACATTTGTTCTTAAACAGATAAAGTGCCATAAATGAAAATAGTTAAATTTGCAAACAGTGTAGATCAAGATGAGGTGACTCACCCTGAGCCGCCTCATATGGATATACTGTTTGCCCTTCAGTCTTTGAGACCTCAATATGATATAGCTAAGATAAAGCATTTTATGAAATTTTGCAGACATAAATTTTGCTGTCTACATTTTTAGCAATATAAGGGTTACTCCATACATGTGTATGTCAGAAAAGGTAATATTTTTTCAAACGGAAGCAACTTTATTGTATCCCTTATTTATGAAACAGACTTTACATGTACTGGTTCCACTCTTTTCAGTATATTTTTTCACCAACCTTTTTTAAGGGAGATAATCTCAGAGCTCCAGATAAGGTGGGGTTTTGAGGATAATTCTGAGAATTTTTCTTATTTCTCAACATAAGCATATGTTGTGACCCCTCATTAGAACCATCTCAGTAAGACGGTTCTAACCAGGGGTCATAGCATGATTTTTGTTCAGAAATACATGTAATGGAAAATTATCCTTCAAATATCCCTGTCTCCCCTTTTTATCTAGAGCACTGTCTTTGAAGAAAGAAAAGGAAGTAACTCATCATACCGTAGAAATCACTGAAAGGATCCGCTTCACCAAAGAATGACGAAAACTCCCAGGGACCAGTCCCTGGAGTCCCAAAGAAAGAATCAAACTGCATTCCAAGGTCGTCCACAAAAGAAGTGAAAGCAAAAGAAAAGTTTGGAGTCTTTCTCTCACTACCTGGAACTTCAGTGAAAGTAAAATTGTCATATTCTTCGTCCATATTATTCCAGTCAGTATTCCACGGTTTCCAGTTTTTGTTTCCTGAACCACCCTTTTTCTTGGTTCCAGTTTTCTTCTTTTTCCCAGTTTTGAACTCACTCTCATTTTTAAACTTATTCCCTCTCTGTTCATCTCCAAAAGTTTGAAAATTTGAATAGTTGTATCGATTTTCTGAATTTTGTCCAAATTTGTAGTAAGTTCCAGTTCCACAGTTTGTGTTTTCGTATGTTTCTTTATTGTTGCTTTTGAAATAACTGGTTCCTGAGCTTGCATGAGTATTTGTATTTTCTTTAGGTCTTGCGAGGTCTCTTTCTAGAATGTCCCTCCTGTCAGAACTTTTTAGGTAGTCATAGGCTGCAGAAATTTCTTTGAATTTTTCCTCAGCCCCTGCCTCTTTGTTTTTATCTGGGTGCCATTTCTTTGCCAGTGTTCGATAGGCTTTCTTTATCTCATCTTCAGATGCACCCACCTTTACACCAAGGGTTTGAAAATGATTCTTAGTCATTGTATTCTATTTAAGAGGCTGTTAGTGCTGCGCTTTGGATTTTTCTTTTTTTTTCTTCCCCACTTCTTGTTTGTTTTGTCTATATGGGAAAATCTTGCTTAATTCTGCTTGGAGCTGTCAGTCTTGTTTCAAGAGTTTATCACTGGCAGTCTTTTGTTTTTTGGAATTTCTCGACCATCTAAAATTATCAAAGTCATGATAGCTTGATGTTATTCATATATATCAAAGAAACGTTCAAATGAATATAAAGCTTGTATGCAATAAGAACCAGTCTGTTTCTTTTGCCGAACTATTTCTTTTGTGGAACTGTTTCTTTCAATGTTGAAACTGTTTCTTTTGTTGAATAAGAATATGGTTAAAGACTTCTGCATGCAGGCCAAAGGAACTTCGAACCATGTGAGGCACTCAGCAACAGCATAAGACACGTAGCAACAAAACAAGCACTGCAGAGATCCCGAAAAGTCATCTCCTTGGTCCCATCAACAGGAATTATGTCTGGGTGGAAAAACCCTGCAATGAAATGAAAATACAATTCATCTTTTATCAGGGACTACTCTGGGCCCAAAATATTTGACAACCTGATTGCACCCTCAGGCAAAAGTAAGGCAACATTTCACGAAACAAGGCAAAATTTCAAATCGCATATTTGTCTCCAATCTCCATGTTTGCAAATTTAATGCACACAGAAAAATAATGCAGGGGTTTTATTAACCATAAGTCCGTTGGTCCTGGACCAGTGAATTTTGGGCATGACCAGTTGATGTCTTTGGTAGCTGGTCCTGCAGACCAACTGATTTTGAGATTAGATGTAAACACATGATAATAAAGAAAAGCCGAAACACTGGGAGGACCACTTAAATTGTGGATAAGTTGATCCTATGGACCACCAGTCATTCAGTCCTTAGCAAAATCCCTAAATGTGGATCTAGATGGATTTTTACATTTGTATAGGCCTATAGCATGTGGTATAAATATTAAACCTTCACGGCACTTTCATTGTAGCCAGCTTCATTAAAATGTGCAAGCCTTGCACATTTTAATGAAGCTGGCTACAATGAAAGTGCCTCCCCTTCGTGTGATCTTGATACCCAACCAAATGTGTTCACCTTATTTCAAACTGAAAACAATATCCAACCATATTTTTTCACCTTGTTACAAACTGAAAACACTCAGCTACAGGTACAGTGCTTTTGTCATAGGGCGAAACCTCCAATTGGCAAAACCTTTCAGAGGGCAAAACCTCCAAGTGGCGAACTTGTTTGGTGGGGAAACCTCCGCTGGCGAGCTTATTTAGTGACAAAAAGTCACAAAACCTCCAGAATCTGGCATATTTGTTTTGATAAATGTGTTTAATAAAACCGACAGCATTAGACTGTTAGCACTGGCAATAATCTATGCCAGAGCCCTAGGACAGGTTGATGAAAACGTCTACCCGCAAATACATAGCGCTGGTGACAGTTTCCAGGACCTGTAATAAGTTTCTTTGACCCTGTCACCTACACCACTTGACACTCTGAGGGGTTAAAAAACACAGGGGCTTTATTAACCACTTGTCCGAGAAATAATCTTAGTAACGGAAACCTGTGCATACTCAGCATCAGAAATCAGGGAATCTTCCAGGGAGCTTCAATCTCTAATAGTCTGGGAGAAGAAACTGGACTTGTAAATGTCAGTCCCAGCTAAAGGTGTTTGAAATGCAAGTTTGAAATGCAGAAATGTTGATGATTCCTCGTACGCCTGCTTGCCAGTGCTTGGGGAACAAAGTCATTTATGGGCTTACTGGCTGTACCCTTCAGACCTTTGTAAAGCACTGAGTCTACTATCTTTTCTCCTCTTTTTCAGATATTCCAACTGAAGTTTCTCCAGAATGTCAGTCATACTTCCAGTTTCAATGGTGGCAGCCTGACAAGCGTTATTTCCTGTTACAAATCCAGCTGCCCTTTTCTGCACCTTTTCAAGATCATCTTGAAGAAGTATACTTTGGGGTCCCAAACTGAACTACCATACTCCTAGAGTCCTGGACTAGATGAACCAGCCCCTTGTATACTGACTCTTTAACGTCCTCGGACATGCCACCAAGTTACATCTAAGGATGCCAAGGGTCCTATTAGCCTTTGTGCAAATATTGCTGACATCATGTGTGTTCCATTTTACATCATGGTGTGATACAATGCTTTATCAGCTGCAAAAAGATGCACATGCGAAGATACTTTATGAGGCAACAGGGATCTCGGGGACGCCGAATTCGGCGTCCCTGGACGCGAAAATTCCGACCCGGACGCCAATAATTGCCTTCCGAGGATTCCCGTGGACGCGGTATTTTTCCGGCTGTACTCCTTTAAAATGTCCTAAAATGTCAGTTTTCACAAGTTGTGAAGAAGACACACGTTGCTGACACCTTTGACAGAACTATAAAGGAGCCATTTATCTGAACCGATAATCAATAAAATCGTCGTAATGCTACCTGTTATTTACCTGGAATATCACACCTTCTTAATCCCCACTACCATAGCAGGGCACGTGTCAGTATTACTTTCTTAATCGCTAATAACCGGCGATCTTTTGATCAATATAAACAAATTGGGTCAACACGGTATCTTTGTCTCAGATCTACCGCCTCGCATGATTCAGATTGGTCAGTTTACATCATGGCATTAATTGACAGAAGGCGGGACTTTTACAGTGGCTGTGTCAGCAAATTAAAATTATAATATATTACTCTCGCCAATGGGATGAGAGCCAGAGAGGGGCAACTGCCGGCTCATAAAAGAGAATCTTTTACGAGAAAATTTTTATTATGGATTCGTTCCGCTGAGGTGCGTGGGCAGCGTCGATATGAGAATTGAAATACTACTACTGAAATTTTTGATTTTCAGGTAGATCTAGCCTGCCGAAGTATGAGCCTTTTCTAAGGCACGTTTTCTATTTCCCGACTGTTTGTAGTATGCTCGTGCGCTGTGCTTGATGGGAGTTACACGTGAGAATTAAATCAGGTTTTTTTTAACTTGGAAAATGCAATCGGTAATTTCAATTGCTAGAAGCGGCCGTCAGAGGTAATAATACTATACTTTAGCAAGGCCAGTTGTTGCAATTCCCGAAAACCGGTGACTTTTTAGATCTTTGGTTCGTGCACTTTAAAATTCTTTCCTGCCGTTTTAAGTCTGTTTCCCGCCATATCTCGCGCACCACGTGCTGAACGAGTACCAGTGTAGATCTATTAATAACGCTTTGGGAAATCCGCGAGTCCTAAACAGACATTTCACCACGCGGTACAGGAACTCTTATTGATACAGATTTGCGCAAATATTCGCAGTTAATGTATGATTCAATGAACAATGGAAGATTAAACGACAGGTATGTATTCAGTCAAGTGTAAATCAAACTCGATTTGGACATAAACAATCAGTCTGTGTCTCAAATTAAGAAAGACTAAATAGATCTACATGTATGATCGGATTTCTGCGTTTGATGTCAGAGAGTGGGGTAAGGTGCGCCGATGTGGGAGCGGGGGGGGGGGGGGGGGGGGGGGGGGGGGGAGGGGGGGGGGTTGGGGGGGGGGGGGGGGGGTGGAGATGGTTGAGATAAGTTGTAATTATTACTGAAACCAATGTTGCAGTGGACAGGACATCACGGAATAGTACTGAACTGTAGCTATTACATATTACACTTCTTCTGGAGGGAAAAGTAAATTAATACCGTTGACTTCAAATGGAAGATTTACCGAATAATTGTCAATGTCATATCTTTTTACATTTCTATAACATAATCATTTGATGTCCAATCACAAAAGCATTGCCTTTTCCCCTCCAGTCCTGTACAGGCCCTTTTCATCTTTTGTATCCCTCAGGGACATCAAAAGACAATTTAACTAGATAATTAAGATTATTTATAGGCTAAATTTTATGTTAAAACATGTGGGACTCCAATTTTTCAGGATGGGACTCCAACTTTTCAGATGGGACTCCTATTTTTGGAAAAGGAGGAGTCCTGGACTCCTATTTTTAAAATTCAAGTGAGAACCCTGAGGCAAGCTGTTGATGAACATGAGTATCTCAAATGTTGTTGGCCATGCCAACAAAATTTCAGGAGTTATGGAGAGATCTTTTATATATATATGAACAATGCCTTGTTCTTAAAGCTCTACAAAACTTTAGTTAGACCCATTATTGATTATGGGAATCAGATTTGGTATCCATTTACATAGAAAATTGATAGAAAATGTACAAAGATGTGCAGCAAGATTGGTACCAGAATTGAAAGGTTTAGGTTATACAGAAAGATTAATTAGTTTGAAATTATTCTCTATGGAGTACCGCACAAAACGAGGAGGTATGATCCAACCATTTAAAATTTTGAGAATATTTTAATGGAAAACATGTTTACAATGTACCTTCTCCACATCTCGTACTAGGGGCCATCATTTAAAGTTATATAAACCAAATTGTTACAAAGGTTTCAGGCAACATTTCTTTGCTGTTCCTGTTAGAAGTCCATGGAATAGTCTATCATCTTGTTTTGTCAAGTCCAGCACAGTGAACGAGTTCAAGTCTAGATTTCATAAGGAATGGAATTCTCTACATTTTAATAATATTGATGACATCTATTAAATGGGGTGGCAGGTATTAGTGGCTGTTATAAGTGACGTTTTAAGAGCTACATACAATATCTAACAAGAACTAGAAGTCAGGACACCAAAAATTATAAGTTTCAACATTGGCGGTGAAGAAAAGTTCATACAGGTTTTAAATGATTCACTGGTGGATCAAGTAAGTTATGAGAAACAGAATCTGGCATATAACAGAACCCTGAGGCACACCTGAAGTGACAGGTGCCAATTAGGTTTCCTCAACCCTAACACTGACCCTCTGAGAGCAGTCACCAAGTGTATACCACAATTGGAGACACTTCCTTTCACTTGTTATTTCTCTTACTCATACACCCTGCGTGATCAATTTCTAATAAAACTTCAGAGTGTTTGGATCATTGTCTGTAGAATCTGTAGAAGATAGAATTATACCTGGCTGTGCAAAGAAAAAAGATAAATGAGTAGAGAAGCATGGTGTCTCTTAATATACTTGAAAAGGATGGTACACAGGTAAAAATCCAGTGGAGTCCTGGTCACGCAAACATAAGAGGTAATGAGATCGCAGATAGGCTTGCCAAGGAGGCTGCAAAAGAGGCAGAAGAAATGACGGGTGACATAGGGGTTGCAAGTCAGTCTGATGTCAAATCAGCAGCAAGAGAGTCAGTTAACATCAAATGGCAACGAAGGTGGGAAGTGTCAGAAAAAGGAAGGCAACTGTTTACACACAGACGTGCTGTAAAGCTCAACAGAATTGAGTTTGACAAGCTTAAGAATCAGAGAGCTGTACTGCAGCTCCAAAGTGGGTACTGTAAATTGAAAGAATACCTAAATAAAGTTGGGATATCTGATAGCCCAACATGTGAATTAGGAGCTATAGAAGATGTGCAACATTTTCTACTTGAATGCCCAAACTATAGTGTGCCAAGGGAGACATTGAGACAGTCTCTGCTCCTAAGCTGTGGTATTGCAGACTTTGGCATGGAAATACTTCTATCAGTAACAGATGATGAAGATTTAAAAAACATACGTCCACTGATATGGGATCAGCTGGACATATACATTTCCCAAACAAAGAGGTTCTAGTGCAGAATTGGGCTGTATTGAATGGAGAAAATACTTCATACTCTATCATTATTCTTGTTAGATTACATGTGTATTGTTGACTTTATTCTGGCTGGTGGGAGGCACAAACGCATCTAACAGAGGAATGAAGCAACAATTGTAGGATGATTATTTTACAGTCAGTTAGGACATGATAGCCTAACTGTACAGAATAAACAGTTCACCATGACATTGTTGCTCTTCCTTGCGAGTGTGGACTGTCCGTACAGCGGGAAGGGCGGCAGCGTTGTTGCTGGACCATGAGGTTGTGTTATTCCAACCAAAGTTGCTTGCAACATTTAAATTCTAAGAATGAAAGGTCTGTGGTTGGCCATAACAAATGGTTATAGGCATGAAACCAATTGCGATTCAATGCTGTCAACGTAAGGTTGCGCCTGCGAAGAGCTTTTTGGTTCTCATCATTCATGGGTACCACAGACTTTACTCTCCCTTATAGGAAGAGCAAATTCATCGGATTGAGGAATATGAATGTGTATCATGTTTGCTCCATGTTGAATAAAAGCTTGTTGATTTTCATGAAATATATCAGAAGTGGCTGTTTCGGCTACACTAGATATATTGGTATGATATACAAGTTTCCATGTTGAAAAAAACCCATCTTTTTTGACATTGTATGAGTGTGTCATGTTATGTTTATTTTGATTTTGTCATGTTTTGCCAATCTTAATGCAATGTGCTGAGTAATGGTCGAACCGGCCACACTTAGCATTTTGATATGGATGGTTTCATGTTGTTAAGGGAAAATTGAGTACTCCAGACGAATAAATTGGCCCATAAAGCAAATTTCATATAAATGTGTATAAAAATTGAAAAAAAAAAACAAAAAAAAAAAACAAAAAAAAAACATTTACTAACTGCTGAATATTCTTTACAAGATTTATAAGCATGCTTATGCATGTTTTATTATCTGTGACTAAATTACTATATATGCGTTTTATTACAGGATTATACTGTGAGTCATTAATTGACTTTACTTATAGTAGTTTATACAAGTGAGACAGTGCGGCTAATTATGGCATTGAAACAAACCAAACGTGGCTAGAGAAGCGGGGTGACTCAGTGGTTAGCGCACTTGACTCTGAAGCCAGAGGTTGTGGGTTCGACCCCCACCCAGGGGGAAGTCTTCCTATGTCCGAATGTGTTTTTCTAGCATCATTTGCAAGGATGATGCCAACAAGTGTGCCGTCCTTCGGATCGCGAAGTTAACTGGAAGCCCCCTTTGCAGGGAAGCAATCCCTGTGCAGGTTAAAGATTCCTACAATAGCTACATGGCTATATGTAGGCTTTCATCCTGCAACACTGGCATGTACAAAAGTACACCTGCTCATGATACTCTGAAAAAAGGGTGTAGCAGTATATATATCCCAGCGACATCAGTTTCAGAGCCCTTAAGATCAAAATAACCTTATTTAATGCATATGCAGCAAGACTGGCCCCAAAACATATTTCAAGTCCTCTGTAATGTTTAGCCTACCACTTCCCTTGTCCTCATGAAATATTGTATAGAATTAAAATCTGGGGTTTGTTTTTGAGGGGACTACCTATTTCCACTTATCCTTCTAGCGCGGTATGTGTTTCAGAGCCCTTTTTAAAACTTTAAAATAGAATTTTATTTTATTTGCTGAGGAGAAAATATGGATTTAAGGAGTAAGCATATTGCTGTTCACATCTAATAATTAAAGGTATTGATCATCAATCAGTCCTTTTTGAGAGGGTGGAAATAATTTCAGATAGCATGTCAACCTTTGGAGCAATGGCACACTTTTTTCAAAGTTGTCAACCCCCTATGTCTTATATTGGAAATTTCTACAAGTACCAAATTGCAGTGTTAAAGATTGACATGCACATTATGTTACAACTGGGCCTGGTGACATATCTGCAAAGGAAAAAAAATAATTTTGATCTTTACAACTCAGATTATAAACAAAAACAATACCACCTACCGTTACTTTCTGGTATTGCTAAACACTTCTTTTGGATATAAGGACCCTCTTGTCAGAAACATTTTTAAAAAGTTCTAACAGAGTTTCGGTAAACCTCAGCTATTACATGATATCAAAGATATCAAGCATACCATTCACTGACGGTAAGTTTCTCTTACAAAATTTTGTCAGTTTAAAAAATTTCAGGGTCACAGCAACCATAACAAAAGTGCATTAAGAAAAATGGCTATTTAAAGCATATCATGTCTTGAATTTTAATTTCTTTTCTCCCAGATGATAGTTTTGGTCATTCTTTAGTATGGTGAGGCACAAGACTCTCTGCAGAATATATATGTCAATAAATATCCTCAGTGCGAATGCTCTGCCATGTACAATTTATGATTACAGTTAGGGCTCCGAAACACATACCGCGCGGAAACACATACCGGGACGATAGAAAGAAAAAATAAAAATAAATACCCCACCCACTATCAAAGATAATATGTTTTTCCAGTAAATCTAGCACTTTTCCTGAAGTAAATTGCATTCAAACTCATCGAAATACAAGTATGGTAACACGATTTCGGTATGAGTCAACCTGACTAACCACAAAGCAGAGAAATGTCCTCGTTTTCGTGCCTGACAGTCGTGTTTACTTATTCCACCATTTTCTATAACAACCGTCGTACTTAATGCGAATTCGTATCCCAACTTTTCGGCCATCCAGTGGTCGTACTAAATACCGCCTATGTCGTCTTGTCATACCTGTCATACCTGTAGACTCGGCCCAGAAGATTTACCTCATGTTCTCCTTCGTTGCCCTGCTCTGGCTGAGATTAGAGACTCGTCATTGAAAGATATCAGGGTGTTCCTGGCTAGTCAGTTTGGTCAGCAATTCTGGGCATCACGATCAAGGACGGAGTTGGTGAAGATTCTGCTAGATAGTCACAACCTGACGAGCCTGCAGGGGGCCCGTGTTGCAGAGGAGGTCTTGTTGCAGCTGGAGGCTCTGAGTCGTAGGTACTGTTTCCGGTTGCATGCAAAAAGGTTGCAACCATACAGAAATTTGTCCAATTAAACCATATCCCCGATTTATCAATGTGGCCGCCACCACAAGTCTAACCTGTCTGTACATAGTGTGTATATAGCTGCTATTCCTGGATTTACCTACTTATGTGAAACAACAAATCAACAAATCAACGTAAAACATCTACCGGTCAACGACCTGGGTGCGCCATTCTACTGGCGGGATTTACAGAAACAGAAACAGAAACCTGTAGTTTTGAAGGACTTAAGAAAGAAAAAAATATGGACAAACACAGGGAATGATAAAGCAGTACGAGGCTGATTTTCTCTAATATGACATCTAGCCTTACCCAACGTTTGTACCAAATTTCAAAATCTTAGTTGCTGTGGTTCCTGAGAAATCTTTGACAGCAAAAAATTATAACACACATATTAACGGAGAAGACAAAAACTATGCATACTTCGTATACCGGGGGTAGAAAAAGCTTAGGGACGAGCCATTTATTATCAGATGTGTGAGTGTGTGGGGGGGGGGGGGGGCATTTTCATATGATTCACCAAAATATTTACGACCCGACCCACCCCTCCCTAGTCTTACCAGCTTTTTTTTCACCCCCCCCCCCCCCCCCCCAACCTCCCCCAGATAGATGACAAAATGTTTATGATCCTCACCCCTAATTCCCACTCCCAACTCCCCAGCAACCCTTCACACACACACACACACACACACACACACACACACACACACACACACACACACACACACCATATCACCTTTTTATGTCAGACTGACCTCAAGCAAACCTGTATCGAACACAAAGAACATTTTCTTATTCTGACAGGTTAATCATTCATGCAGATCAATGGTCTGTTTATTTATTTATATTTTTTTTATGCCTTTCTTCTGCTCACGGACATCCTGAAATCTGATCTTTATTGCGCTATAAAACTGTTAATAATATTCAGGGGTGGGGAGAGGGGCTGCGCCCCCAGAAGCCTCAGCAGTTTTGCTGATGCCAAATTAAGGCACCTGATGAGCTGATAATATAAACACAGGCATTAAATTTAATTGAGAAAGAAATCATCTCCTCGACATGATTTTACAGACAATTGTATACTGCCCTAGTAGCAAATTAATGAAATTGTCTTTTAAGGATATGGAGGGGGCAAATTTGTATGTTATTTTTGTAAATGTCTTGAAAGTCAAAGCTTGAAAGAAATGAATCTGGAACTGTAGGCGTAATTGGGGGTCTAGGGGGTGTCACCCTCCAGAAGCTGAGACATTTTTTAAAAAAGAATGACTGATGGAAGAATTCTGACCCCGCCCCCCTCCCTCCTCACTCCCCATATGCCTAAAATGCCTAAAAAATATATGACCCCTCCCCCGCCCTGTGCCAAGGCTTACTGATTTCCGAAGCCCCCCCCCCCCAGTACATCACCAAAGAAAATTCCAACCCCGACCCCCTACTAAATTCAGTAATTTAGATGAGCTCATTGCAGCTGGTCTGGCTGTCCGCATGTCGCATCAGACCCAAATGTCTGCACACCATGCGAATCCAACTACTAGGAGATACCTATGATAATAAAATATATGTAAATATGTAAATCAGTATTGAGGCATTCGGCAATAAAGACGTAGGAGGGGTGGTGTGTGTGTGGGGGGGGGGGGGGGAGGGGGGGGGGGCTAGGGCTCTCTTCCAACACTGTAACTACTAGTTCCAAAGAACTGGAGTCGTCTTACAATCTTTGAAACTGCTATGGAACAGGAAAAGCTCCGTCTTAATCCGGAATAAATACGACACTTCTTGTGAATGTTTTTAATGAATAAAAAAAAATGTTGCGGATTGTTCAGTAACATTGCACATGGTACTGAATATAAAATAACAACCCCAGCTGCTATTCTTGCAATTCTTAATATATTACCGTGACTCTAGTCCACTTGAAACGGAAATTGCAGGTTCACTTGAATTGAATCTGTTCATGTGCAGTAGTGTAATTTTGCAACACGGCCCACGCCCCCTAGCACCGGCGTTTTAAACTGATTCAGAATGCGCCCAACCAGTAGAGTCAAGTCGGGTAAATTCGGGCAGCTGGTAAATTCGGACAGTGACACTGTTTCCTTTATATGCCAGTTGTTTGGAATTAAAACAAAATTAGCTGGGCAAACAGTGAAAATCCTGATGAGACGTCTAGATTTTCACTTTTTTCAATGATATGTCCGAATTGACCCGCTGTCCGAAGTTAACCGACTTGACCCTAAATGTATAGTCTGTACTATGATAATGTACCGGGAGATTTCTATGGCCGCCACATGATACAATACTAGCAGCAGTGAAAATACAATACTTCTGAAGGAAGATCCTAATATGGAAGCAGAAAACATATCAAAGAATCAATCATAGCGAACTACTAGATCCGTGTACAGTAATGTAATGTCGCATCACTGCCCATACGCCTAGCACTGGCTTCAGCGGATCTTTATTTCCAAACTGGTCCATGCACCAGCGGCAGAGCAGATGTATGTTTTCGACGGTGAACCCTTTGACATTGAGAGTTTGGTAACTTCGGACAGCGGGTAATTTCGGACACTGAAATTGTTTCCTTTATATGTCAGTTGTTTGGAACTAAAACAAAAATTAACTGGCCAAACACAGAAAATCCTGATGGTTGCAGATGACTGGATTTTCACTGTTTGCAATTGTATGTCCGAATTTACCCGCCTTTCTGAAGTTACCCGACTCTCCCCATAAGCTCCTCTAGTAATTTATTACCGACCGTTCCAAGACAGTAATTCTGTTGTGATTCATTACTGTTATATTGTACTTATTCTTGTTGTCCATGTCAGTGCTAAGTGCTTTCGTTTATCTGTAACAGTTGTGTGAGTGGTGTTTTAAGTTGGAGTAGCTGAATGACCACCTGTCTGAGAATGAAAGGTCTGTTCGACTTACCATGCGCTCCTCTTGACAACTGCTGTCGATTTATCAGGACTTCCAAGAAGAGTCTCTTTGTGTGAAGTGGGGTTTGGGCGTCATTACTCCCATGCTCCCTGTAAATTTTTCAGGCATGCTCACTAATATGTTATCGATTTTTTAAACATTGCTATAGCAATTGAGAAGACATTTAGCAGATTTAACAACATTTACACAGCCAACCCTGCCGCCTGAAGCTTTTTTGCAAGGCTCTGCAGAAAGAAAAGTTAGCTTCCCCAATAGTTACAAGCCCTAGGGAAGCCAAATAGTTGCAGATGACTGGTGCAGTAAAGTGATTCATACACAACTTCAACAAGCAATTCCTCGAATTTGTGCCCCCTTCCGCCCCCTCTCCTACTCAATAGGTCAGCTAATTCTGAAAAAAGTGTAAGTTTGCAAAGCAAGAAAAAATAAATAACTAAATAAACAAAATAAATAAATGGTGAAGTTCAACACAATTCTCTAAGGTACCTGATCATCTACAGATCACGAGGAAGAAGCTTGCAAAATTTCAGTCATCTTCGGAAGCCAAGGACACTAAGTCCATTTTGTTCCGTACGTAAATAAGGAACAAAGTGGGCTTAGTAGCCTGGACTTCCGGAGAAGAGCTCAGACTGATTCATGGGGTACCGGGTCGTAATCCTGGAACCACGAAAATGTGGGGTGAATTTTTTTGCGTGCGCGAAAGGCATACTATCTCCAATATTAGCTGAATTTCTTGTTTGGGGGGGGGGGGGCATTGATAGTTTGTAGGGAGTAGGGGCGGAGTAGTTTTTGCGCGCATCGGACGGGGGGGGGGGGGAGTTTTACAATTGCAAAGCAAGAGAATTTTCGTTCTATTTTTGTCACAGGTGGAAAGGCAGATAAATGGAATATAGGCAAAGCCTTTTTTCAATCTCCTTCAGGTTTCGCTTAATTCCTTATTGTCAAACTGTGTGGATATAAAGTACATTTCCGCTGCCGAGATCCGCATGCACAAGCAGATATAAAGAGAATCCCCATCTTCGTCAGTCGGCACAATATTGTGGTGTGCATATGCTTCTTCGTGTGTAAGTGAGGTATAGGGACTTCTTTAAATTTTTGGGTCTGAAAGAGTTCGTTAAAGCATAACAGAAAACTAGTGTGGGTTAGCAGAAAGGAATTAACAAGCTGTCCGATGGAAAAAAAAATCTTCGGTTTAAACATATTTTATTGCCTAGATAACATAGCCAAGGGGTCGGGCTACAAGTTCTCACAATATTAGTTACAGCCCTTCCCTACAACAATAGTTTGCATATCAACATGGCGGGTTTATATGTAGATGCGAAATTCACAGCTCTTTGAAGGAGATGAACTACATGTATATAAGCTTTAAATAGCTTTCGCTCATATCCTTTAAAGTCTCCATAGTCCTATCAAAGGTAAAAATCGTCAAAATACAAATCATTATGAAACCTGTACAGCCTTTAGAATTGATGAAAATATGTCGGTTGATGTGCTTTTTGTAGCATATAACTGGCAAAAAAGAAGGAATAATGTATTTTTATCACCTGTTAAACGCCTGTACATTATATTTTTACCGCCTGTACGTTGTATTTTTATCATGAAATAAAGCTTGTAAAATCGAAAGTAGGTAATTTTGGTTGGTAACTAAAATGACCTAGTTATTTTTTCAAATCTATTTTATGGTAAACTCAAGGAAGTTTTGATTTTTTAAAGCCGGCCAATCACGATAATTATCAATGGCGAAACTTTTGTGAGAAGTTTGCAGCGATACCTCACGATAAAATATTTCATGCTGATAGAGCAATGGGGCCTTTAACTTCTTGTTTGTAATTTATAATTATATATGTATATTTGACTGAAATAAATATGTTTAAACCAACATGGCAGGTAATTTTCAAATGACAGAATTTTATGACAATGTGAACCATGTTGTAAAACATCTTCTCCTATTGCTGTCACATCTGGAGTTCCACTTGGACCTCTCCCGTTCCAGGTATACAACGCTGACCTGCCATCAAGAGTTTCCTCTTCTGTATGACTCTTCGCAGATGATTGTCTATTGTGCAATTATACGAGATCAGAAAGATGCAGTGTCAGTATAGGCAGATCTTTATCATCTATAGGAATGGGAAAGAGATTGGCCGATGGTAATTGGCCCTGACAAGTGCAAACATATCCGATCACCAACAAATGAAACATCATACAGATTTCTGTAACATTCATGGACAGACTTTGAAGAAATCTACAAAAGCCGTTTCGAGCAAAAACTCTCGGAGTCCTATATTACAGACAGTTGACTGTCCTGAAACAGCTGATGCAGTGACGAAAAGGGCCAACCAGACTACAGCCCCTATCAGAAATTCCTGAAGCTGCCCAAAGGAGCTGCAAGTCCATCGTTTGTCCACAGCTCGAGTATGCTTCGACGGTATAAGATTTGTCCACAGCTCGAGTATGCTTCGACGGTATAGGATTCTGTAACAAAAAAAAGAAAAAAGAAAACAACATAACAGCCAAAGTGGAGTCTGTACAAAGGCGTGTATTCCTGGCTTTGCTGCAAGACTACCGCCGAACCAGTAGCGTTACTTCAACGCTGCGAGAGCTTGGTTGGGAGCACTTTCATTCAAGACGAGACTAAAACAAAGTCGCAATGACGCACAGGGTCGTCGATATTCTTGTTGAAATCTCTACAGACCAATACCTAACAGCCATAGGTGTAGCAATTGGTCTAGTCTAGTCTGTCCCATAACCTTGTGAGGTTGTTGGGTCACCACAGATGACTGTATACAACAATCCCTTTCCACATAGTCCTATCTTCAGTTGCCCTAGCTGAGCCAGCAAAATCCATCCCTTTCCATTCCTTAAGAGTGTCTGCTCACCTCTTCTTCTGTCTACCTCTTTTTCTCTTTCCTTTCACTGTGCCCTGCAGGATTGTTTTTGCTAAACCAGGACCTTGAGACGTGGCAAAACCACCCCAATTTCCGCTTCCTGGCCAAGGTCAGGAGTTCGTCATAATCTGCAATGGCTGCTTGGATCTCCCTGCGAACCTCCTCATTGGTTAAGGTCCTTGTACGAAATGTTCAGTAACTTTCGGCAGCATCTCATCTCAAAGGCCTGCGTTCTTTTCTCTGACTTAAGGGAGCGCATCAGTTTCACCTTTGATCCAAGAAAAATGTTGCTGTCTCTCCATATTGGCTTCAGCTTTGTCAGAGCTGCAAAGGCTTATGCAATCCTTGAGAGAACCTCCGGTTCGGAGCCTTCATCTGAGACAATTTGAAGCTTGTAATTGTTCCAAGATTCTATCCTTTAACCTTGATCTCCCTCTGGATGCCGCTGGCGCTGTTTGTCATTATCTTGGTTTTCTCGGCACTTATCTCCATTTTATACCTTGTGCAGGTTTTGTCAAAACTTTCGACCAGGGCTTCTACTTACTGTCCTTCCTCGACAAGAGCATCAATGACTTCGGCAAACCGCAGATTGGTAATATTTCTGCCACCTACACTAACCTTTCCATCATGTTCTTCCAGAGCATCAGACATGATCCTTTCGAGAAAAATGTTGAAGAGGTGGGTGAGAGAAGGTATCCTTGCCTAACTCCAACTGTTGTTCTGAACTATTCTCCTGTGCTGCCATTCATCTGAACTGCACTTATAGCCTAGGCATAGAGGTGCTCAATGGCGCGAACTAGATTTGCATTGATATTGTACTTCCGCATGATGGCCCATAAGGCTGCATGTCATACCCTGTCAAATGCTTTTTTGAAATCTATGAACACATGGTACAGATTCTGCTGATGTTGAAGGTACTTTTCACACAGGATTCTGGGGTTGAAGATCTGTTCTGTGGTGCTTCTTTCAGCTCTGAACCCAGCCTGTTCTTCAGCGATTATCACTTCAGCTTGGGTTTGAGCCTGGACTAGACGACTAGAGGACAACAACAAAGGTTTCTGCTATTTTATTGTTTCATCAACGCTTACAAGGGATCCTTTTTTCCTTCAGCAATCTGATTTGTATTTGCATCCTCTGTGCAGGAGCACCTCAGTATCCGGAGTAATTGGTCTTTATGGTGTGGTATATGGTACGACTTCAAGCTCCTTGTCGATGCAGGTATCCTAAAGACCTTGATTGTGAATAACATGTTTTAAGTTTAAATGATTTTAGCTGTACATAAGAGCCTCCAAGTACGAATTTTTGAGGGTGTTAACAGTGCGACTATGACAACCTTGGCCATGCACTTTATTGGTAGATGTTGATGTAGAACAACTGGGCGTAACAGTCTGTATTAGTGTTATACAATGGGGATGGTGGTGTCTGGTATGGGAGAAATCCCCCCTCCCCCCCCCCCCCCCCACACACACAAAGAAACTACACGTTCTAGACGTTTAGACTAAACATTATTTTTGTCAAGCCCCCCCCCCCCCCCCTCCCCCCACACACAAAGAAACTAAACGTTATTTTTGTGAAGGCTCACCCAGTTCCCCAAGATTAACAGGTTGCTCCCTATCTATCCGAAAGTTAATTGCCTTTCTGCACCCCACGCTCTGCACCAGAAAATAAAATAATGTCTTGGATGTAAGTTCTAGGGACTAGCTGGTCCTGGTGAATGATATTCTGATCTGCCTCTTTGTATTTATTTATTTATTTATTTATCTATCTTTTTATGTATTAATTAATAGTTTTGGTATGTGTGTTTTTCTATCAGGATAGACGCAGTGGCTTTGTTTGTAAAAGTAGAATGAAGTAATCAAATGCCTGTTTTTTCCCCAATTCTAATAACAAAATCATAATCCATCTCCTTTGCGCCCCGGGTTTGCGCAGTACCTCACATGCCGGGTAATTTCCCCTTAAGTGCCTCCGGAGTTTACACGTTATTTTCGGCAGCTTTTGAAGTGCGTGGGTGGATGTGTACGCATGCGCATATTTGTGTATTGGATAAGTCGGAAGTGAGAGTGTATGGAGATGTCAAATCAAGCCTATTAGCAAAGACGAATATTTCTGAGAATCAGAGCAACAGTTTGGTTTTAATTGAGAATTGACAGACCAGGTAAGTTTATCTTTCAATAATTGCTCGATTGCGCAAAGGCATTTTTATATTCACTGAGCTTTAAACAAGGAAACTGCAGTTGCTGCAGTGACCAGATGTGCAACACATGAAAATGCCAGTGTTATTGACTGATAATTCCTAAGCATGTGAATGCCCCTGTTTACAATAGTAGTCAGGTCAGAAATGCATAGAATCACAAATTTATATGTCGAGACATCCTTTCGAAGGTGAAGGTGTTCCCATCTGAAGGATTCCAGATATGAGCCCCTACATGACATCTATAGGGGAGAAATAGTTGACAGGAGAGAGCTTAACAGCAGTGGGGCTCGTAATGGACCGGGAAACGGGCGTCTTCTCCGGTCAGCCCAGTCAGATTAAAGACTAGTGAAGACATTGTAAATAGTGTTAATAGAGTTCCTGTTTTGAGAGTTGATAATTTTCCAATTTCAGTTAATTTTGAGAGTTGTTTGTTTGACAAAGAGCAATATGTTCACACTTGTTCCAGGATTTGTCCTGATTTGCATAGAGAAGATTGTGACTCTAGTCTAACCCCAAGTTATAGTTTGAAACATTCTCACAGTGAAACTTTGGTTGACAGTACATGTGTTTTTAATTCTTCATGCAACAATACATGCAACAATACATCAGTTGATAGTACATGTGTTTCTAATTCTACAGGCAGTCAGAATATTTCTATCAGAGAGTCTAGTCAGAAATTTAAATGCAGGGAAAAAATTTCAGCACCAATACACAGACTTCTACCAAGAATTGTGTCTTTAATGCTAGTCAGAGTGATTCTAGTCAAACTCCTAGTCAAAAGCTTACTTGCAACATTTCAACTGTAAATGACTATACTTGTTTAGAAACTGGTGGTGTTAGTTCTACAAACAGTAAAAATGTTCCTAGCCAGTCATCTGGCCAGCAGCTTAATAGTAGCAATAGTTCAAATGCCAGTTTAAAGACTTATGAAGAAAAAGAGGCAGGTGTGCCATCCCAAGACAATGAGCCATCCCAAGACAGTTCTGTAACTGGAAATTGTAATGTAACGGAAGTAACAGTTGACAAAGTCAAATGTTTCTACACCAATGCGGACCAGCTAAGGAACAAGTTGGATGAACTGAAAATACAAATCTCTGTTGAAGGACCTGATTTTATATTTGTTACTGAAGTATTACCAAAAGTAGAAACGGACATAAATTGTTCATCTGTGTTGTACCAGATTGATGGATATTCAGCATTTCCTAGTTCGGACGGAGGAAGGGGCGTTATAATCTACGCGAAATCTGACTTGAATGTATCTCCAAATTCTCATATGAATTCGCTGTATAATGATGCGTCATGGTGTGACTGGCTTGTTGATAAAGAAACTGTACTGTTAGGAGCTATTTATAGAAGCCCGTCAGCAGATGAATCATGTGTTACTATAAATAGATTGTTGAACGAAGCTTCCCGTTTAGGCCACAGATTACTTGTAACAGGAGACTTCAATATGAGGGATATTAAATGGGATAATTACAGTACATGTCATAACGAAAATCATTATGAGTATGAATTTATTGAATGTTTACGAGACAATTTTCTTTTTCAACACATATCTGAGCCTACACGATTCAGAGAAAACCAAACCCCACATATATTGGACCTTATTATTACAAATGACCAGCATGACATTGAGGATATAAATATTTTACCATCCCTCGGAGTTAGTGACCATGTTCTCATTAAATTTGACTTTGTATTCTCATTCAAAGAATTACATAATGGTAAACCAAAGGTTAAATATGGCAGATGTGATTTTTTATCCTTCACAAATGAATGGGACAATATTGACTGGAAAGAGAAGTTTACAGGAAAGAGTGTTGATGGAATGTGGGCTATTTTTGTTGAACAATACCAGGAAAGTGTGAATAAACACGTCCCAAAATATATACCGAAGAAAGGGTGTAAACCGAAACCATTATGGATGACAGCCGAGACCTTGACTAGCATAAGAAATAAAAGACATGCGTGGTCACAGTATCGTGCTACTAAAAGGCCGGCAGACTTCGAACGCTACAAACGAATTAGAAATAAAACAAATGAGGATATTCGCAATGCTAAAAGGAACTTTGAAAAGAAAATTTCAAAGAAAGCTAAGAAAGAAAGCAAACACTTTTGGAAATATGTCAACCGTAAAGTGAAATCACAAAGTCGTGTCACAAATCTGCAAAAACCTGACTCGTCATTGACTTGCTGTGATCAGGAAAAGGCAGAGGTTTTGAATGACTACTTTTCTAAGGTATTTACACGTGAAAACCTTGATGACATACCTGATATTACCAATAAAGAGTTTGATACCCCATTGGACAGTATTATCATTGATATAGCAGTTGTAGAGAAAGTATTGAAGGGACTTGATGGAGGAAAATCTATGGGGCCTGATGAATTAAATCCATTACTATTAAAAACTATGTCAAACATTTTCTCAATGCCGTTAACACTCATATTTCAAGAGTCTATCAGATCTGGCAGGATCCCAGAAGTATGGAAAGATGCACGTGTCACTCCTATATTTAAGAAGGGTCAAAAGTCGAATCCTGGAAATTATCGTCCAGTTAGCTTGACGTCATTGGTTTGCAAATGTTTAGAGAAGATTGTAAGAGCATCTGTCATAGAGCATTTAGTACGAAATAATCTTATATCAAGTGCACAGTTTGGCTTCAGATCTGGACGATCATGTGTTCTGCAGTTAATTGATGTAATGGAGGATTGGTCAAATTTGGTAGAGAACGATGAAAGCTGGGATACTATATATCTAGATTTCGCAAAAGCGTTTGATACTGTTCCACATCAAAGACTACTTCATAAAGTATCGGCATATGGGATAAGAGGTCAGTTACTCTCCTGGATTAGAGACTTCCTTACCGGAAGAAGGCAGTATGTAACCGTCAAGGGAGAATCATCATCATGGCAAAATGTCATTAGTGGTGTGCCTCAGGGCAGTGTCCTTGGACCTGTGTTGTTTATCATATACATTAATGACTTGCCTGAAGTTGTTAGTAGCACAGTGAAGATCTTCGCGGATGATACAAAGCTGTACAACACTGACAGTAATGCGGACATACTTCAGCAGGATTTGGATGCATTATTTGTATGGTCTGAACTCTGGCAACTCCGTTTCAATGTTGAAAAATGTAAGACTATTCATTTTGGTCGAAGTAATCAAGAGTATCAGTATACATTGCATTTTGAGGACATTGATTCAGATATTGAAGAAAAAGATCTTGGTGTGACTTTCCAAAGGGACCTGAAATTTAGCAGTCATATTGCTTCAAAAGTTAATAAAGCAAATAGCATATTATCGTTGATCATCAGGGCTTTTGACTTCATCGAACCAGACTCCTTTGTTCTTTTATATAAAGCTCTTGTGCGACCACATGTTGAATATGGAAATACAATCTGGTACCCATTTTTGAGAAAGGACATAAATAGTGTTGAAAATATTCAAAAACGAGCAACCAGACTTATCCCCCAATTAAAGGACCTTACATACACTGAAAGACTGAAAAGATTAAAATTACCAACTCTAGCTCATCGTAGGAGGAGAGGAGATATGCTGCAAACATTTAAAATTATAAATGGCTTGGAAGATATACCTTCAGAAAGATTCTTCAGTGTTGCTACAAATTCTAGTACACGTGGACACAACTTTAAGCTCGAAAAACCCCGTTGTAAAACATCATTCAGACTGCAGCATTTTTCGCAAAGAATTATCAATGATTGGAATGCTCTGCCATCATTTGTCATTAATGCCAAGGATGTGAAAGATTTTAAATCAAAGTTGGACCTCCACTGGAGCCATGAAGTGATGTATGAATACTAACCATGCCAATATGTACTAAACATATTTTCATCAGTAATATGAACTTTTAAGACCTGTACTTGAATTTGGATGCTGTATATATGTAATGACATTAGAATCAAGCTCAAGTGACTGAAAGAGTGACGAAAGATATTGGGCTTAAAAAGGAGATTCTCCTTCCCTTAGAGCCCACCAACCATCCTAGAGGTACCATCCTAGAGGTATGATAAAACCAGCAAAGTGCATGTGTGCCTATCAAGAACTCAGATCAGCCTGGGCGGCCTTCCAGTCTAATCAAAGTCTTCCATGTACACTTAAAGGGTAGCAAAGGGTCTAAGCTAGCTTCATTCTAGAAATGAAATCACCTGCCTACTGTCGTAAGATGGCCAATTTGATGAAACAACGTTGTTTTTAGCCTAGTGGACAGCGAAGACTCTGATCAGACTCGGATGCCCAGACTGATCTGACTCTTTGTTGGGTGCACATGCCACTTTGTTGGTTTTGTCGTGTTGTGGCTCATATTGAATTTGTGAGAAGCCTGCATTAATGATTAACAAATACGGTAGACCAGGTCCATCAACATCTTCAAAATATTTACACTTGCTATTGACTTCCCACAGGTAAACCTTTTAGAGCAACTGGCTTCATACACCGATGAACGAAAATTGATCACGTGTCAAGGGACATCTAAGGTAAACAAACATCTTGATTGGTCCACGTAACGTTCGATTGACGCTATGTTATGGCGACCGCTGTTTAGCGTAATGGCCGAATTCGTCATTACTATTATCTTTTCTTCGACGCATATTATGCATAGTCTTTCTTGAATTACCATGAAAACAGCACAGGGACTCCTGGGAGGGTCTAAAAATAAAGTGTAAATAGAAGAATAAAAATTTGATTTTTCAGCATTCATCATGTGAAGAAGCCAGTGGTCGTTGCTAAAACTCTAACACGAAGCGCTTTGCGCTTCGTGGAGTTATAGCTCTGCCCACTGGCTTCATCACACGATGAATGCTGAAAAATCACATTTCAGTTCTTAAATCAGGGTCCCTATAAAACTAGAAACGGAACCAAAATGAAACGAAACAAAACGGAACGAAACGCAACGAAACGAAACGAAATAGAAATAAAACGAAATGGAGCAAAATCTGAAAAATACCAAGAAAGTATCACAATAGAACAGCACCACATATTAATGCAAAAGGAAGACTAATATCCCTATACATTGCTATATGAAGTTACCAAGTTACTGGGTATTTGTTAGATCAAATACATTAACTTATAAACAGATACTTGGCTGAATTGTTACGCATAAAAATAATTGTTGGGGACCGAGGCAAGAACACTATTTCAGGAACCTGGGTCATATGTATGGAGCTGGTAGCCCGAAAAATGTCAAAAAGCTCATACGACGCTCCACAACAAAAAAAAAAAGAAGTAAAAATAAATATTAATTATCTTTAAATAACAACCAAAAACTATAAAGATAATAAAGAAAATGCCCAGACCAAAACACCCTAAGACCAAATGAGGCCCCAAAATCCTATGTGAGTTTATCAAATTAAACAATTCAGCAAAGTATCTGTTTAAAAGTTAATGTATTTGATCTAACAAATACCCAGTAACTTGGTAACTTCATATAGCAATTTATAGGGATAAACATGTTTTTTTTTAGTCTTCCTTTTGCATTAATATGTGGTGCTGTTCTATTGTGATACTTTCATGGTATTTTTCAGATTTTGCTCCGTTTCGTTCCGTTGCGTTTTGTTTCGTTTCGTTGCGTTTCGTTTCGTTTCGTTTTGGTTCCATTTCTAGTTTTATAGGGACCCCTTAAATCAGGCCATGCATGGTGTTCAGTTCAGTTGTTAAACAAATGGATACAAGGACTTGATACATGGTCAGCAACCTACATCATTCAGCATGTGATCTACATCAGTCGACATAGGTCAAATCAATCAGAGCACACTGTTTCTGACAATCTTTTGTTTGGAACACCAACACAGTCAATAGCATATATAGCTAGCAAATTGTACAGATTTTGTACAGTGACCTTTGATAATATCAGGTCATGACTGGAACTAAAGAATCTCTCGATGTGATTGTGTTCTGGTCTGAACAGTCTGTCTTTATGCATATACATGTAAAATATTAGGAAAAAAAACTGCATACATCAAATGTAGCTAAAAAGACTATACTTTTCTATATATGTGAACGTCCTGAAACGCTATATAGCTATCACAAACACTTTGACCAAGTACATCAAAATACAAAACGTTGTGAAATAGACAGCTGCCCTATATGGACAGCTTGCGATTTTACATCCTTTCAACAATATTTCAATTATATCCGGTTTATTAGATGGTGATAATGAAAAGCTGTATGCAATGGAACCTCATATACAGTTGAACATGTTGAAAAGATTTTTGTCTCAAGTGGGTGTCAAACCTGGGACCGCTAGATCAGCAGGCCAGGGCTTAACCCCATGAGCTACCGTTGCTCCGCAATATAAAATGAGACATACTTGGTCTGAGTGTTTGCAAACTAAACAAAATTTTGGAAGCTGACACTGTGTATTAACACTGTGTCCATTGGTGTATGCTATAAATGCGAGTTGCACCAGTGTACACCACATTAGAACACTTTTACAGAATGCTTGCCGATGAGAGTTAAGTGTTTTTATGCGTTTTAACATCCAACTAAGGTTTATGCCCATTTTTTTAGACAGTTTTTATCTTAGAAATCATCTACAACCGGTTGAAAATTTTCAAAACTCCACCTCTTGTAATAACACAATAGTTTCTGAAATCATTGCAAAACATGTCAAAATATTTACTACTGGTCTTAATTTATACCAAGTATACTCTAACACTGTCCACATTTACCAAAATCATGAAACATAATAAGAATCAGTTTATTTATGACCATCAGATGGAAGTCTCAAGATGTTGATCGTAAAATTGAGGGAGCTTCTTGCATTTGATTACACCAGGGATGTTGCCAAAGTACACACCGAGTTGCAAACCCATGCACACTTAATTTAATCATCAATGACATGAGGGTGTACCGGAAGTCTGAAATACGTAAATGTCGAGCTCATGGACTAGTGACCAAACATATACATGCTCTGTTTTTATCAGATTTGTTTGTTTGATTTATAAATGACAATTTTTGTACTTGTTGAAAGGAAAACATGCATCTTAAGTTAACATTCTTCCAATGATAGTCAGAGACAAATACGAAGCTATACTGATTGCGCTTAAGATCTGCAGTATCAAAATTTCATGGTTGAATGAAAATGACATATTGGCGCATTTTAATTTTGGCGTTCATGATATACCATAGCTTCATACATAGTAAAGAAATTTTGAAAAGGAATTGAAATATTTTTTTCTTATTTTTCTATTAAACTATACATTATGGCATCAATTAGAATCGCCTCATCGAGGTGATTCCAATGGGATGCCACAATGTATAGTTTCACTGGACTGGTATAAAAAATATCTCAAATACTCATCAGGTTCTTCTTTTTATCTGAGCCTCGGTTGGGCTGTGCCTATGTAAGTGTATTGAAATCAAATATTGGCAGACTTATATTTTAGCACTCTTTGCCTTTACCGCCAATATTGCCAAAATTCAGTAACTGCCAAATAGAAGTGTTTTACATTAATCTTTAAAATGATGCATGCAGACTTCTAGCTTGTTGGACTATGGCTACCATAGTAGTATACTAGCATTACTGACTGCAGACATGCACATTGGCACTACTAGACATGCACATTGGCACTACCAGACATGCACATTGGCACTACCAAGCAAATGCCCACATTTGCAACAATACTAGATTGCCATGGCAATGCAAAATGTCTTCAGTTTTTTTACAATTGCATATTATACTGTATAATGGAAAATTTTTGCGTCATCAAATTTTCGAGGATTTGCCCCAAAAACTTGAGGATTAAATTTTGCGGTTTCTAATTTTTGTGGATGCGAATAGCCACAAAAACAAATTGTGTTTGTCCTTTAAGATATTGGTTTGACTGAAAAATCAAACATACAAGGAGAAAGAAAAGTTAAGAAACTGTAATCAGTTTGTTACGAACAAATTTGAATCGGCTCCTTTTGGATATATAGTCATTTGTACAAATCAATGTTTAGTTAAAGTCATGTGTTAAAGTGCAGGACTCCCCTTTTATGTTCTGTACATATAAACTTCTTCCCTCACTTCAAAATAGGTTTAGAGAGACTATTTCTTATTTTTCCCAAACTACACTATAGACTGAGCCCTGAAGCATACAGTTGGGAGCATTGTGTTTCATAGACACATTTCTAATAGCAAAAGGAAAGCAGCTTTTGTGACTTCATTTTTAATTCTATCGACAAAGAAATCTTCCATGAATTCCTCAAAGCCTTAAGAAGGAATTGGCTTTTCAGAAGGGTATTTGATGATAATTGAAAGATAATTTTTTTTATTTCTCATTGAAATCATATGTTGTGACCCCTCATCTGAACTGTCTCGTCGAGGGGTCACAACATATGTTTTTATGCAGAAATAACACAAATTATCCCTAATTATCACCAAATACTCTGTCTTATCTAGAGCTCTGGCTTCTAAGAGAGCAAATTTTTACCTGTAAAGGTTGACCCGCATTGGGAAGGATGACAAGAGTTGTTCTCCCTGAATTTGTATACATATATCTTTTAGGCTTAGCTACCTCATGGAAATGATT
This sequence comes from Ctena decussata, assembly GCA_963989385.1. NCBI lineage: Eukaryota > Metazoa > Mollusca > Bivalvia > Lucinida > Lucinidae > Ctena > Ctena decussata. Next base: position 9,344,010 of record OZ022504.1, read on the forward strand.
TTAATGCAGTTCTTTCCAGTAAAACAAAGAAAATCACTATTAAATTTTGTATTGAAATTCTCTTAAATACTGATGCATCATAACCATTACAAATTATTATAAAGCTTATCTTGCAAATCATATTAGAAGTCGATTTTATCATTTTTCTTTCAAACTTTTGGGGCTTAGCGGCACTAAGGAAGTTGAATTTGTGTATCTGTTGCACTAAATTTGGTAAGGGTGCCTATATATATATGGGTATATCAAAAGTGCTAACTGAATGGCAAACTGTGTAAGCTGATCATGGTCTACCAGGTTTTTAGGATCATTATGGTTTCTGGTGCCCTGTTTACAGATGCACTTTGACATCTTGTAATCTCCCGAGGAGGCAGCTAGCATAATCAATACACTCAAAGTCTTGTCACAGAAGCCTTATACAGTACTAGCTGTCTTACAATGTTACCATAAAATTTAGAAAAAAATGGGACACTAAAAATGATAACTGTAATACAGTAGACTCTTGTTTTCTCAAACACTGATATCTCAAAATGCCTTCTTATATCAAAGAATACAGTTCAAACGCATCTCCTGTTTTGCTTTACATTTCAGTTCCAGATATCTCAAACTACTGGTATCTCAGAGTAAATTTTCTGGAACCAGATTTACTTTGAGATATCAGTAGTTTGAGGGGTATCAAGTGTTGACTGTCATAAAATGGAACAGTTTGGTTTTTACAGTGCAGTAATGCATTTAAAAGATGCATATTGAATGGCAAACAGTGTAGACCCTGATCTGACTGCTCCCTTAGGAGCAGTCTGATCTGCTCTAGCAATGTTTTCTTAGACCTGTCTGCCACAATACTTAGAATTTTTATAACAGCTGTTCTGGCGACTCAGTCATGCCTTGACCTATGGATGTGTAGATTCTTACACCCCTACCCTCCCACACTTCGAGGGAAAGGTGGAGTGAACTGGTGTCATTATTTCTGTTAATGGAATCTCACATGTTTGAATTTCAGCGCCATTAGACCTTTTACTTCAGAGTTATGGCCCCTTGCTTTTATTGTAGAAGCTTGTCTAGATTCATTTAAAAAGACTGATCTAGATTTTTGGATTGCTTTTGACTGTAAAACCACAAATCTCAAAACGGATAAAATGAGGTAGCCAAAAATTAAGTTCACAGACTTTTACAGTATGTACTTTTCATACAGAAGACCAGTTGGGGTAGCTAGTGTTGTGGATAATTCACTAGATTACCAATCTTGGGGTTACAGGTAACACCATCACTCCTCTGGTCTTTCGGATGAGATGGCCTGTCTCTGTATGACCTACATGTTGGTGGAGAATTAAACCCAAGTTCACTAACTCACCCATACTAACGACTGTCTGGAAAAACAAAAGGCATTTAGGTACAAATAAATCAGAGCATCAAAATTGACTGACAGGTTGCTTTTTATCCTTATCTTTTATCTTGATAAGACCTTGTAAAAACACCTGTAATCTTTTTTTGCTCCCACACCTGGCTCCTTTTAAAATGTGTGTGTTTATTTCGACATTTCCCATCAAAGTTCGGACACCTCAGCCGTTCTGTGATGGACTTTTCTGCCTTCAGATTTGGATGGAATTGCATCTTGTTATTCATAAGTTTTATGAAACTTTTGGTACACAGTGCAGACTCTGATCAGACTGCTTTATGGAGCGGTCTGATCTGGGCCTGCACTGTTTGCTTATGCAGAATTGTCCAGTTATTTAGGTTGAAAATGGTATAAGATCACTTAGGATGAAAATAGAATTTTTATTGATGTTTCTTGTAGACATCATTATCATTTGCTTGGCATCATGTAAACAAAACATCATATTATGGTTTGGTTGGGGTGCAGAAGAGGGGTTGGGGGGTTTGTATATGACATTGTTTTGAAATGTTGCAGTTAAATGAGGAGAATCTGTAGCAACAATCTCCTGCAGTTATAAATTCTGACTGTTTAAATGTAACATTTGAGTATAACATTTTCTTTATAAGGTCACATTTGACTGGCACAAAAGAACATTTTTGTTCAGAAATAAGGTCCTTTACAACAACAATGGCCTAATAGATAGGAGCCCTGACTCGCAAACTTTAGGTCTCTCACTGCTGTGTGTTCAAGCCTTGGCGGTGCACATGTGAGAAAGCCAAGTTTTACTCACGGAAGGTCATTTGGCTTTTCCCTGGGAGCTCAATTGGTATTTGCCCACTTCTGCTCAGCAGTCGGCTTGACATGAGTGAAATATTTTTGAAATAGACTACTGTAAAACGTATAATAAAAAAGTTTAAAAAAAGTTCAGTTTAAGATGTCTGCGATGTTTCCCACCAGAATGGCAAAAATGCAATAAGTGCTACACATGTCCGACTGTGTGTCCACATGTCCAGCTATCAGTCAGTCACATCTGGGTCATAACTCCTAGACAGTATGTATCTACTGTAATCGACCCATTTACCGCACTGTGCCCTTAACTTATTCAAAATTGCAACAAGAAGGTGTGGTTAAAAATGTATCTAATAACCTCATACTCAGAACAATGAAATGCAGGGTGACTGGAAAGACGCAACATGAGGTAGGCCTGGAAATACTGTGTGTTTATACTTTTCATGATACGAAAGCCTTCCCTGTTGAATTTCCTGTTAGTTATTGGGTGTTGTAAGAGTTTCAAAGGAAAAGCAGTGTGCGCATGTGCAGTATTTCCGTAAATGGCCTTGGTGTGCAGTTATAGGGGCATGTGCGGTAAATGGGTCGATTACGGTAATTTTTTCATGGAGCTTCACAGTTGGGTGTGATAATGTTTCAGAAATACAGGTTACAAGTAACAGTTGCTGTTGTACCTTTTCAGTTATCCACCCTTGTCAAAAAGCAAAATTTCACGTATTGATATATTTTAACGAGACAGTATATGACAATTCAAAAACTAAAACAGCTGGAGTTATCTGCCTTGTTCATGACCTTATGTCATGAACAAGGCAGATGACTCAAGCTGTTTTAGTTTTTGAAGTGCCTGCCCATGCCAAAATGGCCATGATTCCAGAAGTTTTAGTCATGACACCTCACGGATGGGTTTAGCTTAACAAAATGATGTTTAGTGAATAAGGAACACAACTCTTGCTGTTGAAGTTTTAGAGTTACCTTTCTTTATCCTTGCTAGAAATCTGTGTCATTGCTATGACTCCTGACCCATAAGTCTGGTTGTGTAGGATGAAATTAATTAAAGGAAAACACTCACTAAAATGCATATTGGACTCAAATTAAAGATTTTAATAAAACATGGAATTTGCAGAAAATTTTATGAAAATCGGACTTGAAATAAGAAAGATATGATAGTTCAAAGATATTGAAATAATGAGCCGGGAACCAGCAAATCTGTGAGTTGATGATGTCATAAACTCACAGTCAAAAATGAAAATCCTAAATCACTTTAGTTTGAAACAAATTGTAGATAAATGAAATGCATAAATCTATATTTTACTTCATAAAGAAACAATTAAAACTAAATAATACTGTAAAAGTAAGCAATTTATGCTTTTTTCTGGATTTAAATATTTATCACATGACAGAAACTTCCAAAATGGTGGCCTCCATATCTTTCTTATTTTAAGATTTTCATGAAATTTTGACCAATCTAATTGCTAATCAAGATCTATAATTTGAAGTCTGTTCGTATTTAAGTGAGTGTTTTCCTTTAAACTTCACAGATCACTGGTGTTATCAGTGATGTAAACTTTTGTCCAGTCTTATGGTTTATTCTGTGACAACGTAAAGAAGGTGAGACAAAGCATTCTGCAAAAATCTTGTTATGAAGAATTAATAAAAATCATCTCAAAATTAATTATCGTCAACACCCATCATCCTTTTCTTTTGTTTTGATGATAATTACTTTCCTTCATCAATTTATTAATTGATTTTGTGCTTTATCACGGGCATTTGATTTTCAAAATTGGATTTTCCCTAAACATTGAGATACTGTAACAAATTACTGTATTTTCCTAAACTTATTTCATTTTAGTGTATGAAGTATGCAAGTATCCAAGTTTTCCATGATACATATCAGCGTAGGTTCTGATGGAGAATAACCGTATTGCACTCAGAATGGCCAAAACTCATAGAGTTTTGGCCATTCTGAGTGCAATAGGGTTAATAAGAATTATTGCTAATTAATCCTCTACCCCAATCCAGACTTTGGCATCTGGTATTGTCTAGAGGTATCATGCTCTTACCTAAACTGACACATAAAAGCAAATATTTGTTCTTAGATTCCATATGGATCCTGTATACAATACCATATGAACCCTATATAATGTTTTCTTCTGACAAAATTTACATACGAATATTTGGCCTAAGCTATATCTTGACTAGAAGGCGAACAGTGTAGATCCAGATGAGGTGGCTCACGAAGAGCCACCTCATCTAGATTTACACTGTTTGCAATTTGTTCAACCATTTTCATTGTTTTGGCACTGTAAGATTTCACATGTATATTGATACTGGTCACTTGCAATGGTCACATGCAACGCTTGGATGTTGCTTGGTAATGCACAGTGGGCCCAAACATCTGTTGAATTTAAGCTCTTCGTACAGACATTTCTAGCTTCTTTTGGATGTAGTAAGCTCTTCATATGACATTTCTAGTATCTTTGGTATCAAGTAAGCTCTTCATACTGGCATTTCTAGTTTCATTGAGATCTAGGAAGTGGAGGGGTGGTGAAGGGGAGGCGGGAGGGGATCTCTTCAGTTCTGTGCATTGACATACCAGTAATGTCTGTTCTGATTTTGACGATGAATTACTGTGCTGAAGGTCAAGGACAAACACAAGTCAATGGAGAATCCCCGCTCGCGTAATATTGTGCTTAGAGTTTTGTGAATCACTGGAGATTATATTAACTCTTTAAGCCCCAGTGACGCAATTAGCAAAATTTGCAAACAGCGTAGATCCTGATGAGGCGGCTCATAATGAGCCGCCTCATCTAGATCTACACTGTTTGCCCTCTAGTCTCTGAATTCTCAATATGAAAAGTCTTGGACAAGGCATTTTTTTAATTTTTGCAGACGTAAATTTTGTCGTCTGCTTTTTGGTAGTGAAAGAGTTAAGGCAAGTTTAATTTTCCTGTACACAGTTATTGCAAGTTTAATTAGGAAATGTAACAGACGAAATTGTTACCGTACATAGCAACTGAAGTGGAATCTTATTTTCTTCCACCTTCTCCTTTTTGCTGATAAATTCCTATGATTGATTAGTGATTCAATATACTGAAAAGTTATCAGCGTAATTAATTTACTTGAACCCCACTTAATCAAATGCTTTTAATCTAGTAAGTCGTTCTGGAGCGATGTGCCAATATAGGAATATATCCTCGATGCCAATAAAATCTCCGACACTATAACTTTTATATTTACTCTCTCGTATTCTTTATGGATGATAGGACGGTATCTTTTATTTCTAGATTCTGAAAATGATTTATTTGCCGAGTGGCGGTGTTATTAACCTCAGTGTTAGTAGTGTTAGATGGGTTTATGCAAGTTCAATATTGCTGTAGTTTGTGTATAACATAAATGAGCCGCGACACGACAAAACCAACAATGTGGTTGTGCGCCCAGTGCACATTCAGATCAGCCTGGGCATCAGCCCAATCCCATCAGACTCTTCGCTAAGCACTTAAAGGGTAGCTAAGGGCCTAAGCTACCTCCATGCAGACAGCGAAGACTCTGATCAGACTGGGCGGATGCCCAGGCTGATCTGAGTCTGCGCTGGGCGCACAACCACATTGTTGGTTTTGTCGTGCCGCGGCTCAAATGTTTAGACACCCCAACCCTTTAACCCATAAACCATTTAAGATACTCAGATAAAAATAGTGAAAAATAAAAAACTTACAATAATTATTAGCTTATATATCCTTTGTAGGACATTAATTTTATCAACAGAAATTGTTTAGATGGATCAAGTCTAGTTTCCAGAAAATTGGGATCAACTAAGTAAGGGTGCCTCTTGAAAAGCTAATATTGAACAAATCATATTTTTTATGCCCCCGTGACGATAGTCAGGGGGCATTAAGATTTGCCCCTGTCTGTCTGTCTGTTCGTCACGCTTTTTGGTATAGAGTTTGTGTAATCAACTCCTCCCACAGTTTTCAATGGATCTCTTTCAAACTTTGCATACATGTTGGGGACATATTGAAAATGTGCATGTGGATTTTTGATGGAGCTAAAATTGATTTTGACAGAATTACAGCCTTTTGAACTTAGACATTTTAGGCAAATTTTTGTATTGTAGGGTGTAGAGTTTGTGTAATCAACTCCTCCCACAGTGTTCAATAGATCTTTTTCAAACTTTGCATACATGTTGGGGACATATTGAAGATGTGCATGTGGATTTAATTTTGAAAGAATTATGGCCTTTTAAACTTAGTCATTTTAGACAAATTTTTGCATTGTAGTGTATAGAGTTTGTGTAATCAACTCCTCTCACAGTTTTCAGTGGATCTTTTTCAAACCTTGCATACATGCTGTGAATGTATTGAAGATGTGCATGTGGGTTTATGTTGGACCTAGAATTAATTTTGACAGAATTACGGCCTTTTGAACTTAGTCACTCTAGGGAAATTTTTGCATTGTAGGGTATGGAGTTTGTGTTATCAACTTGCTCCACAGTTTTCAATGAATCTTTTTCAGACCTTGTCTACATATTATGGACATATTTGAACATATGCATGAGGCAGTTTTATAGATCTAGAATTAATTTTGGTAGAATCACAGCCTTTTTATCTTACTCATTTTGGGTAATTTTTTACATGGTAGGGTATGTTTTCAATGGATTCTTTGTAGGGGTTTATGGATATACACGTCATGCGACAGGCGCTGCACGGGGGCATCATTAGTGTCTTACAGACACAATTCTCTAGTTTTTACATATTTTCGGTGTATAAAAATCTGCAAACAAGTCATGTGGATAAAACCTTGCTCTCATGTGGATAAAACCTTGCTCTTGTGGAAAGCAGATTCCCTTCTGCATAGAACAGCCTCAACTATTGGGATGTACTTAACAGGCTGTCAAAGTGACCTGTAACCCCTTAAAAAACAACTATTGTTGTGATTGGCAGGTTAAGGGTTAATCTCAAAACAACCAAGAGCAGCATTTGTTGCAGATCAGATCAGAAATACATGCCTGAATATTAATTCATACCCTTTGCCTTTGATTTCCGCCAAATGAATTCTGTTACCATAGTCACCCTAAATATTAGGACAGAGGTGATGAGAAACCACGTAAACCCAAGATTAGACTGCTTAAAGAGTACCTTATCAGGTCTGCACAGGTTGCCAATTGTATTGTTCACATGGGACTTCATTATGAAGTCAGTTGGCAGACTTGCCTGTGAGGGGAAGGGGGGGGGGGGGGGGGGGAACTCTGCCATTTTCTCTCAATGGAGATCAACTCTTAATGGAAAGAACTTGCCCTGTGTAGGAGGAAGTTCTTTCCTTAAAGAGTAGACCCCTTTTTGTATAGGGAAGCAAACAATTGCTATGACATTTATTCCCCATGATAAAAATGCAGGAACAAAATGGAGATGTATTCATCCTCATGTTGTTCTAATTGTATGATAATAGCAATAATTGGTTATTAAGCTGTCCCAAAATTTAGGCAAATTACGGTATTTTTGTGATTGATAATTTTTGATGCTGAACAGGCTTGTTTTGTATTGGTTTTCCGCCAATATTCATTTCTATAAGCATAATATTTCTGTGATGCAGACCATACCGTGGGCTTTTTCATGGGAAAATATACCTTATTTCATACAGCATTTTGTTCGCTTATAAGACAGTGTTTTTTTCCCTTCCAAAACAACCAAAAAGTCTAGATCTGTCTTATAAGACAGATCTAGATTTTGGGGATTGTTTTTGAAGGAAAAAATCCTACAGCAGAATTAACCCATTCACATCTCATAGAGTCCCATAAATGGGACACAGGCAAACAATGTAGACCTATATCTGAATCCGCAGAATGCGGTGTCTGATCAGAGTCTGCACTGCTTGCTTAAAATTGAAGTATTTCTGTAAAAGAATCAAAAATGAAAATTTACCAGACACCCCTAAAATGGTGAAAGGACTCGTCCAGTTTGTAAGGGTAGAAGAATCCATTCTTCATTAATGGGTTGATACAACCAATTTATTAGTTGGGGTCACTTTTTCAGGGAAGCTGCCCCGGTCCTGTTGGTGAACAAAATTAAAACAATCAACCTGAACATTCTTGGAGTCTAATCAGGGTAAAGATTGTTGCTTTTTTCAGCTGTACAGTGCAAGAAGAGTGTTTGTATAGCCAGTGAAGACTCAGTGCAGATGCAGAAGTAGATCCAAGTCTTTGCTGGTGTTTCACCCAGTTCAAAAGTGTCAGTAATTTGGTCGGACTGGGCAGAAGTGCAGGCTGATCTGAGTCTTTACTTTTGACACAAGCAGTAAGATTTCTTTGCTGAATGCAATGGCCTCAGCGGCGGAGGTATAAACTTTTGCCAAGTTTTCTGATTTAGCTCTGTTTTATGGCAGTGTTCAATGCCCCTAATAATGGATTTCTGTTGGATGGATGAATGGATGACTTGCAATTTTATGTCCTTTTCAACAGTATTCCAGTCATATCAGGATGATGGGAGGGTGATAATGAAAGGCTGTGTGCAATGGAACTCCCTATTTACAGTAGGAAAGATTCTCAAATCAAGCAGGGCTCGAACCTGGATCCGCTAGATCAGTAGGCAAGGGGTTAACCCACTGAGTTGCTGGGGCTCCTGTTTCTGTTAGAAGCAATATGGTTAATTATTACAGTGTTCTAATATTTTAGGATACCATAAAAATTTTGAAAATTGGGACACCTAAAATAATTACTATAATTGTCGTTAAAATTGACCAGTTTGCTTTTACAATGCAGTTATGCATCTGAATTTCTGAAAGGATGTAAATGGAATTGCAAACAGTGTAGACCCTGATCAGACTGCTCCTTTGAGCAGTCTGATCTGGATCTGCACTGTTTACTTAGACGAATTGTCCCGATATTTAGAATTTATACGGTAATTAGAGTAATTCAAAGAATCTTTCTGTCTATAAAAACATCTGAAAACCAATTTCCTACATTACTGTCACAGTGGAGTTTTGAATTTTATTTTACTTGATAAATACAACTCATTTTAGGAAAAATTGGTAATTCATTCATGTTAATTCTTGTATAGCTTAAAGAGGATTCACCAATATAGAAACAGAGTGTGCAATTATCTAGTAATTCTAAATAAAAGGTAAATTCTCAAACTGGTTGACACATAAATTAAGCTATGTAACATTGACCAAAAGAATCTTAGACAGGTGTAAAACTCAATAAGAAAACCATTTAGCAAGTATACAGAAACTTTTGGTATAAAAATAAGGTAACGCCATGTGAAATTGGTTTCTTTGTGGCAGGTTTACCAGTGTTTAATTTAGGCAATTAAGAATCATGTAATCTTGAGCAAGGTTTTGGGTAGACAAAGAAAATTAGTTTGATTGTTCCAAAAATTCCCATTTTCAAGTCAGTTGAGCTTTTGCACTAGAAGAGTGAAGTCTAGATTTTTAGAACTTAAGAAATAAACTTTGTGTGGATATGAAATAAATATGTGATAGGCATAACAGTTGATACAGGCACCAGCCTGTGGGCTGGGTGCCCAGGCTGGGCGTTTCAGACATTTATAACATGCTGGAATGAGATATATATGTAAACCTACTTATAAATGTGGAGAAAAGAAGTCATTGTTATAATTTCCCCCTTCGACTGTATATAATTTTGAAAGAAGAAAATAATAAATGGAGAAAATTGAAACGGGACTTCAGAACTTGTGTTTTATTTGAAAGTTATTTTGGCTACTACATCTAAAAACAATAACTAATTATGAAGGACAAAAGAATGAGAAAAACCCTATGATAAATTATGGTGGACAAATTCGAGGTATGGAGCACTTTTTAGCTGCTCCACGATTCCGGACATTCTTACAAACATGGGACATTACCTAATGAGCGAGTGTTCTATGGATGGAGATTAACACATTCCCTAGGATGTTGGAAAGAAGTTGCCATTCCTCAAGAACAAGAGTGAGCTTTAATTTCCACAAGATGACAGCAACTTTAAAATTCCAAAAGAAGGACTGGATCAAAAACATAGTGAAATTATAACTTTTAATTCAGAGATTTTATGTGACGCTTTTGGATGAAAATTTAAAACTTAAGACTTGAAAACTTCCAGGAAATTTATGGAACAGTGACTTTAATATCTTTATGCTGTTTAGATACAATTTAATTTACTCACATTGTTTTTATTGTTCACATTTAAAAACGTTTACCTTGTGATATATTTTTGAATGTTTGATGTGTATGTATTTTTTAAATGTAAAGCAAAATTACTATTACTGCAAGATTTATTTTCTTAAGGCTTACCTTCATTCAGTTCTGGGGAAGTAATATCTTCTGAATTTGCAAATAATTCCACACATTTCTATTTGCTCATCAGCAAGACTCATTCAAAATTATGTTATTCCAAATTAAAGTCAGTTTAATCAATTTGCAAGAATGCTGGTACTAAGGTATGTACTGATTTCTATTTGCTTGTCGGCAAGAAGAGCCCTGGTAACTCAGTGGGTCAAAGCTAGGCCTACTGAGCTACTGGTCTGGGTTTGATTCTGACAAGGAGTGGAAATCTTTGTAGCTGTAAACAGCTTGCGCCTGCACCTAGCCTTGCCTATCATCCTCTCATTGTCCTGCATGACCGAAATACTGTTAAAAGGACATAAAATTGTAATTTTATATGTTAAAGGCATATTTACTCTAAAGCAGCAAATACAGGTTAGTACTAAGGTGAAGTAAATGCATAATTATTGGTAGTTTTATCTCAGTCATAACTCAGCATACTGGCCCTTCTTATTACTAAATAACTTCTCTGTTGTGTGTAATTCTGATCCTGATAGTGAGGTGTACCTTTCACTGCTATGTGAGTTATTCCCCATGACATAGATTGACACACAACTGTTCAAATGGGGCTCATAGTGCTGATGTATGACTTTGATAGCTTGACTTCAGAATCTGTCCACCGTCAAAGAGTTGGCATTAGGATTTTGGGTTTGGTCTGGTTTTGGGTGGCAGACATTATGTTACTTTGATGTGTATATGTTCATGTTGTATGCTATGCTACATATTCTTCATTTCTCATGAAATTGTTCTGTATCCACACAAAGCAAATGTTTAAAGCAACAAATAAAAAAAATATACTTCGAACACAATAAATAAAATAAAGTAAAATAAACCATAATCTGAAAGTATTTAAAGAGTTCAAATTTAATGTATTAATTAAAACAAGTAAATAAATAAGCAACAGTTTTATCTGATTACATGATTCTGACTTATGACAATATAAATATAGAAACAGACAAATATACAGAATATAAAATCAAACAAAATATTAAGCAATTAATAAACTGTTTTTGCATGAAGAAGTGATTCTGACATGTTGTAAGCAAAACATATTATTGGGTCCAAACGACCCATAATCAAGATAATATGCTAGGGGACAGTTGCAAATGTCTTTCTTTTGCTTGCTCATGTTAGCTTTCACTCATCTCAGAGTGGGATGTCTGCTGCTTGCTGAATCTTGCACTCCAAACCTTTGAGGTTTAATGGCTATTTTTATGCACTTAAATCTGTATAATATTGAGAAGCTGTTGACTCATTAAAATGTTATGTTCTGCTATAATCTGGCTGTGACAGCTGTATTTGTTTATCAATCTTAATATGATACACAGAATCTAGTTTATAATCCAGATAATACTTAAGAGAAAAAAAAAGCTCTCTGTGAAAGTAGGATATATAAATTGTAGATTTGTGTGATGAATGCCATCATATAACACTTGGCAGTGGTGTTGATATGAAAGGTAAATAAGTGTGATGAATGCAAAGGCATTCCATTGTCATATAACACAAGGGGTGTTGATATGAAATGTAAACCAAAGTGAACATGAGGAATATGAAGAGAATAAAATAAACATAGAAGAGAATAAATTAATAACGAGGCCCTAGATTGATAAATGAATTAGTTGTGCACAATTATTGTCAAAGCAGACTATAAATAACTTCCTACAAGTTTGAAGTAGACTTGTGAAAAAGGAAATGGGTTAGATTTCAGAACAGTTATAATTATACATTTTTGCTTGCATATTAATGTGATAAGGATATCACACATTTTAAAAGCCAGAGGAGAATTGTCACAGTGGAGTTTTGAATTTTATTTTACTTGATAAATACAACTCATTTTAGGAAAAATTGGTAATTCATTCATGTTAATTCTTGTATAGCTTAAAGAGGATTCACCAATATAGAAACAGAGTGTGCAATTATCTAGTAATTCTAAATAAAAGGTAAATTCTCAAACTGGTTGACACATAAATTAAGCTATGTAACATTGACCAAAAGAATCTTAGACAGGTGTAAAACTCAATAAGAAAACCATTTAGCAAGTATACAGAAACTTTTGGTATAAAAATAAGGTAACGCCATGTGAAATTGGTTTCTTTGTGGCAGGTTTACCAGTGTTTAATTTAGGCAATTAAGTATCATGTAATCTTGAGCAAGGTTTTGGGTAGACAAAGAAAATTAGTTTGATTGTTCCAAAAATTCCCATTTTCAAGTCAGTTGAGCTTTTGCACTAGAAGAGTGAAGTCTAGATTTTTAGAACTTAAGAAATAAACTTTGTGTGGATATGAAATAAATATGTGATAGGCATAACAGTTGATACAGGCACCAGCCTGTGGGCTGGGTGCCCAGGCTGGGCGTTTCAGACATTTATAACATGCTGGAATGAGATATATATGTAAACCTACTTATAAATGTGGAGAAAAGAAGTCATTGTTATAATTTCCCCCTTCGACTGTATATAATTTTGAAAGAAGAAAATAATAAATGGAGAAAATTGAAACGGGACTTCAGAACTTGTGTTTTATTTGAAAGTTATTTTGGCTACTACATCTAAAAACAATAACTAATTATGAAGGACAAAAGAATGAGAAAAACCCTATGATATTACTTTCTGATGCTACAAAAAAGATAGGTAATAATATACAAGAAACATCTGGGGATTCCTTAATTACTCCCCTTCATTGAGGCGCGCTACAGGGTTTCAGTTAAAATTTTGGAAAGAGTGCATTTCGCAAAAGCTGCTGAACCGTTGAGCTCTAAACCTGGTTAAGTGATAATTTAAGAGCACAGAAGCCTAGTACTCTAACCAGTACTCTATGCATGGTTGAATGGTTAGCACCTTAATTAGGCTATAAGGCTTTGATGCATAAGGTTGTGGGTTTGAATCCCTCAAACCCCATAATGTAGCCTAGCACCAAATGTGTACCTTCTTCAAACTGAGGAAGGTAAGTAGTGAAAGGAGAGGATGTGGTGCTGTCTTCTGGTGCTTGTTGTCTGTAAGATGCACAGCTCGTTTTAGCCTAATGCCTTTGTGGCCACACATGGCTGCTGGACACCTGTAGCTTTTTTCATTGCTTCCAAAATTGAACGAATGTACTAAATGTGTGCTCCAAGCTTCAAAAATTAGAATATATTACATTCTTATGGAGAAAGTTGGTTAAAAATATAAGGGAATATTTCTAGAATATATAAAATCATAACAAAATCAGGTCTTGTTTATCTATGTGGTATTTTGTTGATTAGATTTGCTTATTCTAGTTGCTTCCTGGATTAATGGAAGCCAGACTGGTTGGTAATAGTTGTGCTTTATTGTGGGAAAAGCTGCCTTAATGTATATGAAACAAATAACCAGTCTCTGAATCTTTAGACTGGTCACAGAGTCCTTGCTATTTAACAGCAAGACTGTGCAGACCTTTTGAATATTAGAAGACCAAACGGAAAGACATAATAGACTGAATGGTTGTGCAGACTTGTCCAGGGCTTGTTGGTTACAACAATAAGTCCAAAGACTGTGCGACATAAGTTCAGAGCTCTAGATAAGAAGGGTATTTGATGATAATTGAGGGATAATTTTTTTTATTTCTCATCGAAACCATATGATGTGACCCCTCATCTGAACCGTCTCGTCGAGACAGTTCAGATGAGGGGTTACAACATATGTTTTTATCCAGAACTAACAAAAATTATCCCTAATTATCACCAAATACTCCCTCTTATCTAGGGCTCTGAAGTTCTGTAAGCTTGTGCTGTCAAGATGTCTGTAGATTATCATCATTATTCTGGTCCAGCGGTGAGCATTGACCAAGTGTAATGGAGCGTAATGTCCTGATAGGACAGCTTTTTTGCAGAATTCTGTATTTCCGAGCTGCTTTTATCACATGATTATTTGACTGTTTCAGCTCTTTTGGTGATTGCCATGAAAACTCTAAAAATTTGAACAGATTGATCTGAGCAAACAGTGCAGACTCACATCAGGGTTTGAGGTTATAAAACTTGAGAATAATCTCTAACTCAAAATAAAGCACACTGATTGGCTGCTTCCGAGCATGTGCTCCAAAGCAGCCAATCATGTGCTTTATTTTGAGAATGTACTCAAGTTTTATAAACTCAGGGCCTGACTGCTCCTGAAGGAGCACTCTGATCAGGGTCTACATTTTTTACCATACATACCATCTGCATCTTTTAGGTGTCCCAATTTTAGAATTTTTTATAGTATTGGGCCAAATGTCCGACAGTTAGAAGAACAGAGGTTAAGCAACACTGGAAGTATTTCCAAAGGATATTTTAGTCTACTTAGCCCATTGCATTCTGGGTATTTTTTGTCGTCTGCTGCATAAAAAATCAAGAAAATTCAGACAATATTAGTCTAACTCTTGCAGAAATGATGTTTAAGCAACAAACAGTTTGGATCTCAGATCAGGCCCCACCTTTGTGGGGCCTGATCTGGACAAACTGTTTGGCCAGATACCGCTAAAGGGGTATCCCGAATGGAATGGGTTAAAGCTTAGACTGGTTTCCTGAATTGTTACTTCTTTTGGTACTTTTTCTTGCAAGAAGAGCTGCTGTACTGCAGCAGCACAAGCTTGGTACTTTTCATGGCTAGAAGGCTGAACTGTAGCACCCTTTGGTGCTTTTTCTTAAAGAGGGCTACTGCACTGTAGCACAACTTGATACTTTCTTTCTAACGGACTACCACTACCGTACTGTAGCACCCTTTTGTACATTTACTAGCTAGAGGGCTACTGTATTGTAGCACCATTTAGTACTTTTCCTTGTTAGAGGGCTACTGCACTGTTTATCCATTTGATACTTTTCCTTGTTAGAAGGCTACTATACTGCAGCACCCTTTTGTTCTTCCATGTAAAAGGACTACTGCACTGTAGCATCCTTTGGTAGTTTTGCTTGTTAGAGGGCTACTTTATTGTAGCATTCTTTGGTATTTTTCCTTGTTAAATGGATACTGTATTGTAGTATCCTTTTGTTTTTTTCTCTTCTGACTGGCTACTGTACTACCCTATCATAGGGAAATGTACCAAAGGCTTTGGTACGTTCCGCAGCTAGATGGCCACTATACTGTATTACCCTTTGGTGTGTTGCTTGTTGGAGGGCTATATACTGCACTGAAGCACCCTTTGGTACTTTTTCCCTCTAAGGGCTTCTGTACTGAAACCCTTTTGGTATTTTCCCTAGCTAGAAGGCTGCTGTACCACTATATAGCACCTTTGGTTACTTTTCGCTGCTAAAGGGCTTTACTGTAGCACCTTTGGTTGTCTTTTTACAGGGCTACTATACTGTAGCACTCTTTAGTGCTATGCCTATCTGAAGGGCTACTGTACTGTAGCACCCTTTGGTACTCTTTCATGTTATAGGGCTTTTGTACTGTAGCTCTCTATGTGAGAGAACCACTGTCCTATAGCATACTTTGGTACTTGCTCCATGTAAAGAGCTAGTATGCTGTAGGACCCAGTGGTATAACTGCTAGCTAGAGGGTACTATATTGTAGCAACCTTTGGTACTTTTCCTTGTTAGAGGGCTTCTGCACTGTACCACCTTTAGATGTTTTTCCTTGCTAGAGGGCTACTGTAATGTAGCAACCTTTGGTACTTGTTAGAGGGCTACTGCATTGTAGCACCCTTTGGTACTTTTCTCTGCTAAAGGGCTACTGTATTGTATCACCCTTTGGTACCTTTCCTGGCTAGAGAGTTACTGCACTATAGCACCCTTTCTCTTCTAAAGGGCTACTATACTGTAGCACCCTTTGGTACATGTTGTTGTCAGAAGGCTTCTGCGCTGCATCACCCTTTGGTGTTTTTTTTACCTTGTTTGAGGGCTGCTTTGCTGTAGCACCCTTTTATATGTTTCCTTGTTAGAGGGCTACTGCACTGTAGCACCCTTTTTTGCTTTTCCTTGCTTGAGGGCTACAGTTATCCCAAGAAAATGCATAAAATGGATGGTGTCCATAACTAGATCCTTTATGTGGTTGGGAAATTAAACAAATATTCTTTAAAGAAACAAAATAGAAGGAGTGTACTCCAGCAGCAAACAGTTTGGCAGATATGGAAATATCTTCAGTGGCCGGATCATTTATCCCCCCTCTGCCCCTCCCTCGGTGCAGTTTGGTACAACGTCTTAATAATTCCCATCCCCCACCCCACCCTGTGCGTTTGGTACAGGATCTTAGTAATTCCCCTTGTATACTATGTATGTAAGGATATTTCAGAAAAGTAAAGTTACCAGTAAGATACCTTGAAAATATCAAAATGTTACTTTTTGCCCTTAGTGTAAATAAGTTTTTGTTGTTGTTTTTTTCTAAAAAAAAAAAACAGCAAAAAAAATGTTGAAGCATTCTATTTACCAGAACATATAGCAAGGACAGCTGTTACATAGTGTTGGAGTACCTTTTTGATTGATTAGTGATAATTAAGCTGTCGTTATGGCAATTACATCAGAATCACATGTCACATTGTTTCCCACAATTCTGCTTATTGGTGCGAGTGATTTGGGTTTTATGATGCATTTGTATGGTTATTGATATTGGGCTGATTATGTTTAATAAATGAATATTATCATGTTACTATATACAGACACTAAGTTAAATGGACACAAAAACATTGTCGACTAAAATCAGAGTGTTTTAAAGATAAGCAGTTTGCTGTTAACCCATTGCAGTCTGGGTATTTTTTTGTTGTCTGCTGAAATTGTCGTCTGCATCAAAAATCAAGAATATTTAACAATATTGGTCTAACTTACTCTTGTAGAAATGATGTCTAGACAGCAAACAGTTTGGATCTCAGATCTCACGTTTGTGGGGCCTGATCTGGATCCAGACTGTTTGCCCAGATACCCCTAATGGGGTAGCCCGAATGGAATGGGTTAGAAAACTGAATAAATTTTGTCAAAATTTGAAGCTGCCAGGGTGAGTACTAGTGCAGAGATTGAGGAAGTTCCAAATGATTATAGCAAAACTTTTTTTGTGCCTCTGGCAAACAAGAAATGATGTAAAAAGGAACCTTAAAGGGCAGTTGCAAAGAAATTCTATGAATGCTTAAATTTTGCAGCAAGAGTGGATTTTTTGTTTGTTGCTTAACGTCCACGGTAAACAACTATGGTCATGTAGTTGACCTAACCACACTATTCCTGGGCAGACTTAGACCTCCTAAGTGGTTAACCAGTACTAAGTGCACATGCTTTTGCCAGTAACTGACAACTGCCCTTCTTGAATCAGCGGAAGGAGAAACGAAAGTATGTGGCCAGACCGGGTTTCGAACCCAGGACCTCTGACTTATGAGTCAGGTGCCCTACCGATTGCGCTACGTGGCCCGGTGCAGCAAGAGTGGATCATACTGCTGGAGTCGCCATCAAAAAATTCTTATCCAATCAAAAGTTATACCTATTGAAATAACACAAAGGCCAGTTTTGGTACATATGAGTTATCTCCTTGAAGTGTTCCTGTCACCTTAAACTCAAGTCAGTGGCACTGACATCTCAGTGTGGAGACAGCTCCAAAACTTTGAGCATAAATATGAAACAACTAAACAAAGTATCTAAAAAATCTTTAGGAGCAGGGAAGTTGAAACACTCCCAATTCCATTGCATTTTAAGACAGTCGGTCACAATAATAAACTTAACCCTATTGCACTCAGAACGGACAAAACTCCATAACCCTATTGCACTCAGAATGGCCAAAACTCTATGGAGTTTTGGCTCTTCTGAGTGCAACAGGGTTAATATAAATTTTGAAACCGCATGGATAAATGGTCAATGGAATAAGTGTTAAATGATCAACTCAACCCTCAGCCGAGGATGGAAATCGAACAGCCACATGTTGCTCAGTAAAATAACTCCAACAGAGGTGGGAGGAAAAAGTGTGCATTTCATGTCAAAACTAAAATACTGTGTGTCATTTGTTATTATCAAAATAGAACATCATTAATTTTGTAACTTCTTATAGATTTAAAACATTACTTATATATAAATATGACAAAAGAAGTGTAGGCTATTTGTGTTAACTCTTTAAGCACCAAAAAGCAGACAACAAAAAATTACGTATGCGAAAATTAAAAAAATGCCTTGTCCAAGACATTTTATGACTAGAGGGCAAACAGTGTAGATCTAGATAAGGTGGCTCATTATGAGCTGCCTCATCAGGATCTACACTGTTTGCAAATTATGCTATTTTCTTCACTGGTGCTTAAAGTGTTAATAATACAGTTGTCTGGCCTTGCATTAAAATGTCCTTATGACATGTACAAAACAGGAAAAACTCAGATCAGCTTGCACATCCATACAGTTTGAACAGTCTTCACTTTTCATACATTGCACTGCAGCAAATTCTTTCCTAAATGTTTAAAAGGGCTTTTGTCACCCACAACTAACAAGAACTCACAAGAGTTGCTTCCCTTTGTAGAAATACAGAATATATGTGTACAGGTGAGAGTTCTCTGCCTGAGACAGTCCTCATTATTCTTTTCTTTTGTTCTGAGTTTATGTTTTGTTTGTCATTTTGACAGTGTGTGGGGGTTAGTGTGACAATAAAAACACCATGAATTGCTAAACATACTGTAAAACTAGAAGTGGAAACTCAATAATATTGAGCCGCCACACAAGAAAACTAACAAAGTGGTTGTGTGCCTAGTGCAGACTCAGATCAGCCAGGTTTTCATATACTGTAAAAGCTTTCCATTCAGAGTTTCATGCTTTTTGGCCTGAGCAAAAATGCTGATATTTTAATAAGGGTATTCAAACAATTTTGTTGGCTTGCTGATAGTGTAACGTGGGCCGACCTGCAAACAAACCCCGTCAGTGGAAAAGCATGCTCACCCACCAAGGGCGGTTTATTTGCTTATACAGTCAAACCTGCTTATGTGGTCACCTCTATTAAGGGGTCACCTGCCTTTAGCAGCCACCGTTTTCAGGTCCCTTGAACCAAAATACAGTGCAAATGAACCTGTATTAAGGGGTCACCTGTCTTAAGCAGCCAATTTTTTAGCTTCCCTTGGATGACCCCTTAAGACAGGTTTGACTGTATACCCCAACATTTACTCGACCACAAACTACCAAGTTTGTAATTTGCATATCTATTTATATCTGTGACCTTCTACCGTCACAATAGTAACATGCTGAAAGTTCACTGAAATGTCTAAATAGTGGTGTAGCTTTAACTTGGACCTAGAAAATGCCTCAGTGCTTTAGTCAAAACCGCATTATCATGATATCTTGAGGGTTCTCATTCTCCAGATATACATGTTCTGGTCCCTCATTTGCACTTCCTCTCTGAGGCAGTTGAGGAGCAGCAACAAATTGGAATGAATTATCATGGCAGTGTCATAAAAAGAGTGGACAGGGATGGACTTTGCCAGCTCAACCAGGGCAGCTGAAAACAGGACAAGGTGGAAGGGA
This sequence comes from Ctena decussata, assembly GCA_963989385.1. Classification (NCBI taxonomy): domain Eukaryota; kingdom Metazoa; phylum Mollusca; class Bivalvia; order Lucinida; family Lucinidae; genus Ctena; species Ctena decussata. Next base: position 9,363,877 of record OZ022504.1, read on the forward strand.
TTGTTGGAAAATGTTATCTGTTTGTAGTGTCCCAACAGCCTTGCAAGGCCATGGGATAGAATAGAATAGAATAGAATATCATATCATAAAACCTCAACCTCACCTTCACCCTGTGTCACAGTGCAGCCGTCCATCCATGATGGATAGTCAAGGTTTTACAATATACCTTATTCATCTGTTTGTTCTGATGCGCTCCATTAATTATAATTACAGACAAAATGACATGTCGAGCAATAATGAAAATATTACTATTATAGTGGTAAAAATATATTATTATTGTGGGTTACCATATTGGGTGACCTTGCTGAATCATAAGATTTCAACAACCTGATAAATTGTATGTAAAATCTAACGTAGAATTGCAAACAGTGTATACTCTGAACAGACTGCTCCTGTGGAGCAGTCTGATCAGATTCTACACTGTTTGGTCAGTTATATATGTCTGCATTATGTTAAATATGAACAATTCATTCAAAGGTTGTGCAAAAAGGCAGTTTTCGTGGGAGAGACAATTGCGTGGGAGGAGAAACCTTCTTGTTTTATTATTGCTTCAGGGACAGATTGTTTCAGCTTTGATTGGATACACAGTCTGTTTGCACATCTGCGTTTGGAAAACTTTCAGGATTTTTTGTCGCTAGGTAGAAAATTCTAGTTGTTAAAAATGGAAATATGACATTACTGAGGTCGAATTTGGGACATAGTTCTGCAGTATCTGGTTTTCTGTATTCTTTGGTGCTGCATTACTAGGCTTGTATTCTGAAGTGTAGTTTCTGTATGGGGCTTACTCTGTAGTACTTCTGTGAAGGCTTTGAATAGCACCAGTGGCAGAATTTATCTATTTAGAACTTCAACTGAGGTTTGGACAAAATATCATGTATAGCGGGACTTGAATCTTTGGCCTTTTGGTCTTAAGTAAGAGAGCTAACCACTGCCGCTGATGCTTCTGTATTGGGCTATATGCTGCAGTGGTGAAGTGATGGGGTTTAAATTATTAGCTCACCTGTCAAGGTGAGCTTATAGTATAGCCTTGCTCCGTCGTCGTTGTCGTTGGCAACGGCGTCGGCGTCGTTCACACTTTTAAACATTTTCTTCTCACAAACCACTGGGCCAATTGAAGCCAAATTTCATATGGAGCCTTAACAGGATGGGGGAACGAAAGTTTATATATTTGACCCAGGTCACATGATCAAGATGGCCGCCATGCCCATATATGGTAAAAACCTTAAAAAATCTTCTACAAAGTTTATATAAATGATGACCTTGGGTTGACCTTGACCTATTTTATGGCAAGGTCAAATTTGGTTCCATAGGCTTTTGAATGGGAAAATATGAAAAAGTGCATTTTTCTGTTGCTGTTGTGCTCTGTGATATGGAAATGCAGTCAATTTCAACACCACTGGACATTAGAGGTCAAGGTCATTTAGTGACCTTGACCAAAGGTCATTAGTCCATTGGGTGCCAACATTTTCAAACATCTTCTCCTCAGAAACCATTGGGCCGATTGAAGCCAAATTTCATATAGAGACTTAACAAGATAGGGGATTTGGTTGGTTGGTTGGTTGATTTGGTGCTTAACGTCCACGATAAACAACTAAGGTCATGTCGGGACGGTCAGTTAACCTAACCACACTATTCCTGGGCAGGCTTAGACCTTCTAAGCGGTTAACCAGTACTAAGTGCACATACTTTCGCCAGTAACTGACAACTGCCCTTCTTGAATCAGCGGAAGGAGAAACGAAAGTATGTGGCCAGACCGGGATTCGAACCCAGGACCTCTGACTTACGAGTCAGGTGCCCTACCGTTTGCGCTACCCGGCCCGGCGCCAAGATAGGGGAACGAAAGTTTATATATTTGACCCAGGTCACATGACCAAGATGGCCACCATGCCCATATTTGGTAAAAACCTTAAAAAATCTTCTTCTCCAGAACCACTTGGAGGATTGCCTTGAAACTTGGTATGTAGCATCTTGGGCTCCAGTGCTACAAAGTTTATATAAATGATGTTCTTAGGTTGACCTTGACCTATTTTACCGCAAGGTCAAATTTGGTCCTTTAGGCTTTTGAATCGGAAAAGCTGAAAAAGTGCATTTTTCTGTTAATGTTGTGCTCTGTGATATGGAAATTCAGTCATTGTCGACCCCCATGAATACTAGAGGTCGAGGTCATTGTCATTGTCGTCGTCGTCCATCATCAACATTTTCAAAGGACTTCTCCTCAGGAACCACTGGGCTGATTGAAGCCAACTTCCATATGGAGCCTTAACAGGATAAAGAAACAAAAGTTTATAAATTTTTAACCCAGGTCACATGACCAAGATGGCTGCCATGCCCATATATGGTAAAAACCTTAAAAATTCTTCTTCTCCAGAACCACTGGGCCAATTGCCTTGAAACTTGTTATTTATCATCATTGACTCTAGTACTACAAAGTTAATATAAATGATGACCTTGGCTTGACCTTGACCTGTTTTATGGCAAGGTCAAATTTGGTCCCTTAGGCTTTTGAATGGGAAAGGATGAAAAAGTGCATTTTTCTGTTACTTTTGTGCTCTGTGATATGGAAATGCAGACAACTTCAATCTCTATGAATACTAGAGGTCAAGGTCATTTAGTGATTTCATAGAAGTGGTCGTGGTGGAACAGTTTACACACTCACCATCCAATCCTGTAGAATTGCAGCCTGTTTATTAGCCTACCTGACCTGAAAGCTTACATTTTGTCCACTTGACCTGAGCATATACTGGCAGGTGAGCGATCGTTGCCCTTGGGCGACTTGTTTTCTACGAGTATTTTCTTTATCCTATGTGGCTGACATTGTGCTTGGTTTCTGTGATACTGTATGCCTGAAATATACAGTCAACTCTGGATATTTCGAACACTGATATCTGAAAGTATAATCTCTCATATCAGATATTAAAATTTGACAAATTCCTTATTTATATACTTCTAATATTCCTTCTATCTCAAATTACTGATATCTCAGAAAATTTTCTGGGGCCAGAAAATTTACTTTGAGATATCAGAAGTTTGGGATGAACTTCGACTTTGAGATATTGAGAGTTGACTGTATACTGCAGTACTTTTCTTTGCTTAATGGGGCTTACACTCTTTTGCATTTTGTTTGCTCCAATTTGGAACATACATCTGTGAATGCTCTTGGAGGCTGTATGGAATTAAATTATACAAAGTTCCATTGCCAAAATATCTTTTTTCCATGGACAGTAAGTAATATAATGTTAGATTCTGTGACAAAGTAGGGATCAAACATGGTTTTGGATGCATTAAGGTTCGCCAGGTAACAATGGAGAGGTTGAAAACTGAGGGCAAAGCCCTAGGTTTGTAAGATCTCCCAAAGGACCTGACAAACATTAATGCATTGAAAAAAAAAGAAGGATTGCTACTTTTGCATAAAATCAATGAATTTTTTGTTAAAATTTGTGAAAAAATATGTTAATATACTTTGTATTTTGACACAGTTACAAAGCAAAGCAGGTTTTCAACAGCACTTGAATTGCTTTGTTAATTGCAACAGTATGTTAATAGTAGTAAAGGCTACTGTTAATTGCTTTGTTAATTGATATTAGTTTTGTGTCCATTTAAACATGTAACATTGATAATAGTTTGCAACACCCATATTTATGCAGCAATATGTGCTTTTTAGTAAAACAGAAGGCAAAATCAGAACTGATACCCTTTTCATATGATATAAATTAAATGACTCATTGCATGTCCAAAATCATTTGTTCTGTTTGGTCATGTGTTGTGAGCTATTTTGGTATTGAGACAGTCATATTCATTACTTTTATGTTATGTTTAGATAAATTGGACTCCCTGACATTTGTTTTTATTGAATTTAGAGCTCCAGATAATTTGGAATTTTTAGGAATAACTTTGAAAAATCTTTGTATTTTCTCTATAAAACATTGTTGTGAGATTTCTTTAGAATTGCCTTTTTCAAGGCAATTCAAAAGAGATCTACCAACATTGATTTTTTGGAAAGAAAGATAAAAATATTTAAAAAAAAATCATCAAAACTTTTAAAATGAGGGAGCATCAGAATCTTGAGAATTATAAGCTCAGATATCTATCTTTGGTAATGTCAAGTGAGATTTCAGTGCGGCATGATTGATTCATTATTATTAGAAATCAGAAAAGGAGAAAGCTAGATCGCTGGATAAAATGAATTTTTCTGCCTTTAATAAGAAAGTTTTATCATTTTTTGGATGACAGATGGGTGGATAAGATGTGTCTGTGTTGTAGAACCTTAAACCCTTTAAGCGAATAAATGTGAGCACATTGAAACAAATCCTGAAGTTTGTGACAATGCTTAAATTTCCCTTTGTAAATATATGTCAGCACATTAAAACAAATCCTGAAGTTTGTGGCAATACTTTACCTTTGTAAATAAATGTGGGATTAAAGCAAACTCTAAAGTTTGTGATAATGCTTTACCATTGTAACTTTTTGTGAGGTCATTGAAACAAATTCTGATGCTTGTGACAGTGTTTTCCCTTTGTAAATATTGTGAGCTCATTGAAACAAATCCTGAAGCTTGTGACAATGCTTTACCTTTATAAATAAATGTGAGCACATAGATATGTGAGCACATTCAAACAAATCCTAAAGCTTGTTACAATGTTTTCCCTTTGTAAATATATGTGACCACATTAAAATTAAAATTATTCTGAAGCTTCTGACAATGATTTCCCTTTCTAAACATATGTGGGCTCGTTGAAACAAATCCTGAAGCTTCTCAATGCTTTCCCTTTGTAAATATATGTGAGCATATTGAAACAAATCCTGAAGCTTCTGACAATGCTTTCCCTTTCTAAACATATGTAAGTTCATTGAAACAAATCCTGAAGCATGTGCCTGTTCTTTCCCTTTGTAAATATGTATGAGCACATTGAAACAAATCCTGAAGCTTCTGACAATGCTTTCTCTTTGTAAACATATGTAAGTTCATTGAAACAAATCCTGAAGCTTGTGACTGTTCTTTCCCTTTGTAAATATGTATGAGCACATTGAAACAAATCCTGAACCTTTAGACAATGCTCTGCCTTTGTAAATGTATGGGAGCCATTGAAATGAATCCTGAAGCTTCTAACAATGCTTTCTCTTTATAAACATATGTGAGCTCATAGAAACAAATCCTGAACCTTTAGACAATGCTCTGCCTTTGTAAATGTATGGGAGCCATTGAAATGAATCCTGAAGCTTCTAACAATACTTTCTCTTTGTAAACATATGTGAGCTCATAGAAACAAATCCTGAAGCTTGTGACTGTGCTTTCCCTTTGTAAACATATATGGGCACATTGAAAGAAATCCTTTAGCTTGTGGGAATGCTTTCTCTTTGTAAACATATGTGAGCTCATAGAAACAAATCCTGAAGTTTGTGACTGTGCTTTCCCTTTGTAAACATATATGGGCACATTGAAACAAATCCTTTAGCTTGTGGGAATGCTTTCCTTTTGTAAATATATATGAGCTCATTGAAACAAATCCTGAAGCTAGTGACTGTGCTTTCCCTTAATTTTGTTTAACAAATCCTGAAGTTTGTGACTGTGCTTTCCCTTAATTTTGTTTAACAAATCCTGAAGCTTGTGACTGTGCTTTCCCTTTGTATATAATATGAGCACACTGAAACAAATCCTGAAACTTCTGAAAGTGCTATCCCTTTGTGAATACAGTAGAACTTCATTGGCTCGAACACCCTTGGGACCATGAAAATTAGTTCCAGCCAAGGGTAGTTCTAGCCATCCAGGGTTAGTTTCTATATAAAGTAACCAAAGGGACCAAAGACAGAGTTCTAGCCTGGCATGGTTAACGAGCCATCAGGGTTCGAGCCATTGAAGTTCTACTGTATATGGGAGCACATTGAAACAAATCCTGAAGCTTCTGACCCTGCATCCCCTTTTTAAACCTATAAGTGAGCTCATAGAAACAAATCCTGAAGCTGTGACTGTGCTTTCCCTTTGTAAATAGATGTGACCACATTGAAACATATCCCGAAGCTTGTGGCAATGCTTAACCCTTTGTAAATATATTTGAGCAAAGTCATGTGAGGTATATTACAGCTTGGCAAAATACTGTTATAATCATAATGAAAAAGTCTTAATTTAGACCTCAAGCCCAACCCCTGGAGATGTCCTTTGCAGTCAGTGATCAGAGAATGAAAGCTGACTCTCCAAGACTGCCGTTGCAAAATCAAAGCATTGCAGGAAATTACCTATGGTTCCTTTTTATCTTTTCAGACAAAGTTTAAAGCCTCATTGGAAGTTTGCGGCAAAAATGGTATTAAGATGCGTTGGTCGATAATAACGTGAAAGTCAATATGTAACAAGCTAATGAAACAACAAAAAGATGTGGCATTGGGAGGAATAGCTGACTCGTATTACTTTCAGCAAAATTGAAAACGGAGAAATGGTGAGAAAATTAATTTGACTTTATCATACATGTCTATTTTTGTAGTCGGAAGCTGACAGCTTCGTTGTACTATACTCAAATAAGTGGCACATTATTAAATTTTGACTGGTATTATGTTCCTGTTTTTGTAACTTCAGAAATGGGGAAGTGTAGGTATTTACAGGGAAACGACTTGTATGGCGAGTTCCTGTTTGCTTCTCCAAATGACAAAACTCTTCCAAAAAAGGGTTTATTGGAAAGGAGCCAATTAATTCCTTTAAGAGTTGACCCGAATTGAAAGGGAAAATTAAAATGGGAGAGTTGCTTCCCCTGAGAGGGTACCCATTCTCCTTAATTGTAAAAAAGCTCATTGATTGGTTTAAACAATATTTTATTTATCAGTTACAACATAAGTACATCTCATTGATTGCTGATATTCCACAGTAAATTAGCCTTTCGAATACATATTGTATGATTTCTGCAGTGCTCCAGATAAGAAGGGGTAACAGGGAGAATTTAGGGCTGATCCTTATTTTTCCATAAAACCATATATTGTGACCCCTCATTAGAACCGTCTCGGTGAGACTGTTCTAATGAGGGGTCACAACATATGTTTTCATTGAGAAATAAGGAAAGTTATTTAGGGATAAGTTTCCATATTTTTTCATAAAATGATATGTTGTGAACCCTCATTAGAAATGTCTTGTGGAAATGTGCCGCTTATTAGAACGGTCTTGCCAAGACATTCTTATGAGGGGCACAACGTATGGTTTAATTGAGAAATAAGGAAAATTATCCCTAAATTCTCCCTGTTACCCCTTCTGATCTGGAACACTGATTATTGCTACAAAAACACAATGGGCAAACAGACTCGCTGGAGTATGGTAAAAGCCACAACCTATCCAGCACAAAATGTTGAACCAAAATCGAATCAGCGTAGATTCAATATTATGACTTTGAATCAATGTTGATTCAACTTTGTGTGCCTGATGGGATTTATGGAAGCAAATTCACAAACTGGTTTGAGTCTTCCAGAGCTCTAGTTAAGAGGGAGTATTTGATGATAATCAAGGATAACTTTTCTTATTTGTCATCAAAATCATACGTTGTGACCCCTCATCTGAACAGTCTCATCAAGACGATTCAGATGAAGGGTCACAACATATGTTTTTATGCAGAATTAACAAAAATTATCTCTAACTATCACTAAATACTCCCTCTTATCTAGAGCTCTGGTGTTTACTTATCACAGATACATTAAGGTGTATGGATTTATATCCCCAATATTTTTTGCCATTTGTACAAAGGGGAACAAATGTCAACACTTCCTGTTTGCTTCTCTGGAGGACAAAGCCTCTAAAAGGGATCTGCTCTTAAAGGAAAATTTGTTCCAAGGGGAGCAAATGCTTTCCTTCAAGAGTTGACCCAAATTCTTTCCTTTAAAGAGCTGACCCCCATTGAGAACGGAGGCAAAAATGAAAAAAAGGGGAGGTAAATCCCTTGAAAATGTATCCAGTCACCTTAGAACAATTTTTGTCTAAGATGGATCAGGGTCTACACTAATTGCCATTCCATCGCTGTCTAAGGTGGATCAAGGTCTACACTATTTGCCATTCCATCGCCATCTTTCAGAAGCGTTTACTGCCTTGAAAAAAAAAACGTTCCAATTTTTAGGACAGTGACAATAATTATTTTAGGTGTCCCAATTTTTAGAAGTTTTGCAGTAAATAGGGAAGCACGGAAGACTCAGATCAGTCTGCACAGATATGCAGGCTGATATGGGTTTTCACTATTACATTTGCAATAAGGTCCTGTCCCTAGTGTCGTATCTCACATTTTAACTTGTGGGTATTCCCATTTTCAAGCTCTTTGCGTTGCTAGTAATAGATATTGATCCATGCACAATTTATCGTAATATTTTTTTTGAGTAGTGGAATTCAGCTTCTTGATCATAAAGCATTTTTGTATTCTCTCTCAGCTTTACACAGCTTTGCTATAAAAGCCCCAAAGGGCACTCAGTTTCCAAACTGCTGTTCGTAATACTTCCGTTTATAGTTGGATTTTGGAATTACGTCGACCTTGTCATTGAAGATGTGACCAGATCCGATACAAGGTGATTAACTTGTAGGAGCTGTTCTCAGAATTACCGTTATGACCCTAATTATTTGGACAGATAGGTCTGAGCAAACATTGTAGACCCAGCTCAAACTGCTCCTGAAGGAGCAGTTTGATCAGGGTCTACAATGTTTGCCATTCACTAAGCATCAGCTGGATGCATTGACGTATGTAAAATCCACTTTCTAAGAATTTTCGAACAATAATTGTCCGACTTTCGGGTGTCCAAAATTTTAAGGTCATTATGCTATGTACTGTTATAGTTTCCACGGAGACTGAGTGTTCCGAAGTGACATTGCCTCTCAGTTGTTCGACTTAATTTGTTATAAATACTATTGGAATTCGAAAATTCAGTGATGGTTGCTCGTCAGTGCAGTAACATATTGCCTTTCAGTTGTTGGACTTAATTTGTGATAAATACTTCTACAAATGGAATTAAAAAAACAACAACAAAGACAAAAAGAAAGAAAACAGTGGTAGGTAGCAGTGAGAAGGATATTCCAGTTCTTCAGATAAGAAGGGGTAACAGGTATAATTCAAAGATAATTTTCATTTATTTCTCACTGAATGCGAATCTTGTGACTTCTCATCAGAACAGTCATGGTGAGACAGTTCCAGTGGTGAGGCATTGTAATTTACGTTTTTAAGGAGAAATGTGGAATATTGAAAAAAACGTTTTTTTTTTTTGGGGGGGGGGGGGGGGGGGGGGGGGGTCAGCCTAGAGCTTTCAGACAGGGAGAAGTTTTGCATCCTTTTCTGGACTTTAGGGAGAAGTTTAGGTCCAAATTTTGGATTCTCCTATTTCTTCTATACATTTTCACTTCTCCCTCAGCTCAAAATAGGGAGAAGTAAGCCAGCTTAGGGAGACTATTTCTCCCAAATCGCCCTCTAGGCTGAGCCTTAGTTGGGGAACAGAAAAAGTGAAAAGAGAATTCTTTGAACCAGATTGCTCTTTAGTTGTACTACTGTAAAAGTTCTTAAAGTTGGGACACCACAAGTAATTACCGTATTGCCCTAAAAATGGAACAGTTTGGATTTACAGTGCAGTAATGGGTCCAAAAGATGCAGATAAAATGGGGAACAGTGAGACCTTGATTGTACTGCTCCTGAAGGTGCTGTCTGATCTGGGTCTGTACTGTTTGCTTGTTTGCTCACACCTATCCATCTCAGTAATTGGAACTTCTTTGGTAATACCTGTAAGCACTCATACAGCAACACAACAAAACCAACAAAGTGGCATGTGCGCCCAGTGCAGACTCATATCAGCCTTGGCATCCACCAAGTCTGATCAGACTCTTTGCTCTGGGCTCTTCGCTTAAAGGGTAGCTGAGGGTCTGTTCTAGTTCCATGAACAGTGAAGACTCTGATCAGACTGGGGGGATGCCCACTGATCTGAGTCTGCACTGGGCGCACATGCCACTTGGTTGGTGTTGATCCAGGGAACACAATCCTAGTCACATGACCAATATGGCCCGCATGCACAATTATGGAAAAAACCTTTGAAATTAAATCTGTTTCTCCAGAACCAATTGACCGATGGCCTTGAAACTTGGAATATAGCATGGGCTACTTGAGTACTACCAAGATTGTTCAAATGATGACCTTGGGTTGACCTTGACCTTTTTCACGGCAAGGTCAAATATTGGAAAAACTAGAACACAAAATTTCTTGGAAAGTTTTGAAGATTTTGGCCTAAAAATTAGTATATACAGTCAGCTTAATGAGTTCATGAAGGTTTTTGAGTACAAGAGGTCAAGGTCTTTCTTTGACATGTGACCCAGGACTCTCATATTTTTAAAATTTCAAACATCTCCTCAAAAGCCAAATGGCAAATTGTAACCAAATTTCATATGGAAGCTCCAGGGGCAGAGGAAACGAAAGTTTGTTCAAACGGTCCAGGTCACATGTACTCTAGGAGCCAAGTCAGCTAAAAATTGAAAGAGGTGGCACCCTCTGCTATCCTTGGTTTGACTACGTTTTCTTCTAGCCATAACCTTCAAAAAGGAGGTTTGATTGTTCTGCTCTTAAAATTTTATTGTCATGATACTTTTTTTCACATGTGTTTCTTGGTACCCTACGGCAGAAAACAACACCATTAAGGTGTGTATTGTTGCATTGTTACACTTCAGTGGAAGTAATGTTTTGAAGCAATGTCATTCTTTTTCCACTCTAGGGATATCGTTTCAATACAGGTATTACTTATTAAAGCCATAATGCGTCAAAACGATTTTCTGCTTTCTTTTTTGAGCATTTTTCTATATGAATTTACCCCACCCACTTGAGAAACAGGTAGGCTAAATTGTTCAATGAGATAACCCTCAATAATCGTGTCCATTAAATAGCGTAGTGGTTAGGCAGATTTAAATGTCCAAAAACACAAACAAAATACGTTCCGCACTCAAATATGATTGGCATGGTATTGTGTATATAAAGAGTGATTCATGCTACCCATGCAAAAAAATGTCCAAAGAAATAAAGAAACATGTAAACAAACACCATTTTAGGTCACATGCCTACTCTTTGCCCTTATAATACTTAACTGTGGTCTGCAGGTATTCAGTTATAACAAATCAAAACAGACTTCGGGCTGCAAGTCTATTTTACTACCCCATAGTATCGTCTTACTACCCGTCTTTGTACTTTACCTTTATGGTGCTATTTCCAGTTTGATGTCGTGGGTTGGTTGTTGCACTGAGAATCAATTCCTAAATGTTGCCTTTTACAGTATTTGATCTGTTTTGACCTTTTCCCATAAAAAACTTTATAATAAATCACAGATTTATTGCCTTATCACATGTATTTTCAACAAAGTACCGTATATAACAAGTTAAAAGGTAAGAGTTTTTTTACTTTACTGCCACAAGCGTGGCTAGAGTGAATAGCTCTCTCTTACTTCATCATAATGAAAATCACGTTTATGATCATTTGGGCTCATTCTGAATCAGTTTGAAAAAAGACTTTAGCTCAAGCTATTGCTTGGAGGCATTGGCAGTGTAGTAACATTACATTACTGAATACACGCTCAGTTAAAACCGAGATTAATGTAGTGTTTTCTCTGATGCGTATCTTGCTTCCAGAGAACTTTTCTTTGGAATTTAGTTAAGCTTTTATCAATCCTACAGAGCTAAAAGAGAACTGATATATTGTGGCGCAATATAACTCTGCTATTTTTTTAGCCTCCTTTCTTAATGCGGGGAGGGGGAGAGGGGGATTACGAGTTGACCATTTTTGGAAGGGTTTCATATCTAGGGAAGCAAACAGGATGTCACAAACGTTGTCATCCATCAAACAAATGGCAATAAAAGATAGAGGTGTGGCCATTTACATTTACACAGTATTGTTTCAATGGCATGCTTGAAGATAATCTAAAAGCAAAAACTACCTGCGAGAAAAGAAAGCAGATTTGGTTTCATTGATTCTGTTCTTGAAAGTGCAGATGACATTTCCAGCCATGGGTAATATTGTTATGACATATTGTCATTATCTTCAGTTCATTATTAACATGACTTTTAAATCAAATCAATGAAAAAATCACTTCCTTAAACTCCTAGTTAGGAAGTCAAAAAAGGTAACGTATACAACATTAAACAATAAAAGAGTTATCAGATTACCCTTTTACTGTTAACAAGTGTTGATATTTATGCTTGAGTAGCCTTTAGCAGAAAGAAACCCGTCCTAAAGTAATCCTCAAATGTTGAAAGCAAAACATTGGACTTCCGAATGTTAATATAACAGCAGTATAACCATAAATTTTTGAAGAGATTTAAAAATTTGATTTACCCTTTTCATTGCTTCAAATTGCCATTGTTACAAACAAAACTTGTAATAGTAACATAAATACACATAAACTTTCTATATAGTGCCTAATTTGCATCAGTATAATGCCTATTTAATGTGGTTTGCTTGCAAACGGTTATTTTCTGCACATGGTAACACGAGCATTAATATGAAAAGTAAATACAGTCAGATCCCACATCCCGCCCTTGAACCAAACGGGAAAGAAGCACAAACACAAATTGACAAAAGTTCACGAAAGACATGCACGGTAAACTGAATTAACAGTTCTTTCCCAAACAGGTTGTCATTAAGCAACCCCAACTGAAAACAGCCAGAACATATATGTTTACCTATCTTATATTACAAAACAAAACAGAAAGCAAAATGGGCAGCTATTCAGGTGGCCATATTGCTAGATGGCCTTAAATAAGCCTACTTCTTAACAATAAAAGAATTCGTTCGGAGATCTGAGGACCCGTCAATGCTTCATCTTATTGAATTTCAAACATTATTTAACGGTATCATTACAAACCACAATATTTAATCTCACAACTTGTTTACATTTAAATGTTGTATGCGTTACCTTTTTTTACTATCAAACAAATGAGATAAAGTAAGTGAATTATCATTGATTCGATTGATTAATATCATTTTGATAATGTCATAATCATATCAGTCGGGCCTAGAGAGTATCGTCTACACTTGCCAGTAATCTGACATGTCCTTACTTCCAGATGATCTTCAAACATGTTATGGAAATAATACTGTATTAATGTTAATGGACAAACCTCAATGTTTTACTGCAATTTGTTAGAACGGAAACAAGATTCTCGACCTCTTATTTTCTTCTGTGGCTGGTTTAACCTTTAAAGATTTACTTTTAACAGAAACACTTTTCTCCTACAAAGGCAAATTCTTTCTTTTAAGAGTTTACTCCCATTAAGGAGGGAAGGAAAGGTAAACTTGGCAGTTATTTCACGTAAGATTGTATCCATTCACCTAAAATTCTTGAAATGATAGGAGCTTAACTAAATTGTGATTGAAGATTCTCTTGTAGTAAAATACACATCACAGAAAACAAAGACATCAACCTCGGTGTCTGGGAATAAAATATTATAACACTTTCAATGCCCCCTAGCACCAGCTTCGGCTGATTTTTTTTCAATTGACTCCGAATGAGACCAAATAATACCAAAGAAACACATATTTTTCAATAAATGAAGTACAGGGAAGCATTTTGCCGTAGCCATATGGCACTTTACACTAGCAGCGGAGTAAAAATAACACTTTTTAGCGTGTTATATACGTTACTTTGGTTTAAATTTATGCTAAACGCCCAAAATATTTTTAACCATGGTTTTAATATTGCTTTTAAAAGAATAGCACAAAAAAGATAAAGTAGTGTTAACTGGCAGCGATCAGGAATGGATTCAATGGATGCCACAACCCTCCCATGATACCAAACTGGAAGAAATAACATAAAGTGAAAAGACAAGTACTCAAATAATACTAGCAAGTAGCAAAATAAACATGCAGTCCATTCCATGCAGATGACCTCATAGCTAGCCTTTTACCAACATAACAAGGCACACACAACGCCTATTTTCAACAGGATAATAGCAAATTACAACGAAATAAACCAATGTTTCGAAAACAACAGAACAGTGGACAGCACAAACTTTAACATAAATACACCACAATGAATAAACCGCCTTGGAATATCGCTGATTAATTACATACGGTAGGTTTAAACGATTTCACATTCATGTAAAAAATAACTCAACCTAATATGGTCTTGGCGTATTTTGCATTTGCAACATCTAATCTCAAGGAATATTTTTAAATAAAAGTTACAAACGTTACCTTTCTAAGTACAAAACTGTAATCTAACTTAGTTTGTATTGTGTGATTCTTAAAAATAATTAAGATATTAATGAATATAAATAAATGTAGTACTTTTCCATGTGCAGATTAATTCACGAGCGCTTTCTTTAGTACTTTTCCATGTGCAGATTAATTCACGTGCGCTTTCTTTAATTTTTGGGACAATTAAATTTTTCTTGTCAAATAAACACCATTGTTTGTTGTCTGAGTAGGCGACTAAACTATGCAGATTTTTTTTTTTGATAAATAATGAATATAATTAGCTTAACTTTGTTAATTTGTTTAACAGGAAAGTTCCAAATGAATGTATTTCTGGAGGAATGACAGTCTTTTTATGCAAACATGTTAATCTGTTAAGTACGTTACTTTGCTATAGAAATGTATTGTATGTTTAAAACTTATTTCAACTATTGTGTTGCATCAGGTTTAGTATGATCTGAAGGAAACAGGTCAACTTTTCTGTTTACAATAACTTATTAGCTATGTTTTATCAAACAATTGCGTTTTAAGTTTTAAAGGGGTACATGAACTGTTATAACGAAAATAACAGCCCCGATGTTCTTAACTGTTTTCTGTGCAGCTTAATTTATAGCATATTAACTATTCTTAAAGAAAATATTGAGACTTGATAAAGTTAAATCATTAAGGCATATTTCTCATCGATTCTTATTTTATATAATTAAAATTTAATAGGGTAACGTAAATAACTGCCCATTACAGAGTTATGCAAGTTTTGTAAAGGTGGCAAACGCTGAATCTGATCACTACAGGTCAAAACAATCATTTTAATATATAAAAACAAATATTACACCCGATTGACTACTATCCGTCTTTTCTAGGACTCTTATGGAATCATATTTGCTTCACTATAGGTAGTCACACCCATCGCTTATTTTGACTATTTTGACAATAAAATTTGACGAGCAGAACAATCAAACCTAGTTTCTGAAGGTTCAGACTATTCAAAAATACATTCAAACTAAGTATAGCAGAGGGTGCCACCTCCGACCCTTATTTTGGCAAGATAGGCGATTTTGGCTCCTAGAGTATGACCAACATGGCTGCCATGCCCATTATGGTGTAAACCTTTAAAAACTTTTCCTCTCCAGATCCACACCTGGTTTACTATATTTCCAAGGCTGTTACGAAATGAAAAAAAGCTGTTACGAAACGGAAACAGAGTCATAGTTCCAAAACTATTTGGTCATTTTTGCTTAGGCCAAGAAAAAAATAGTCATTTTCCAATGACCCGGCCGACCCTAATGTTTTCCCGCTGACCCTAAAACTTTTTTTTTAAGTACAATTAAGAGCAGGTGGTTGGGGCCGGGTGGGGTAAAATGAAAAATATAAAATAAAATAAAAGTTTTGCCGACCTACCAACCCTAATTATTTTTTGGCAGGTCATGGGAAACATGACTATTTTCTTTCTTGGCCTAATCAAATTGGTTTAGCCACAATGACCAGATCATTTTGAAAGTAGGACTCTTTTTAGTTTCGTAAAAGCTCTTTTTGGTTTGGTAACAGTCCTTGTATATACATAGTTAATCAGGGTTGAGAACCATTTCATCAATGGCCTTGGAACTTTGTATGTAGCATCAAGTACTTGAGTACTACCAACGTTGCTCAGATGATGACCTTGGGTTGACCTTGACCTGTTTTTACTGCATGGTCAAATATGGGAAAATGCTAGAACATAAGATTTCATGGAAAGTTTTAAAGATAAATTGGTATATAGGGTTGTCTTGATGAGTACATGAAGACTTACAAGTACAATAGGTCAAGGTCATACTGACCTTTGACCTAGGACTCTCGTATTTTGACAATTCCAAACGTCTCCTCAAAAGCTACTGGGCCAATTCCCAGCTCAGGTGAGTGATTCTGGGCCTCTTGGCCCTCGTTTGTGTTGTTTTAAGATGGATCTAGATTTTTGTGATTGTTTTGGAAGGTAAAAACATCCATCTTATAAGTAAGTAAGTAAGTAAGTAAAGACTTTATTAAATAAGTTAGTATATAGGTAAGTAAAGACTTTAGTGAGTATAAGTAAGTAAGTAAGTAAAGACTATTAAGTAAGTAAGTAAGGAAAGACTTTAGTTAAGGAAGTAAAGACTTTATAACAGAAGACAGCACGGACTTTACGTTGCTCCTATGGATCACATGTTTGATGAGAACCAGTTGGTTTCATGACTTCTTAAAATCGTATAAGATCAATATACCGACAACAACATGTTTTGAACAGAAGCCTGACATTGAAAGACCACAATGTGACCTAACAATTAATAGGTTTATTGAACTTCTTTTAATTTCACCCTAGATTTTGTCATAGTTTCTAGTTTCTTTTAACTCACCTAGAACTGTTGCACTGCCGTCAGTGTTAGCCTCAGCCTCAGCATCTACAGTGTTGAGGTGATTGGTTATCTTTTCAAGGGAAACAACTCAGCCATTTCATTTTTACAAAGGCCAACAACTCTTCAGTCTTACTGTTTGCTTCAATTGACAGTGAAACCTTTCTGGAAAGGGGTCTACTCTTGAAAGAAAGAATTTGCTCCTAGAGGAGCAAATTCTTTCTTTTAAGAGTTGAACCCTTTTATAAAGGGAGATAAAATTGAAAATGGGTGATTTCTTCCCCTGAAAGTGTTCCCATTTCCATTACCGTAAAAGTGCTAAGAATTCGGACACCTGAAAAATTGCTGTAATTATCCTAAAATTTGAACAGTGTGGTTTTTCCATGTCCAGAAATGGCCAGAAGATGCGGACAGAATGGCAAACAGCGAAGATCCTGATCAGGAGCAGTCTGATTTTGGTCTGCCCTTTTTGCCTAGACCTGTCTGTACGAAAACTTAGGACCATAATGGTAATCTTTGTTCTTCTGTTGTTTCAGTGACAATACTTGCAGCTGAGATTCTAAGAAGCTCGGAGATTCCTTTTGTACAAAAACACGGATTTATGGTAATGTTGCCGGAGCTTTGTAGTGTCTTTAATCATGTGAAATTAATGGAAATTTGACAGAGAAAAAGGAAATAATTATGATGCTAACTGGTACAGCACCAGAAAACATAAAAGTTCCATTTTTTTCGAGCATAGTAAAATACAGATGCCTCAGATAGAGATGCATATGAGAAATAGATAAGGATTCACTCCTTCTGTTGTTTCAAAGGGATAAATGTTATTGTTACCAAATAAAAGATGTGAAATGTGAACTATGATGGAAACTGTGTTGAAGTGGATTAAGTATTTTAGAATTGGTGTGTTTTGAGGATTAAGGAGGAAAATGGCAGTTTACCAGTGGCAGAAGCTGAGTCCTGCGGAGTTCCACCAGCTACAAGAATACACATCATGTAAGTAACATTTATGCTTACCAGTCACTCTCATGTGCAACTGAGATCAACAGCAAAAATATATTGAGAGGAGTGTCAGTTGAGCATAAGAGGAGACAAAAGTGCTTACCATCTCTGAATTTAGTGAATGATTTTTGCTGAAACATATTTATGTAAAATATAAGAATGCTATTTTGTCACAGATTGGTTCTTTCTCACATGCAAGGATTAAACATAATATGGTCATGTGCTTTCCCACACATTCAATTGTTTCCACCATGATTACATGTGTAGCTATAGTATTCAAATACTAGGAAAGTAAATGCCCATGTATGTAATGTTTTCATGTGCCAAAAGACCACTATTTATGTGACAAAATAGCATTCTTATATTTTACATAAACATCCTTAAAAATATAAATTCACTAAATTTGTTGTTGATTTCAATTGGGCATGAGAGTGATTGGTAGGCATGCAGTTGCTTTCTTTTTTAGCCCCACTGAGCAAAGCTTTGGGGCACCTGATTAGATAGGTGGGCCAGTTCCCAGCACATAGCAATGTTACCTGTACAGATAAAGGAGTGAAAATTTACTCAACCAATCAGTGCACCAGAATTAACAGTTATAATGATTTTATTGGCTGACTGGAGGTGTTGGCACTATGTGATCAAGAGACAGAATGACACTGTTCTGTCCCGTTTCAATTCTCGTAGTGGCTCAGCGGTACATAACCATAGTTGCACACACCTGGCGCAGAGTGTCCAGCCATGAATGGCACTGTGGAAGTAAATCCTCCTGACATAGTACCATCTCTGTATGGATACCAAATCAGGGGAAACAACTCTTCTAGTTTCATCTTTGCCAGCAGTTAACTCTTAAAAGAAAGAATAGGTTCCTTTTGGATTTTTTATGCCCCCGTGACAATAGTCAGAGGGCATTAAGATTTGCTCCTGTCTGTCCGTCTGTCTGTCCATCCGTCCGTTCGTCACACTTTACGGTATAGAGTTTGTGTAATCAACTCCTCCCACAGTTTTCAGTGGATCTTTTTCAAACTTTGCATACATGTTGTGGACATATTGAAGATGTGCATGTGGGTCTTTGTTGGAGCTAGAATTAATTTTGACAGAATTAAGGCCTTTTGAACTTAGCCATTTTAGGCAAATTTTTGCATTGTAGGGTATGTAGTTTGTGTAATCAACTCCTCCCACAGTTTTCAATGGATCTTTTTCAAACCTTGCATACATGTTGTGGACATATTGAAGATATGCATGTGGGTTTTTGTTGGAACTAGAATTAATTTTGACAGAATTACGGCCTTTGAACTTAGTCATTTTAGGCAAATTTTTGCATTGTAGGGTATGTAGTTTGTGTAATCAACTTCTCCCACAGTTTTCAATGGATCTTTTTCAAACCTTGCATACATGTTGTGGACATATTGAAGATGTGCATGTGGGTTTTTGTCGGAACTAGAATTGATTTTGACAGAATTACGGCCTTTTAAACTTAGTCATTTTAGGCAAATTTTCACATTTGTAGGGTGTGGGGTTTGTGTAATCAACTCTCCCTCAGTTTTCAATCGATACATGTTATGGACATATTAGAGATGTGCATGTGGGTTTTTGTTGGAGCTAGAAATAATTTTCACAGAATTATAGCCTTTTGAACTTAGTCATTTTAGGCATATGTTTGCATTGTAGGGTACTAGTACTTTGTGTAATCAACTCCTCCCACAATTTTCATTGGCTGTTTTTCAGACATTGGAGACTTGTTGTGAACATATTGAAGATGTGCATGTTGGTTTTGATAGGAAAAAAATAATTCTGAAGGAATTATGGCCTTTTAAACTTAGTCATTTTTCGGCTGCATTTTGCACTGTAGGGTATAAATTTGGTGTAATGTTTTCAGTGGATTCTTTGTAAATAGCATTTGTGCTTGAAAGGTGCTTTAGGGATGTATGCATGTCCTGTGACAGGCGCTGCACGGGGGCATCATTAGTGTCTTACAGACACAATTTTCTAGTTTTCCATCTAAGATATATACAGTCAAACCTCGATAATTCGAACTGACAGGGACCTCACTATTTCTTTCGAATTATCCGTAGTTCGAATTTTCGAATTCGGCCTTTCCCGTTCATTTCCGTACGTTTCCGGCATTCGTAATTACGGCAGTTTTCAGACAGTCTGATATTTTATTTCTCTATGCTTACTGGCGTTCATCAATTTACAAATCAATCAAAACAAAATCAGAACGTAGAATAAATAACATTAGATACCGGTAACATCCAAAACATCCACGATCATTTAATATCGCGAGACCACCCCTCGTGTTTGGCACATATACATGTGTATTGTCCAAAAGCAGCACAGCTGTCGAACATTTTCCCAGCTCTGCAAATTAACTGTTAATGACAATGCAGCGCCGGCGAAGATCAAAGCATCACTGAACGCAAACTCTCGGACTTAACTGTACTTTCACTTTCTGTTTATGTTTCCGAGAACTGGGCTACTTTCGTTTTCAGAAAAACGACTCAAACCGGTCATCTGAGCCGTGTCATGGAAAATGTTCCTCAGTCATTTCGGAGTCAATGTATTTGGGAACAATGAATAGTCAAACCAGCCTGTCAGTCTGAGCAGTGTTGTTAGAGACTCTGTTTACTGCCGTGTGCAAACCGTATGATCCATGCGCAAACCGAACGAAAGGTCGGATGCGCATGCTAGTCCGAGCCATTGCTGGTTAAAAAGCCATAATTTTACAAACTTCAAACAAGATAATCCCCGTCAATTATGCAATTAGACAGACACCTTTTACTCAACAGAAATTAATGACTTAAGCAATCAAAACGTTAGTGGTCGTGAAGCGATAATTACCGGTACAGATGGCAGTGATGACCTGAGGCTGTAAATATTTATCTCATCGATGACAATAGGTGTTATTTTCCGACATGAAATTGAAGCATGAATTTTGATTTCGAATAATAGAGGGATTTTTATAGTGATTTTACTCAATCGGGACGAAATTCGAATTTGCAGAAGTGTTTTTGCATAGATTTGATGGGCTTACGATCGGGATCGTGTTTCAATTTCGAAAAATCCGGTAGTTTCGAAAAATCGGCGTTCAAACTACCGAGATTCGACTGTACTCCATTTTGTAAGGGCTTTGTTGTCATGTAAGCACACTAGAAGTCAGAAAAATTGGCACCCTCTGTAATCAAAGGGCCGATCACATCATCTCAGAGTAGAAGAGAATATAACTGTGAAAGCCATTTTCTAAAATTGTCACAGCCTTGAATGACAGATAGAATTTGTTATTAAAAATGGCGGAAAACAGAGCTCCAGATAATTTTTACAGTGGTTTCAGTATTTACCAAACAGAATTTCAACCTTTTCAGTATCCTGATGAGTCCTTTCAGTATCGGTACTCCTGAGATCCAGTGGTTGTTTAGTATCTTTTTAATGCACAACTGGTCTCCCAAAATGTCAGTCTACTTGTTCTTGTCCAGGGTTCTTGCTTAAAACTCTGGACAACAGGAACGACCCAGGCCGAACGGGAATAAGGCCGAAACGACCCGGGGCCGAAAGGGAATTGGGCCGAATCGAACCGTTACCGACCCTGACAGTGTTTTGCTTTCCTTTTACCACGCATCAGGGGACGATTGGCTGATCTTTGCTGGCTAGAGTTCACTAGAATTAACCACTGACTTGCCGAAGCCAAAGTTTTCCACCTTCGCACAACCAGGTGGGGCCATTTATTGACTGTTCAGTCAAGTAACAGAGACGTTTTTTGCAACTTGTTTGTTCAACGAAAATGAAAGTACCTACGCAATCGACCGGAAAGATCATGTGCAATTTAGGGATTGGCTGACGCTCGGTAAATTCCAATACTCATGCTTGTTCCCGGTCTATTCATAAAAACGACCAGTAAAAGCCGAAAAGAGAATGCTGAAAATAGGTACCATGTGCTTTCTGTTTTCGGAAAAAGGTTGACTGCGCATGCTCAGACAGAGCATTTGCTGAAGCAATGATTAGTAAATGCTAAAAATAGGTAACAGTCTGGCTATTGAAAAACGGTTGACCGCGGCTAATTACGTGGCACATTTGAGCTGCTTTTGTAAGCTGAGAAATGACTACCGTATTCGGTACGATTGAAATTTCAAGACACTTCGTATTTTGTCTTTTTTGGTCCGTATTTTACACAAATACGAAGCTTATCTGGCTCTCTGGGAAAAACGTGGAAATATATACATACACTTTAAAGTTGCAGTTAAAGGAAAACTGATAAATGATCTTTATATGAAATTGCAGATCATTAACACTGAAACTTTCTGCACTGCAGTTACTGTGATGAATCTAAATATTGCAACACAGGTGCCTGAACATACATTGTAGATCCAGATCAGACTCTGACAAGGTTTGCGCTGTGGCAAGTTTTTACATTGCCAGAAAGTAAATCATGAAATTTGAAGATGATCGTTGTTATATATTAAGATTTTGCAATGTTTTTAGGGTATGGGTAGTTATGCATACTGGCAGCATCGTAAGCTGCAGAGGCTCATGGGAATAAAGAGGATATATCTGTGTATTATAAAGCTTGAGAAAATTACATACCATATTTAACAGAAAAAGGTGGCAAAATTCTAAGCGTGAATAGTATACTGAAATTATTTTGACGATGAAATTCCTGAAAATTTGGACATCTAAAGTAATTACCATTATTGTCCTAAAATTGGAACTGTTCTGTTTTACTGTACATTGGCAACCCTATAAAGTACCTATAGTTTGTTCAGAGTCCTTAGAATGAATGAATAGGCAAGACCCCATTCAGAGAGAGATCACCTCTGTGTGCATATGCTGTAAGACCAAGTGTTTTGTAGAGCGGCGCAATTCATCTCTTTGAAATTGTTATCTTTTGAAAACAGAATAACTTTGCTTTATTAGTAAAGAGCAGTTTTTTGTTATGAACATCAAGTATTTTGTTGATTCTTCAGTAGTTACCGTAATCAACCTTATTAGGGCACTGTGTGCTTAACTTTTTCAAAATTGCAGAAAACACTTGTAGCAAACTTTCTTTTTTATAAGGGCAATTTCAATAAGTTATTATAAATTGAAGGAAACAAATTTAAAGGTTATAAACTCAGAGAAAAGCTGCTTATGGTCATAGAGGGATAGAGAAGCTTTGCAAGTAGAAAATGAAAGATTCTATAGCATTTTCAGCAGAAGTGTATTCATACTTTTGAGGCAAAGATTTAGGCTCCCACACCCTAAGTTCCAATGCCCAAGGTCAAGGTTACAGCCATGGGTCAAAGGTCAGATTGTGTTTCTGCAGTTAATCATATACTGCCGAAGGGGAGTTTGGGGAAATGTCGAAGAAAAGTTTAGCATGATGACAAAGTATGTTGTGTGTAAAACTTTGGCAAGACGGTTCTAATGAGGGGTCACAATAAATTTTTCCATTTGAGAAATAAGAAAAATTATCTCTGAATTATCTTCAAAACCCCACCTTATCTGGAGCACTGTAAAAAAGTTTGGCTTATCTTGGGCTGAAAATAAGCAGTGCAACAGACAATGTTGTAGGCGTTAAAAGGAATATACTTCGATCAATAAACGGTTACCCCTTTTACGGTAAATATTCGGCCACCTCAACCCATGTCTATAAAGGACACTTCCGTCTTCAAATCTAGACAAGTCCTGACATCCTAAATGTTAGAGAATTGTGACAAACAGTGTAGGCCCTGATCAGACTGCTCCTCAGGAGCAGTCTGATCTGGGTCTACACTGTTTGCTTGGACATGGTGTTGGAATATTTAGGTCAAATGCAGCTGCTTAGAAAATGGAAATCAGTTATTTGCACTTAAAACAATAATCGTTTGCATAAATCAACATTACCCATTAAAAGAAAAGTAGAATCCATTTTCCTTCTCAGCCATCAGTTTCGGAGCAAAACAAAGTTGTTGTGAGAATTTATCCCATCAGCATTATGGCTTCATATTTTGGTCTACATCAACAGGCTGTCAAAAGTGAACTCGATTGGTCTAAATTGATAGGCTGTCAAAAGTGAACTACATTGATAGGCTGTCAAAAGTGAACACCTTTTAAGAGGATCTTTTTGTTTTTGACGCTGTTTTGGAAGGAAAACTCCCCGTTTTATAACGGAATAAATGTATTATTCAGAACGAAGGCATATGATTGTTGCTCTCTAAGCCCACCTCTCCCATTTTCCCACTCTTTTGGTTGGGGTTCTGTACTGAAAAAAATCACAGAAAAAAAAAAGAAAAAAAAAAATTATTTTCTTGGGCTGAGGAGAAGCAAAAAGCAACATTGATGTGACTGTCATATCAAAAGAAGCTACTGGTAATTAAAAAGCTTATACTGTAATGGCTTAATCACAACATTACTGATTTAAAAGCAAGGCTGTACCACTGGTAATTAGTAGTAAGCAGATGTGACTTATATTTAATTACTTAACTGTTAGCAGTCTTGTAGTAGTTTTTTGCACCAAAAATTAAATAAAATAAACAATTTCTTCTTCCGTTATTTTTTACCATTTTGTCTCATTTATTTATCTGTATATATTTTGGTAATACCGGGTATCTGAAATACACAGAGAAAAAAATAAATTAAAAACAAAACAAAAAAAACCCAGAATATTTTGGTATATTTTTTGAGGTGAAAAACATAAAAAAAAATTACACCCACAGAAATAACCTGCAATATGATATGATTGGAACTTGGAGCAGTCTGATCTGGATGTACTCTAGATATATTGTCCATACTTTGTGTACCAGTTTGTTTCTGTTCCAGATTCATCAAAAAAGTTGAAAGATGCTCTTGAAGAATTTAACGGCGATGGAGCCCTGTCCAAGTACAATCCCGAAGAGGTAAGCACCAACCCCGACATTAGTTCGACTAGACTAGGAGACACCCTGTCAGATTTCTCAAACGATCTTAATGAGGCCCTTGAAGAGTTTGGCAGTAGTGAAGTTCTGTTCAGGAACAGTTCTCAAGAGGTAAAGAAACCTGTCTAGAATTTATTCGAACCCTAATCACAACACTTTCAACTAATCAGACTGGTTACCTCTTTAAAATGAGCTGCAATATGCAGAAAAGATGCTAAGAGCAGTTTTGCAAGGAATCGGGGGCCAGTTGTTCAAAACTAACAAAATTGTTAGTTAACATTTCGTTAAAATTTCAAACATTAAAATCTCAAATATGCCAATATTTTTTGTTGAAAAAATGTGAGAAGCTTTTGCATTTGCATAAGATGAGGGTTTCCCTTCGAAAACAATCTAAATATCTAGATCCATCCTATAAGATGGATCTAAATTTTTTGGATTGTTTTTGAAGGGAAACGCTCGTCATATAATCAAAGAAATATGGTACTCCATGAACACATACTCTGTTGGTCTGGGACAGAGAGGTTTTGAGATGCATGCTGTGCACAAATAGCAACAGCTATGTGTGAATAGCCGTGGCTCTGGGCGAATAGCAGTGTTCTTGTTTATATCCTTCCTGCCTGTATAGGAGAACCACCAGTGGCTCTGGCATTGGATTTTCATACTGCAGCTCAAGTGTATCTTGCACATAAAACGCATGCTTTGCACAGTTGCAGAATATTTGGTTGCTCTGTAGATGGATTAGATAGAGATATAGGAATAAGAATTGTACATGTAAGATGCCTAGTAGCTATCCTTTAATTATCATAGAAAACACAACCAAATTTGGAGTTCTGGTCACGGTATGGACAGAATCCTGCACATAGTTGGCCACTAAAAGCATATCTAAATATGACTGTGTGAGAATCTAGATTTTATAACTGGTCTAGATTTCATACACTAAATGCTTAAATATTGGGACACCTAAAAACCATAAATTTTCCATTTGGAACAAAGGATAAATTAATAGTTTTAGGTGTCCCAATACTTAAGCAGTATGAGACGTATCATAGGGTAAGGAGGGCATCTCATGATAAAGTTTACCAGCTGTTTTCTTGTACTCGAACATACTGGTAAACACACAATTCCATTCCCACCAGCAGTTTAAATATTCAAGCTTTTATAAGTAGTTAGCCTAAGTAATTAGCCAAAATATAACTGCTGTTTACACACCGGGTAGACAGCAGTCGAAAACGCTCTCAACAGTCCATTAATGCAGATCAAAAACCGTTAGAAACAGTGTTTCAATTTGCAATCAAAAACGCTGTTTCTAATGGTTTTTGAATTGCGTTTGTCGATTGCACAAGCATTTTTGATTGCGGCCTACCTGGTGTGGTTTAACACATACATGTATGTATGTATATAAGCCATATTAATACAAATTTTCAGTTTTGTACAATAGTAAAATGAGCAGGGACATGACAAAACCAACAAAGTGGCATGAGCACCTAATGAAGACGCATCTGCCCAGTCTGATCAGTCTTCGCTGTTGGCATGCATAGAGGTAGCTTACACCCATAGCTACCCTTTAAGTGCATAGTAGAGATTCTGGTCAGACTCGGTGCATGTCACTTTGTTGGTTTTGTTGTGTCCTGTCTCAAATATGAACTGGACCAGGTGGAACTACCACAACAGTTTTCAAAGCGACCAAACCAAAATTTCGGTAGTGTTTTGTGGTAACTCCTACAGTTCTTTTATTTTAAGCCTATTGCACTCAGAAGTTCTGGCTGTTCTGAGTGCAATAGGGTTAAAGCAATATTTATGCACAAATGTGCCTTACATACAGATGACAAGAATAACATTTCTTTATCACATGACGTCGCATCTGAGAGTGTAATAAAGCCGTGCATTAAAAACGGTAATCAACCAGTGGATTAAATTTGCAAATTACGTCGCAAGGTTATGCGTTGACGTCCATAAGAACGTCAAGTTTTCTAATGGCGAAGTCATGGCGTTTTAGTGCAAAATTTGCTAATAAAATGTGATTTTAGTGTCATATGATAAACAGAATCTTGCATTCGTGCTCCTGTATTATTGAATTTATTAAACTCATTTTAGAAAACCAATAAGATGCACAGCATTGCCTTGCATCTTATCTTTATCCCCAACTCGTTTAATAACTTCTGTAATACATGAGCACTCATGTAAGATCCTCTTTATATTTTGGCTGACTGTTTGCAGAAACTTGAACTGAAATTTTCCAGGTGGAAATGGAAATGTGCGTATACTAGGCATATATTTAGAAAGATCTGTTTGAGGCATTCTTAGACTACATGATGCTACAGAATGGTGTGGGATCATATCAGAATTTTCATTTGACTACACAACATATGTTTTTAATGCGAATATAAAATGTTCAGTTGTACACGCACCCTCCTTTACCCTTGACGTAGAGCTTCGTATCCATGTTTGTACTGGTATATCCTTATTCCTTAACCTTCGTTACACCTCATGTTGTTATATCTTGGCCTGTTTGTTCCGCTTGTATGTGATCTTGGTTATTAGCATGGCTTATGAAGACAAGGGTGTAACCCTTTATGGCAAGCCGTATGCACAAGTCTTCAAACCGAGGTTTGAAAATTTCAGAATTCCTAAAATTAAAATTTGAAACACAAGTTCGAAGCTCAGACATAGGTTTTACGACTTATTGTGCATTTGGCTTTCTATAACCCCTAACAATAATTACTGTTGTAATAAGGTTCACACAAAATGCTATTTTAGAAAGTTGAAAAAAATAGCCCAGAATAATCCTTAAAGTGAATGGGCACACTTTGAGGGGAAGCTACTCTGCCATGTACAATTTTGCCTCCCTTCTCAAAGGGTCAACTCTTTAAGGAAGAATTTGCTCCCTGAGGAGCAAATTCTTTTCTTTAAGAGTAGATCCCCTTTTTGATGGGCTTTGTCCACCAGGGAAGCAAACAGGAGGTCAAGACAGTTGTTCCCCTTTGTCAAACTGACGGAAAAACATGGTGACATAGCCATACACTTTAAAGCCTTGCATATCATATTATTCTTATTAGCATGGCTTATGCATATTATTTATCTCTACTTTGCAATGTTTTAAGATGCAAGACTGTTGTTGTTTGCACCGTTTGTTACTGTATACACCTTTCGTATTATTCAGCCTGTAACGAATATCTTTGTCCCTTGTGATGTTTATGACGTCATCTTCTTTCGGCTGACCGGCCATTGTTTCTTGTAAAACAAAGAAATTTGAGTTTTCCATAATAGAAAAATCAACATTCAAAGCTTTAAAGAAAGATAAATTTCATGTATCATCATTTTGCTGTTTCATGGCCAGAAAAAAAGCTTAAATTATTGGGTATTTCCTGGGACTATAGCTTTCTTTTGACCAAAATAACCATAATCAAAAGAGCATCTAGCATCAGTAAAGCTATTGAAACCTGCTTTTTAACTAAAGAATATTGTTCATTGTGAAATAAAATATGTCAATTTAGTGTAACCATTTTCTCTAACCCATTGCATTCTGGGTATTTTTTGTCGTCTGCTGAAATTGTCGTCTGCATCAAAAATCAAGAATATTTTTATAATTGGTCTAACCAACTCGTGTAGAAATGATGTCTAGGCAGCAAACAGTTTGGATGTCAGATCAGGCCTCATGTTTGTGGGGCCTGATCTGGATTCAAACTATTTGCCCATATACCCTATTGAAAGGGGTATCCGGAATGGAATGGGTTGAAGTTGAATAATGATGCTTATAAAAAAATTGTATAAGATGTTCAGATGGTAATTACTTATGATCCAACTATTAGCAAATACATGATTTAGGTTACAACAAAATGTTTTGATGACATGAGATTGCAGTTTGCTGAATTCCGAAATGGGCATTGTAGTGATATAGAAAGACCTAGGACACATGTCCCAAAGACAGATAATGCACTACCATGAAAGAAGATGATAGAATTGCGCTCCTGAAAGTCACTGTCTCATGTTAGGCTTTCACCATACATCACCTAGGCACTCTAGTCTTAGAGTTTAGTCTATCCCATAGCCTTGTGAGGTCATTGGGGCACCACAGATGTCTACAACAATCCCTTTCCACCTAGTTCTGTCTTCATCTAGCAAAATCCATCCCTGTCCATATTCCTTAATATTGTCCTCCCACCTCTTCTTCTGTCTACCTCTCTTTTTTTTTTTCCTTTCACTGTGCCCTGTAGAATCTTCTTTGCTAAACCAGAAGACCTTGAGACATGGCCAAACTACCTCAGTTTCTATTTCTTGACCAAGGTCAGGAGTTCGTTAAAGTTAATGAAGAGACCTGTTTAAGTCTTTAAGCACCAGTGGCGAAATTAGTAAAATTTGCAAACAGCATAGATCCTGATGAGGCGGCTCATAATGAGCCGCCTGATCTAGATCTACACTGTTTGCCCTCTAGTCTTTGAATTCTCAATATGAAATGTCTTGGACAAGGCATTTTTTTAATTTTTGCAGACGTAAATTTTGTTGTCTGCTTTTTGGTGCTTAAAGAGTTAAAGTAGGCATAGCTTCAGAAAGATGAGTAGTGTAGATCTAGATGAGGCTGCTCATAATTAGATGCTACTTCTGGATCTACACTGTTGGCAAATTCAACTACTTTCATTTCTGGTGTTTTAAGTGTTAATGTATTTACCGATAAAAAATGATGTTATGCCATTCAGACTGATGATCTAAACAAAAACTGCAGAATTCTTGCTGTTTTAGGTATAATTAATGAAATTGTCATAATTAAAACATTAGTATAGCATGATTACGTTGACCTAGAAACCATTTTATAATAATTATCTGACAAAAACCAACATACTTTCAGTTTCTGGTCACACAATATTTTATTTCTGTGGAGTTTATTCAGTAATTGTCCTTTATCGCCTGGCAGATCTTATTGATCATGTGACCTTAGTTGCCATAGCAACCGGACCTGAAAATATTTGTAACTCTGTTACAAATGCCACATTAGCTATTAATAATGTTGTCATTTTTATAATAGATCTAGATATTTCTCTTTCTGTTATGGTCATAAATATAATTCCAGTGTATAAATATTGTCATAAATGGAAGAGCTGAAGTGCATTACAAAATAAGAGGAGCTGCGTCTAAATAATACCTCATGCAAATGCAAACTGTTTTATTAATTTTAAATGTGAATGGGTTCTCCTCTGTGTGTTGCCATTTTTGTATCATCTTGGGCAAGCAGAAATAAGGCATATATACTGAACGTCAAAAGAAACGCATACAATGTATACGCCCAATTTATTTGAAGGTATAAGTATATACTCTTATTTAGACATTTTGAGTTTCTTTGTTTATGATATTCCGACAGAAAGAGCACCTTAACGCATCGATATTCCATAAACTTTAGAGACAAGAACGCTTGCTTTTGTGATGGGGTTAAACTTAAAGTCCCCATACTTTCAGAAGCTGAATCTTAATTTCCTTACAATGCTCAGCTGATTATTTTCTCCAGACATAATGTCCGCGGCAAGGGTAAGAAACAGCAAAAAAATCAAAGCAGTCGAGCCTTGCGTTTTAGAGAAACAATCAGGTGAAAGTTGGCAGTAGAAACAGTAACACTGGCTTACCATTGGATTTCCATAGATCTTTTAACACCCTGTATTTCTTGAAAAGAACAGAAACCATTTATACGAAGAGGTTAAGTGAATTAACAAGAGTAAAATGAAAAGGTTTGCAAAGAAATTTTTCGCAGTACTGCAGAACTTTTGGTGTTATTGGACTTCCCATTTTGCTATTTGTTTAATTGCAAGGGAGATAATTTGAGAAGTGTCCGACTTCAAACTACTGTCATGTCCCTAAGAAGAGTACCATGGTAATAAAACCTATGTTTTATTCATAACCACACATTAGAGTAGCGTTTTGGAAACAATTTGTTATGCCGCCAAAGGAAAGACAACTCTTACAACAACTTTGAATGTTTCATGATAAATTGAGATAACTCTTTTATCCAAATTTAATTTTGCAAGAAGATAAGTTTATATTGTTGGCAGACGTCTGTAGTGTTTTCTGCTATATATGATTTAAAACCATAAATTAGCTGACAGAAGAAAACTGAACCTAAACATGTATGCGTTTCTCTTGGCGTTCAGTATACATATTTATTTTTCGATGGTGTTGGTGGCGTGAACTTTGCATCAAGTTTTCAGGGACAATGCTCTTACAGGCGAGACACAGCATTCTGCAGAATTCTTGTTACAAAGGGATGCAACTTTTGTGACTTCCTATTTGTTTCCCTGGATGGTGAAGCCCTTTCAAAAAGAGGTCTTCCCCTTAAAGGGATGCTGTAGGACATAATTGCAAAATGATTGAAAATGAATAAAGTTTAATGGTTGGTCAAAGAGTTATACAGAGCACTCATGGGGGTAGCTATAAAAAGTGTAGTGTTATCTGCTGGATACAGAAGAAAAATTCCCGAATTGGTGATTGTTACTATGTAGAATCGCTGTTTAAAATCAGCAGCTCAAATTCACTCTAAAGGTTTCAGAACATGGTGGGGCTGAGAGCTTTTCTATTGTCCCTCATATGTGGGAACAAAATTAGGGGGTGGTTGGGTAACTTTAGTGCCAGGGCGTCCTTCTAATTTCGATAATAGTAGGGCAAGGGCCTATATTGTGCTTACAGTAGAAGTGGATGGGGTTGTTTGGACATTTTTCTCTGCCCTATCGGATCTTGTTTCTTTCACCCTCACTCTTGGAGACAGCTTGATATAGACTGAAATACTGTCTGAAAGAGCCATTAAACCCCAAACACCCAGCCAAGCAACTTCCATATTATTTCTGTAACTGTGTGCATATATGTTGGTCTTTTTGACTTTCAAAGTAATCTAGCTGCTGTCTCGCCAGGTACGGAATTTGTTTCTACTTCTGCACTTTTTACACTGGTTTAGTTTTTACCATCCAGCCTTAGCATTTGCTTGAGCTGCAGCATATATAGCTATTGGTGGAATTCTTGTTTATTTAAACTTTGAAACTCTTATCATGGAATTTTGATAAATTTCTAACTTTACCTTTTTGAAAAATGAAACATAAGTCGGTCATTTCCCTTTTTATCCCCCGACCGAAAGGTTCGGGGGATATAGCGATGAGCCTGGCGTCCGTCCGTCTGTCCATCCGTAAACATTTTCTTGTCCGCTCCATATCTTGAATACCTTTTGGAATATTTCCATAATACTTCACAGTTATGTAGAACAGGTCATGACGATGTGTGGCGTGCAAGAATGGTAACTCTTGCTTTTGTAATTTTTGAGTTATCTCCCCTTTGGTGAATTTTTGGCAGATCTGTAACTTGAATACCTTTTGGAATATTTTCTTGATACTTCACAGATATGTAGAGCAGGTCATGACGATGTGTCGCGAACAAGAATGACAACTCTTGCTTTCTTACTTTTTGAGTTATTTCCCCTTGATGTTTTTAGGTGTAATTTCGTGTCCGCTCCATAACTTGAATACCCTTTGGAATATTTTCATGATACTTCACAGATATGTAGAACAGGTCATGCTGATGTGTCGTGAACAAGAATGACAACTCTTGCTTTCTAAGTTTTTGAGTTATTTCCCCTTGATGGTTTTAGGTGTGATTTCATGTCCGCTCCATAACAAGAATACCCTTTGAAATATTTTTACGATACTTCACAGATATGGAGATCAGATCATGACAGTTTGTCTCATACAAGAATGACAACTCTTGCTTTCATACTTTTCTGAGTCCCCCCCCCCCCCCCCCCCCCCCCAAAAAAAAAAAAAAAAATCAGATTTGGATTCTTTGTCCAAATTCACTTACTAGAGAGCTCAAAATTAGATTTGTAGGGCTTGTACTTTAGAAGTTATTCACACATTTTGAAATGTTGAATGTATCATATGCAATACATTGTCTACATGGTTGCTATTTGAGATTTTACCTCTTTTTAGCAATCTGGCATACTGTTTTGGCCTGAGTGTTAGATAATCATGCATCTGTTAAGCAGATAATGTCAATAAGGAGCATAAAAGAATGACAGTATACTATTTATATGTGTTTTGAAGTGCACCCTGTTTACCAAGGCGCAGGGGGCCTGCGGTCGGGGGATTTGCCATCTCCTCTGATGGCTATTTTTGCCATTCTTGGATAGGACATTCTGTCTCCTAATATGATGAAGTTTTATCAAAGTATCTCTAAGGATATGGAAGTTTAAGAGCAAAATTAAATTACATGCCTTATTCTGAGACAGATATTTCAAGAAAATTACATGCCTTATTCTGTGACAGATAATTCAAGAACTAGGTAAGGCAGGGTTATCTTTCCTGCAAAGTCGGACAACTCATGAATTATATAGGTAAAGTAGGGTTGTCTTTCCTGCAGGGTTAGATAACATCTTTCTGTTGGAGAATTAAGGAAACTTACCCTATGTCAAGAGCCTATCACACAGCTGTGTGATGTGCTACTTGCCTATTTGGACTCTTAGAACAGCATGACTTGCATAAAATTTCAGAAAATCAGTTATATACCTGTCCACACTTAGACTAAAATAGTACTGTATGTACCCCACAAAAAGTGTAGACCCTGATCAGACTGCTTAGGAGCAGTCTGATCAGGGTCTGCACTGTTTGCCAATAGTGTCATAAGACAACCATTGGTAAGAGAATTATGAGGATGGAAGATTCTGTTATAGAAATGGGTGGGTGGGGTGTCCGTACGTAAACGATAAATATGGTAGTCTTAAAATGATCCTGAAGTATGAAAGACAGCACTCCACCCACATGCAGGAAGTGTCGATGTTTGAGTATGTAAATAAAGACATCCAGAGAGTCGTAAATTATTATCGCTGAAAGTATTATAGCTTGCGGTCAAGACAGAGGGTAGTTTATGTCCTTATAATCGTGACAAGAAATTCTAAATCAATATATGGAAGCTAAAGACGTTTGAGCTGCCACATGAGAAAACCAACAAAGTGGTTGTGCGCTCAGTGCAGACTCACATCAGCCTGGGCATCCACCCAGTCTCATCAGACTCTTCGCTAAGCACTTAAAGGGTAGCAACTGCATGAGGACAGCAAAGACTGTGGTCAGACTGGGTAGATGCCCAGACTGATCTTAGTCTTTGCTGGGCACACAACCACTTTGTTGGTTTTCTTGTGTTGTGGCCAGAGCTCCAGATAAGAGGGAGTATTGAGGATAATTTGAAGATAATTTTTCTTATTTCTCAACGAAAACATATGTTGTGACCCCTCATTAGAACCGTCTCGATGAGACGGTTCTAATGATGGGTCACAAAATATGTTTTTATGGAGAAATACGGATAATTATCCCTAAATTATCGCTGTTACCCCTTCTTATCTGGACCATTGGTTGTGGCTCATTTTTGTCCTAAAGACAGAATGGCACCATACATCAAAAGGTATTTCATAAGTGATCATTTTTATGGTTTTAAAAAGCCTAGATTTAGAAAACTGATATCTGGGCAAAATCTTCCTTGCAACAGCACAGAAAAAGCCTAATCATTAATAATTTGCACCCAACAGGTAGCATATCTGTACCCCTAACCATGCATACATTTCAGCCTGGAGTCCCCCCCCCCCTCGGACTTACAAAAAAATTAACTGACGAGTGACAGTGAACAGACTTGCAGGCTCAAGGTGATGCTTGATACAGTCTTAAATTTGTTTCTCAAGACAGCCCTGGATGCTCATTTAGGACAAAATGAAACTAATAAAGTAGGTTTATAATTTCTGTTTATAATACCTTTTTTTGTTTGTTTTGAGCAACCAAGAGAAAGCTGAGGAGGTCTTATAGAAAACATCTTGCTTGGTCAAATAAATGAAGTTATACACCTTTCTATGAGCTTTAACTTCATTTTGGCTGAATAACATATTTCATATCCTTTAATTTGTCATCATCCTCACACTGTCAACATTTGAAATTTCCATATCATCAGTGTAACTGACCATCCAAGATGGATATCACTACTATAAATAGCAGCATAACAAAATGTACCTTTTTAGCCCGCCTGAATAAAGTTCAGGAAGAGCTATTGTACTACCCCCGGCGTCGGCATTAGCGGTGGCGGCGGCGGCGGTGTCGGCGTTAGCAAAATGTTAAAGTTTTACGTTAAAGTTTTCTATGTGCTGGGCAAGGCGCTGTCAGGCGAGCTATCCTGGCCCTGTGACAGGTCTTGTTTCCAGAACCATAAAACATACAATCTGACCTCTCATTAGAACCATCATAGTGAAAAAGAAAAACTTTAAATTGCATTCTTCTTGTGGTCAGCTGAACAGACTTGGATTGAACTAGGGCAGTAGCATAAACTTTCTCATTGGTCCTTTCTCTGATGCATAAAGAGGAACCAAGAAAACATTTAAAATACACTGTACTTATTATGAATGTTTGAATAGATTTTGACCAAACATTTGGTCTGACAAATCCAGGCATCAGTCAAGGTCTGATATTAATTTTGTACAGATTGTTTTGGTCCTATGCACATACTGCTGTACAACCCCTCACTGTCAGATGGATGCACAGCTTTTTGTCCAAACTTGGCATGAACCATCCTGTCACAGTATCACAGGGTATAATCAATTCTGCCAATTTTAGCTTCCTGCAGAGACTGTACATCATATTTGGCTTCTGCCGAGACTGTCCGTGATCTCTTGCTTCCTGCCGAATGATATCAGGCCCACGACGGCCTCTTGTAGTGAGTGGGTGACAGGATGGAGTGGGATTAAAACCACAAGATAGTTAGGACAAGTGTTATTGTTTCTTCCTTCTGTCTTGTCACATAATGTTTCCTCGATTGATGAATTACAAGGTTTTATTGCATTAAATGAGATCCGACTTGAGAAAATGCATCTTAAGGTTTACTTGATTATACAAATCATAGATGTCCAGAGCAGCGTTGGGATATGTGCAGTCTCACCATACTATTTGCAGATCAGCAAGATCAGTGATTAGTCAGAATGTTACATATTTTAATACCTGTCTATAGAAAGCTCATGGACTCAGTGGACATTGTCCAGCTGGAGTATTGGAACAAGGGTCTATGGACAATGTCCACTGAGTCCATGGACAGTGTCCACTAAATCCATGGACATTGCCCAGACGGGCTGGTCTCACTGGACTTTGTCCATGGATTCACTGGACTTTGCCAAGAGTGTCCATGGACATTGTTCAGACTGTCCACTGAGTCCATGGTAAATGTCCACTGAGTCCATGGACAATGTCCAGGGAATCCACTGAGTCCATGGACTTTCTACAGATGAGTAGACTGCATATGAGCAAAGGCTGGTTGGGGCATATGTGAACAGAGTTCACATATGCCCCAGACCAGCCTTTGCACATATGCATATATGCATAAGACCAGTTTTCACACAACATAGTGTAAATTGAAATTGCTGACTTGATGAGACAATGAAGGTGACATTTTCATTTTGCAAAAACACAAAATTGTAGGCGTGCAGCAATAAATGCCATATTTTGAAAAAATGATTTGTCACTTTTCATTTATTGGTGATCATTAAATGCAAAATTTGACAGATTGCCTGCTTGCAAAATAGCCATCAGGACTTCTGTTTGGAAAATCCCGGGCATCAGAAACTTGAAAACAAGATTGCTGTTTGGAATCCACGAAGACTGCCGTTTTGAAAATAGCCATCACAGAGTGACAGACAATACTATATTTCTTCAAAGCCACTGAGCTGATTAAAGCAAATCTTCGTATGGCGCCTTCATGGTTGGGGAAATGAATGTTTGTTGGAATGGTTTTAGTCACATGACCAAGATCACCTTCATGCTCATAATTATATGGTAGAAAGCTTTAAAAACCTTCTCCAGAATGGCTGATGACACTGAAATTTATGATATGCCCGGCAGTAAGAATTCATATACTGTCAGGGTTATTCAAATGATGACTTTGACCTTTATACGCAGGTGAGCAATCCAGTGCTTCATGGCTCCACTGTTTATAGTCTAAAGCCAGCAACAGTGAGTGGAGCAATAGAGAGCTGGCTTTTATTAGAAGAAATATAATAGTACCATGCTTTTCTTAATTTCAGGACGCTTTTTGAATTTGTAAGACTGTATCCATTTGAACAGTGCATGTACACTCAAGAGCCTTGATTCGATACTTAAATTATTAATTTTTTCTCATTAAACTGCTCTTCATTGGCCTAAAATACAAGGCGCTGAGTCACGCTGCTAAGAGAGAAAAAAAGACAAAATTCTTTTGTGTGAAGTAATAAATAATAATCCTTGTGTTCTCTTAATGTTTCCATTTTGACAATGCCATTTGCATTTATCTGAATTTGCGGAGATGAGTCATTTATTTTTTCAATGCCAAGCCTTTTAAGTTTGCATTTTGAGCCATGTCATGTGACTTCCAACAATGTGGCAATTTTGTCATGTGATATTCAGATCATCCGGCTCATTCGCATAGTGATCCAGAGACCTTACTGTTGACTCTTTGTCCTAGGTCTCTTACATAGAAGGTTGATGTGACAAGCAAAGGCTTTGATCAGACTGCACTTATGTGCAGTCTGATCAGAGCCTTTGCTTGTCACTAATGCCACATTGCTGGAAATCACATGATGTGGCTCAGAATTTCGTTTCGAATTTTTATCATGTTTGAGCAGCAGGAAGAGATTTGAAACATGGAATGGTGTGAAATGGAATGTACAGTCAAACCTGTCTTAAGGGGTCAGCCAAAGGAAGGACAAAAAGTGGCTGCTTAAGACAGGTGATCCCTTAATACAGGTTCATTTGCACTGTATTTTGGTTCAAATGACACAGAAAGGCTGGCTGATCCCTTAATAGAGGTGACCACATAAGCAAGTTTTACTGTACTGACAGGAACATTTCATTGATTTGGGATGGCACTCTTACAGCCTAATACAGGAAAGAATCTGAAGAATCTGCTCCCTCTGAGAGAGAGCTCATTCTTCATGTAAAAGTACCATCTTGGGCTCTGGAAGCAAATTGAAGCCAATGGAATATGTATGATCTCCTATTATACTGTTCAAGTCCATTCCATCAAGGTTTACCAGGTCTTATACTATTTCTTAGCAGTGATAGGCTTAACACGTAAAGCGCCAAAACTGAATAGGGTTGAGTCTGGTAACTTTGGACAGCGGGTAAATTCGGACATATGGTTGCAAACAGTGAAAATCCAGATGAGATGGCTCATCATGAGCCATCTCATCAGGATTTTCACTGTTTGCCCACTCATCATGAGCTGCTCATCAGGATTTTCACTGTTTTCCCAGTTTGATTTAATTCCAAACAACTGACATATAAAGGAAACAATGTCACTGCCCGAATTTATCTGCTTTTCAAATTTACCTGACTTGACCCTATTGATTAAGAGTAGATCCAGATTAGGAGGCTAATAATGGGCCACAACATCAGGATCGAGCGTGTTTGCCTTTTAGTCTTTGAAATCTCAATATGATACTAAGCTTGGATGAAACATTGTTTGAAATTTTGCAGACGTAAATTTTGTCTTCTGCTTTAGGCACTTTAAGGGTTAAAATGTCCTTAGGTTACAATGTGGACATATAGATTCTAATCAAATATGAAGATATAGATCTAGTTCAATGAGCAAAAATTTAACTTCATGTTAGAATTATTATTAAGCTTGCAAACAGATTACATACTTCAAGTACCGTATCACTTTCTTTTTCAGCCAATCGACTATGAAGGATTTCGGCTCTTCATGGAAACATACTTGGAGGCGGACATTGGCGAGGAACTGTGTAAACATTTATTTCTGTCATTCATCAAAAAATCCTCTGGCATTCCGAACCCCTCGGCAGGTAATAAGGAGTTCGGAGTAAAGGATGTGGCCGTTGTGGCATCTCAAACTGTTTGTGCTCCAATCACGCACCAATCGACAGAGATTCACGTGGATCGGCAGGAAAAACATGGTTTAGCTGAAAAAATCCATGGGATTACAGAAAAGCTTCACAGTTTGGGACACTCTGGTGATAAAGGTGAATGATTTGTTATTGTAATGTCTCGAAATACCGAGGCACCTTGAGAGTTCTGTTTCAGTATTGTCATGTCAAATATGACTATCGGTATATTGATAGGTACATAAAAGTCTCCTTTTGTCATACCGCCATACATTTTTTCTTCCAAGTAAGTTTTATTTTTCAAATAACACTATACACAAATCATTTTCTAGACATTTGTATGGAGAAATAAGAACAGTTATCCCCAGAATTATCAGCAAGAGTTTATGGAGAGCCCCTAATATCTGGTACAAAACATGGCTCCAGATGAGAAGGGGTAACACAGGTAATTTAGGAACAATTTTCAATATTTCTTAAGGGTAACATCCTACGTCATCCGACGCATTACTAATTGATCAAATAACACCTATTCGGACAATCATCTATTCGGAATAGACAAACTAATCTATGTTGATAACTTTTCGAGAAAAGACTGCATGCACCAAATGCATTCTAAAAAGGGCAATATTTCAACATGAAAGTGAGTTCATAAAAGGTTGTAGAATTCGCAGGTACTAAATACATCACAATATAGGTTGAAGCATATTTGGTCAAACTGTTTGCAAAATCAACTGAATGTCAGAAGCTGACTTACTAGTAGTAAGATTGTCCTTTCATTGCCGTAGTTGGTGCACCCAGTGGC
This sequence comes from Ctena decussata, assembly GCA_963989385.1. NCBI lineage: Eukaryota > Metazoa > Mollusca > Bivalvia > Lucinida > Lucinidae > Ctena > Ctena decussata. The sequence goes on from OZ022504.1 coordinate 9,402,927, forward strand.
TTTTCGAAGATTTTGAAATTTACAGGATTTATGGGAAAATTCAGAACACTGGACCAATTGAAATGGTGTAATTTCGAAAATACGTCACTTGCTGATGACGTAGGTTGCTAGGGTGTAATAAAACATGAAGTTGTTACACTTCATTAGAACTGTCTCACTGAGACGATTCTGATGATGGGTCACAACATATTCATTGAAAAATAAGCTGAAATATTTCATGATTACCTGGTATCCCCAAAACTTCTCTGATAAAATCTAATTGTCTACTGTATTTATTTGGTTATAAGACGGAACTTTATCCTTCCAATATTATGGCATATATGTAAATAAGTGTTGCATAATTCATCTATAACATAGGTTTTCTCTTACAAAACAACCCCAAAGATCTAGATCCATTAAGATTACAGAACCTTACAACATAGCTCTATATCTTTAAGATTGTAACCCGGTCTTATAACCAAATAAATATGATGCATTGTGTTTCTTTTCTAGGGTCAGGTTCAAATATTGTGGTAGCTTCCAATCCTGCCATAGAGAAAGCTCAAGCAGGGGAGAGTACTCCAGATGCCTCAAACCACTCGCGATCTTCATCTAAGAAATCCAATCATAGCATTCATAGTGTTCATAATGGTAAGTGCAAATGTTTGCCAGGACTTGGTTGGTCAAAACTAATGATGTTATTGTTCAAAACTAATGGTGTCATTGTTCAAAACGAATGATGTCATTGTTCAAAACTAATGATGTCATTGTTCCAAAGAGATGATGTCATTGTTCAAAACTAACGATGTCATTGTTCAAAACTAATGATGTCATCGAACAAAAACCAATGATTTCAGTGCTTAACAAGATGTTAAATTTTGAAGTTCATTGTATGCAAAAACACAACCACATTTTGATGAAAAAAAAATTAATCTAAGAATGTTAGCCAACTTGATTCTCTTCTCTTAGAATTGGAGAGGGGATGGACAAACTTAATGCCAGGAATGTGCAACCATGTATTTGGTCAGTTGAGCCATCTTGGGGAATATCTTCATGAGAATTGGACAAAAAAATTATTTATGTATACTAGAAAACTTAACCCTTAAGCGCCAAAAATTAAAATAGTTAAATTTCAAACAGTGTAGATCCTGATGAGTTGGCTCATAATGAGCCACCTCATCTGAATCTACACTGTTTGCCCTCTAGTGTTCAAATTCTCAATATGATATCGCTTGGAGGAAACATTGTTTGAAATTCTGCAGACGTAAATTTGTCGTCTGCTTTTTGGCGCATTAAGGGTTAATAAATGCTTGACTACTGACTTCATTACCAAATACAAAACTAGTTGAATTTGCAAGCAGCATAGACCCAGATGTGGTAGCTCATAACAGCTCATAATGAGCTGCCACATCAGTATCTACACTACTCTAGTCTTTGTATTTTTAGCTCACCTGGGCTCATAGGTGAGCTTACAGTATAGCTTGGCAAATTCTTTCCCGTAAGAGTAGATCTCCATTTACAGGGGCGGATCCAGGAATTTTTGATAGGGGGTTCAAATTAGCTGAGGGGGTTTGATTTATGCAGTTTGACCACTTTTTCCTGAAATTCCTTATGAAAATAAGATAATTTGGGCTGAAAACAGGGTTCGTTTGAACCCCCTGAACCCCATCTGGATCCGCCACTGATTTAAAAGGTGGCAAGTTTGAAAATGACAGAGTCACATCTCTGACGGTGTATCAGGTCCAGCAGCAAGTATTTCAGACTATATTACATCATTATATGAGCCGTGACACGACAAAACCAACAATGTGGTTGTGGGCCCAGTAAAGACTCAGATTAGCCTGGTCATCCACACAGTCTGATCAGAATCTTCGTTAACCGCTTAAAGGGTAGCTAAGGGTCTAAGCTACCTGCGAAGACTCTGATCAGACTGGGCGGATGCCCAGGCTGATCTGAGTCTGCGCTGGGTGCACAACCACATTGTTGGTTTTGTCGTGTCGCGGCTCATATACTGAGAGACAGAAGAAAGAAGTTGGAAGATGGGATAGAAGCAGGAAAGGAAAAATGACATCCACCATGAAGACAAAAAGTGTAGCAAGAGGGAGACATAAGCTTTTGAGTTTGGAGATAGCATTGTCATTGGTGTTAACATTGGTTGTGATTTTCTCACCTGGCACTAGCAGGAAATGAGACTTGGGTATTGCTTTTCTGGTGTTGGTGCCATTGGCAGCTTAACCCATTCCTTGTGGGATACCCCTTTAGGGGTATCTGCGCAAACAGTTTGGATCCAGATCAGGCCCCACAAATGTGGGGCCTGATCAGAGATCCAAACTGTTTGCTGCCTAGACATCATTTCTACAAGAGTTGGTTAGACCAATATTGTCAAAATATTCTTGATTTTTGATGCAGACCACAATTTCAGCAGACGACAAAAAGTACCCAGAATGCAATGGGTTAAACTTTCTGGTGAAGCTCTAATAAGTAGTATAGACACACTTGAGCTGTGACACGATGGCATGTGCACTCAGTGAAGACTCAGATCAGCCAAGGCATCCGCCCAGTCTGATCAGACTCTTTGCAGATGGATCTGGATTTTCGGGATTGTTTTGGAAGGGAAAAACCTCTGTCTTACTAATAGAGAAATACAGTATTTTCCATTTGTTACAGTTCAAGGTTTAAAATACACCGGACTCACTGGTACGCAATGTGTTGTCACTACGTTGTTTGTTCTTAAACCCAGTTGTGCTTCTGAAACTCTTCATCATTCTTCAAAACTTCCCTTTGTGTCAATTACAATAATGTGTTAGTTATTTCTGATGTTGTAAGCCTTTAGAAATTCCTGGTAGCTGCAAAGCTGTAGATACAGGGGAAGTATTTGGTAATAATTCTGAGATGATATAATCAAAGCACTGAGAGTGCTGATGGGGGCGACTGCCTGATATATATTGGCTTTTAGTGCTGATTGCTATCTAAACTGAAATATGTATAAAAAGAAAGGCCACTTGTAAACCTCTCAAGCTTTTTCAAAAGCTAAACTTGTATTTCTACAAATACACATATTTTACGGCTCAGGTTACACATTTTACCCAGCTTTGTAAGTTTGGCGCGTTTTCTATATTCTTTTGCAATCTTGCGCCGATAAATAATAATAAAAAAATATATAAAAATTTAAAGATAAAGGTTTCTGTGGTTATATTTATTCATCCACTATTCTTAAACAGCATAATATATATGACTGCAATGGCTTAACAAAAAGTGATATGTTTGTCAGCTAGGAGCTAATTATGCCCCCAATTTCGGAGAAATTGTGGGGGCATATTGGTTTGGGCCTGTCCGTCTGTCCGTCTGTCCGTCTGTCATCTCAAGAACCGTAAGAGCTAGGAGCTTGAAACTTTATACACATGATCAGTATGAAAAATAAGCAAATACGTGTTTTTTCTTTTTTCCGCGGGTCACATATTTCAAGAGTTATGCCCCTTTTTCGACTTAGCCTGTGGAACCTTGTGAACAAAATATCTCAAGAACCCCTGATGCTAGGAGCATAAGGTTTTGCAGGATGAGAATGCCCAAGGTGTAGATGACCTGATTAACTTTTGAAACAAATTCGTGAATTTTTGACCGAGTTATGCCCCTTTTTTGACTTAGTGCATTGTAAGCCTATGGAACCTTGTGAACAAAATATCTCAAGAACCCCTGAAGCTGGGAGCATGATTTTTTGCAGAAAGATACTGCCTATGGTGTAGATGACCTGATTAACTTTTGAAAAAAATTCGTGAATTTTTGATCGAGTTATTCCCCTTTTTCGACTTAGTGCATTGAGGCCTATGGTACAAAGGTACCCTTACATATAGTCAAGAACAATAAGAGCTAGGAACTTGAAACTTTATACACATGATCAGTATGGAAAATAAGCAGACCCGTATTTTTTTATTTTTCCGCCGGCAATGTATTTCCAGAGTTATGCCCCTTTTTCGACTTAGCCTGTGGAACCTTGTGAACAAAATATCTCAAGAGCCCCTGACGCTAGGATCATGAGGCTTTGCAAGATGAGAATGCCCAAGGTGTAGATGACCTGATTAACTTTTGAAACAAATTCGGGAATTTTTGACCGAGTTATGCCCCTTTTTCGACTTAGTGCATTGTAAGCCTATGGAACCTTGTGAACAAAATATCTCAAGAACCCCTGAAGCTAGGAGCATGATTTTTTGCAGGAAGATACTGCCTGTGGTGTAGATGACCTGATTAACTTTTGAAAAAAATTTGTGAATTTTTGATCAAGTAATTCCCCTTTTTCGACTTAGTGCATTGAAGCCTATGGTACAAAGGTACCCTTACATATAGTCAAGAACGACAAGAGCTAGGAACTTGAAACTTTATACACATGATCAGTATGGAAAATAAGCAAACCTGTATTTTTTTATTTTTCCGCCGGTCATGTATTTCCAGAGTTATGCCCCTTTTTCGACTTAGCCTGTGGAGACTTGTGAACAAAATATCTCAAGAACCCCTGATGCTAGGATCATGGGGTTTTGCAGGATGAGAATGCCCACGGTTTAGATGACCTGATTAACTTTTGAAACAAATTCTTGAATTTTTGACAAAGTTATGCCCCTTTTTCGACTTAGTGCATTGTAAGCCTATGGAACCTTGTGAACAAAATATCTCAAGAACCCCTGATGTTAGGAGCATGATTTTTTGCAGGAAGATACTGCCTGTGGTGTATCTGACCTGGTTAACTTTTGAAAAGAAATCATGAATTTTTGATTGAGTTATGCCCCTTTTTTGACTTAGTGCATTGTAAGCCTATGGAACCTTGTGAACAAAATATCTCAAGAACACCTGATGCTAGGAGCATGATTGCATGATTTGAGCAGGAAGATACTGCCTGTGGTGTAGATGACCTGATTAACTTTTGAAAATAATTTGTAAATTTTGGATTGAGTTATGCCCCTTTTTCAACTTAGTGCATTATTTGCCTATGGAAGCTTGTGAACAAAATATCTGGAGAACCCCTGATGCTAGGATCATGATTTTTTGCAGGTTGATATAGCCCCAGGTGTAGATGACCTGATTAACTTTCGAAAACAATTCGTAAATTTTTGACTGAGTTAAGCCCCTTTTTCGACTCAGTGCATTGTAAGCCTATGGTACAAAGGTACAAGCATTATTGGATGAACCTTCTCTAGAGACAAGCATATGGTTGGGGGCATAGTGTTTCATAAACACATTTTCTAGTTTTATTTTTCTGCTGGCAATGTATTTCCAGAATTATGCCCCTTTTACGACTTAGCCTGCGGAACCTTGTGAACAAAATATCTCAAGAACCCCTGATGCTAGGATCATGAGGTTTTGCAGGATGAGAATGCCCAAGGTGTAGATGACCTGATTAACTTTTGAAACAAATTCGTGAATTTTTGACAAAGCTATGCCCTTTTTTCCGCCGGTCATGTATTTCCAGAGTTATGCCCCTTTTTCGACTTAGCCTGTGGAAACTTGTGAACAAAATATCTCAAGAACCCCTGATGCTAGGATCATGAGGTTTTGCAGGATGAGAATGCCCAAGGTGTAGATGACCTGATTAACTTTTGAAACAAATTTGTGAATTTTTGACAAAGTTATGCCCCTTTTTCCACTTAGTGCATTGTAAGCCTATGGAACCTTGTGAACAAAATATCTCAAGAACCCCTGATGTTAGGAGCATGATCTTTTGCAGGAAGATACTGCCTGTGGTGTAGATGACCTGATTAACTTTTGAAAAGAAATCATGAATTTTTGATTGAGTTATGCCCCTTTTTCGACTTAGTGCATTGTAAGCCTATGGAACCTTGTGAACAAAATATCTCAAGAACACCTGATGCTAGGAGCATGATTTTATGCAGGAAGATACTGCCTGTGGTGTAGATGACCTGATTAACTTTTGAAAATAATTTGTAAATTTTGGATTGAGTTATGCCCCTTTTTCAACTTAGTGCATTATTTGCCTATGGAAGCTTGTGAACAAAATATCTGGAGAACCCCTGATGCTAGGATCATGATTTTTGCAGGTTGATATTGCCCAAGGTGTAGATGACCTGATTAACTTTCAAAAACAATTCGTAAATTTTTGACTGAGTTAAGCCCCTTTTTCGACTTAGTGCATTGTAAGCCTATGGTACAAAGGTACAAGCATTATTGGATGAACCTTCTCTAGAGACAAGCATATGGTTGGGGGCATAGTGTTTCATAAACACATTTTCTAGTTTTTAGGTAGTTTTTAGGTTTGCAGTAACAGAAAAACTGATTGTTGAAATCTCGTATGTTAAATCTGATGGCTGGTATCTGTATTAAATGGTCTAATTCATTGTCTTAACTTCCATTGTGGATCCCTCAGTTCTTCCCCCTTTTGTGGTTGGTGTTCCCAGATGTTTTTACTGCTTCAAAGTTTCAGTGATTCTATGATTTGTATTTTTCTACCCTGCAGAAACAATTATTATTTATATTTTTCTCTGCCTCGAATTCATCTCTTGGTAGTGTATAGTCATTTCTTTCAGCAGTTTGAATAGTTGTTGTATCTCTTTGACTTCTGTAGATAGACTTCAAACTTCCCACTGTTATTGTAGATCTCTTGTTTCTTCCCCTTTTGTGGTTGGTGTTCCTTGTTGTGGTTATAATTTGTGTAAGTTTCAATGATTCTGTAAGACTTAAGCACTGAAGCATTTTCTTTGCACCACATCAGTCTCTTTGTTGTCACTTAAAGTGCCAAAAACCAGACGACAAATTTTACGTCTGCAAAAATTAAAAAAATGCCTTGTCCAAAACATTTCATATTGAGAATTCAAAGACTAGAGGGCAAACAGTGTAGATCTAGATGAGGCGGCTCATTATGAGCCGCCTCATCAGGATCTACGCTGTTTGCAAATTTTGCGAATTTCGTCTCTGGGGCTTAAAGAGTTTAAGTGCCCAAACTCAAAATAGTTGAATTTGCAAACAGCCTAGATCCAGATAAGGTGGCTCATATATTTAGTAGCTGTATCACCATCTACACTGTTTGCCCACTAGTCTTTGAATTATGTGTGTGACGAAACATTTTGTTTTAAATTTTGCAGACATAAAATTTGTTGTCTGCATTTTTGAAGCTTTAAAGGTTAAGTTGAATTTGCTTGTAGCAGTAACTTATAGCAGTTGCTTGTTGCAGTTCTTTTAGCTGTTGTGTCATCTTGACCTCTCTAGATAGATTAGTTCTTTCCCTTCAGAAGTGTGTATGGATACACTTCCAAGAGGCATAACTCTGGGAGTATTTGTCTTTTTTCTTACAGGGGGCTATGATTAAGGTGAATGGCAGGGGAAGCAACTACATGATTTTCATTTTTGTCTCCCTACCCAGTGGAGATCAACTCAAAAAATTTCCTCCTGATGAGAACGTAGTAGACTCAATTTTTGGAGGGCTCTTTCGACCTCTGTTAGGAGCCCAGTAGCTCAGTAGGGTAAGCACAGGCCTGCTGATCTAACAATCCGGGATTCGAGCCCCGCTATAGGTGGGGATCTTTTCAATCGTAAACGGGGTTCCTTTGCACACAGCCTTTCATTATCACCATCCATCATCCATCGTCCAGATATGACTGAAATACTGTTAAAAAGAATGTAAAATCGCAAGGCATTCACCCATCCATCCATCCATGCATCCATCCATCCATCCATTGACCTCTGATAATGTCATTAAAATTGAAATTAAGTCATGGCCATTTAACAATGTTTCTGAATTCGGACCGAAATACTGGTTAAAAGGACATTGAGATCGCAAATCATTTATCCCATATTGTAAGTGTCTTCTGACTTATTATGCCCCATTCACATGCGCAGATTTACTTACGTAAGTATATTTGCATATAATTAAATTTGCTCATGTGAGTAAAAGTTACCTGGATAATGCTCTGGGTTTGAATAACCTACTCATATAAGCAAATTTGCTTATGTATGTATTTGCATTCACATGACGAATTTACTTACGTGAGTAAAATTTGCATATATGCAAAAAATACTTTCGTGAGCAAATCTGCGCATGTGGGTGAGTGAGTGAACTCGGGTTTAACGTCCCACCAACAACGAGGTCATATGGGGACGGGACCTCGGTTTAAAGTCTCATCCGAAAGACCGCAAAAGCGGGGGATTGATCCTGCGACCCCTGGATTGGTAGTCTGGAGTGTTATCCACTACACTACAGCCGCTCCTCTCTGCGCATGTGAATGGGGCATAAGATTATTAATTTTTAGGTTTAACCCTTTAAGTGCCAAAAAGCAGACGACAAAATTTACGTCTGCAAAATTTCAATATATATTTTATCCAATCTATATCATTTGAGAATTTAAAAACTAGAGGGTAAACAGTGTACTGTGTAGATCTAGATGAGGCAGCTCATCATGAGCCGCCTCATCAGGATCTACGCTGTTTGCAAATTCTGCTAGTTTCGTCACTGGTGCTTAAAGAGTTAAAAAGATAGCCTCAAATGCTGTAGTAATCTATTTTGCTTTGTGGGTAGTTACATTTTTGTCCCTGTTGGACCAAATCAGGAAATTTCATGTTTCAAGCTTCCGTTATTCATGTTTCACTTAATTACCGCATCATGTTTTCTACACGCTTCATTCTTATTTTACGGTACTGTTTCCCATATTTAGAGCTGGGGCTTCTATATTGAAGAAGTCAACTAATAATTTTCAGCTTCATGATCAGTAAAATGGAAACATTATTAGCCTGTCTGTGATTTTAAATTTTATGCGTGACTGAGCTACGGTGACTTGCCATAGATGATGACTCACAATCAGGGCTTCACTTATCAGGTGGGGTGTATTTGATGGATGGAAACATGATTTCTGGTTTTACGGTTGTTCAACATTACTTGTATTCTAGACATATTGAGCCAATGGAAGGATATTAATGAAAGGCTTTGTGCAGTGGAACTCCCTTTACAGTTTGAAAAAATTCTTTCTTTAGTGGGATTTGATCCTGGGCTCCAGCTTAGCAGGCCAGAGCTTAACTCACTGAGCTACAGGGGCTCCTGTGATGACAGAAAACATCACAGAAAACAAAAATAATTCTCGAAAACAGTTTCCATAAGGTGTATAGTTTTCCACCATTTTTACAAAGGGAAACAATTCTGACTCCCTTTGATTTCCTGAGTGACGGAATCCCCACTTAAAGAAAGAAAAATTATAACCATAAAGTGCTTAAGTATCCGGACACTTAAAACCATTAATTTTCCATTTGTCTCAAATGGAAAATTAATGGTTTTAGGTGTCCTAATATATTAGCACATCAGGGGTACTATCAGTGAGAAAATGAGGACAAAAAATTATAAAGTCAGTGGGACTTTTGGTTTATAACTGTACTATGAAGGGTGATTCAAGATTGTTTTCTAATGGTTTCAATCTTCTAATGTCATAATAATCAAAGGATAATAATTACTGTCTTTTAAAGGTCACCATCATGTCTTATATCAGTACCAGTGGCATGTTGTATCAGTGCAAAGAGACTCTGTTGTCACTTTTCCATGTTAATCTTTTTTATACCCCGCCACACATTAGTAACATGGCACTACAAATCTGAATTTTGTATTACATGTAATATGGCCACTACAAATCTGAAATTTTGTACTACATGTAATATGGCCTCCACAACTCTGAAATTTTGTACTACATATAATATGGCCACTTCAAATCTGAAATTTTGTACTACTTCGTATAGCATGGCCACTACAAATCTGAAATATTTTATACTACATGTAACATGACCACTACAAATCAGAAAGTTTGTACTGTATGTAATATGGCCACTACAAATCTGAAATTTTGTACTACATGTAACATGGCCACTACAAATCTGAAATTTTGTACTATATGTAATATGGCCACTACAAATCTGAAATTTTATACTACATTGTAACATGGCCACTACAAATCTGACATTTTGTACTACATGTAACATGGCCACTACAAAGTCTGTAACATGGCCACGACATATCTGAAATTTTGTACTACATTGTAACATGGCCACTTCAAATCTGTAATTTGGTACTACATTGTAACATGGCCAATACAAATCTGAAATTTTGTACTACATGTAACATGACCACTACAAATCTGAAATTTTGTACTACATTGTAACATGGCCACTCACAGGAGGTTTTTGATAACTGCACCACTTGTTTTATTTCGAAGTAAATATTGTAGACAGATACGCTATACACACATCAAATTCTTATTATTTGCAGAAGTTTCAGTTAAGGCTTGCTAGGTGTGATTTGGGGCATCTGGTGACAAATGGGATGTGTCATGTGACATTCAGCAATGTGACAATTTTGTCATGTGGCATTCAGATCATCCTTTTCATTTACACAGGTTAAGTAGAAACCTCACTTCTAGCTCTATGGCTTGTGCCACTTCCATAGAAGGCTGAGGTGACAAGGGAAGGCTCTGATCAGTCTGATCAGAGTCGTTGCTTGTCACCAATGCCACATTGTTGGAAATCACATGAGGTGGCTCAAATCTGTCTGTAGTCATAGATGAACAGGTGCCTGTTCCTATAAATACACTGTGTGGTCAGTTCAGGCACATTTAGTTACTGTAAAAATTCTAAACATGGAATCCTTGAAATAATTACCGTAATTGTCTTAAAAAATGGAATGGTGTGGTCATACATAGCAGTGATGGATGACATGCAATTTTACGTCCTTTTTATACGCCCGTTTGAAAAACGGGACGTATATTGTTATGGTCCTGGTGTCCGTCCGTCCGTTTGTCCGTCGTAAACTTTTCGTTTCCGGATAACTCCTCCTACAGTTTACATCCGATCGAGCTGAAACTTGGCATATAGTAAGACTATGAGGTGGACCAGCGCATACCATTTCGAGGTTACGCTCCAATGATTTTTAGCGGAGTTACAGCCCTTTACTTAGAATTTTTGGTGTGTTCGTTTCCGGATAAGTCCTCCTATAGTTTTCATCCAGTTAAGCTGAAACTTTGTAAACAGTAAGACTACAATGTGGAGTAGGGCATATTATACGGAAATTTTGCTCCAATGATTTTTAGCGGAGTAACAGCCCTTTGAAAAAACTCATCTATGGCAGTTTGTATGGCAATTCTTTAGCATTCCGTAACTTCGTTACTCTTTGGAATATCATGATGAAACTTTATAACAATGTATATGAGGTTAAGACAACATGTCTCATACAAGAATGGTTACTCCCCTTGACTTAGATTTTGAGTTACCTCCCTTTGATTATTTTGTCAGACTATATTTGTACACCTCATATCTAACTAACCCTTTGGACTATTATGATGAAACTTGATAGTGATGTATATTAGGTTGACACAATATGTCACATATAAGAACGATTGCCTCCCCTTACTTATTTTTGGAGTAACCTCCCTTTGAATATTTTCTAAGGCTATTCTTATGCAAGCGATAAGTAGGCAACCGTATGGAATATCTTGATGAAAATTTATAGCAATGCGTATTAGGTTGAGGCTGTGTGTCTTATATAAGAATAATTGCTCCCCCTTCCTTATTTATTTCGAGTTACATCCCTTTGATTAATTTCTACGGCTATTCTTGGGCAAGTCATTACTAGGTAACCGTATGGAATATATTGACAAAACTTTATTATCCCCTCACACCACGAAGTGGTGAGGGGATATAGGTTTTGTCCCGTACGTAAGTACGTACGTATGTACGTACGTATGTACGTACGTACGTATGTTCACCTTTTGTCAGCGCTCTAGCACCTTCATTTCTCAACAGATTTTGAAATAACTTCACAAAAGTGTAGGGCACGACAATATCTCGAGCAAGTTCGACTTTCAGGGTGCTGCGCCCAAGGTCAAGGTCACTGTGGCTATTTTTAGAAAAAATTTGTCAGCGCTCTAGCGCCTTCATTTCTCAATGGATTTTGAAATAATTTCACACAAGTGTAGGGCATGACAATATCTCGAGCAAGTTCGACTTTCAGGGTGCTGCGCCCAAGGTCAAGGTCACTGTGGCTATTTTTAGAAAAACTTTGTCAGCGCTCTAGCGCCTTCATTTCTCAATGGATTTTGAAATAACTTCACACAAGTGTAGGGCATGACAATATCTCGAGCAAGTTCGACTTTCAGGGTGCTGCGCCCAAGGTCAAGGTCACTGTGGCTATTTTTAGAAAAACTTTGTCAGCGCTCTAGCGCCTTCATTTCTCAATGGATTTTGAAATAACTTCACACAAGTGTAGGGCATGACAATATCTCGAGCAAGTTCGACTTTCAGGGTGCTGCGCCCAAGGTCAAGGTCACTGTGGCTATTTTTAGAAAAACTTTGTCAGCGCTCTAGCGCCTTCATTTCTCAATGGATTTTGAAATAACTTCACACAAGTGTAGGGCATGACAATATCTCAAGCAAGTTTGACTTTCAGGGTGCTGCGCCCAAGGTCAAGGTCACTGTGGCTATTTTTAGAAAAACTTTGTCAGCGCTCTAGCGCCTTCATTTCTCAATGGATTTTGAAATAACTTCACACAAGTGTAGGGCATGACAATATCTCGAGCAATTTTAACTTTCAGGGTGCTGCGCCCAAGGTCAAGGTCACTGTGGCTATTTTTAGAAAAACTTTGTCAGCGCTCTAGCGCCTACATTTCTCTATGGATTTTGAAATAACTTCACACAAATGTAGGGCATGACAATATCTCGAGCAAGTTTGACTTTCACGGTGCTGCATCCAAGGTCAAGGTCACTGTGGCTATTTTAAGAAAAATTTTGTCAGCGCTCTAGCGCCTACATTTCTCAATGGATTTTGAAATAACTTCACACAAGTGTAGGGCTTGACGATATCTCGAGCAAGTTCGACTTTCAGGGTGCTGCGCCCAAGGTCAAGGTCACTGTGGCTATTTTTAGTAAAACTTTGTCAGCGCTCTAGCGCCTACATTTCTCAATGGATTTTGAAATAACTTCACAGAAGTGTAGGGCATGACAATATCTCGAGCAAGTTTGACTTTCAGGGTACTGTGCCCAAGGTCAAGGTCACTGTAGCTATTTTTAGAAAAACTTTGTCAGCCCTCTAGCGCCTACATTTCTCATCGGATTTTGAAATTACTTCACACAAGTGTAGGGCATGACAATATCTAGAGCAAGTTCGACTTTCAGGGTGCTGCGCCCAAGGTCAAGGTCACTGTGGCTATTTTAAGAAAAACTTTGTCAGCCCTCTAGCGCCTACATTTCTCAATGGATTTTGAAATAACTTCACACAAGTGTAGGGCATGACAATATCTCGAGCAAGTTCGACTTTCAGGGTGCTGCGCCCAAGGTCAAGGTCACTGTGGCTATTTTAAGAAAAACTTTGTCAGGGCTCAAGTGCCTATATTTCTCTACGGATTTTGAAATAACTTCACACAAATGTAGGGCATGACGATATCTCGAGCAAGTTCGACTTTCAAGGTGCTGTGCCCAAGGTCAAGGTCACTGTGGCTATTTTTAGAAAAAAATTGTCATTGCTCTAGGGCCTACATTTCTCAGCGGATTTTGACATAACTTCACACAAATGTAGGGTATGACAATATCTCGAGCAAGTAGTCTTGTGTGAGGGGATTTGTATCGCCTGCGATGCCTTGTTACAATGTGTATTAGGTTGAAACAGTATGTCTAAAAAAAAAATAATTGCTTCCCCTTCCTCATTATGCCCCCAATTTCGGAGAATTGTGGGGGCATATTGGTTTGGGCCTGTCCGTCTGTCCATCTGTCCGTCTGTCTGTCTGTCCTCTATCTCAAGAACCGTAAGAGCTAGGAGCTTGAAACTTTATACACATGATCAGTATGAAAAATAAGCGAACAGGTGTTTTTTCTTTTTTCTGTGGGTCACATATTTCAAGAGTTATGCCCCTTTTTCGACTTAGCCTGTGGAACCTTGTGAACAAAATATCTCAAGAACCCCTGATGCTAGGATCATGAGGTTTTGCAGGATGAGAATGCCCAAGGTGTAGATGACCTGATTAACTTTTGAAACAAATTCGTGAATTTTTGACTGAGTTATGCCCCTTTTTTGACTTAGTGCATTGTAAGCCTATGGAACCTTGTGAACAAAATATCTCAAGAACCCCTGAAGCTAGGAGCATGATTATTTGCAGGAAGATACTGCCTGTGGTGTAGATGACCTGATTAACTTTTGAAAAAAAACTCGTGAATTTTTGATCGAGTTATTCCCCTTTTTCGACTTAATGCATTGAAGCCTATGGTACAAAGGTACCCTTACACATAGTCAAGAACAACAAGAGCTAGGAACTTGAAACTTTATACACATGATCAGTGTGGAAGATAAGCAGACCCGTATTTTTTTATTTTTCCGCTGGCAATGTATTTCCAGAGTTATGCCCCTTTTTTCGACTTAGCCTGTGGAACCTTGTGAACAAAATATCTCAAGAACCCCTGATGCTAGGATCATGAGGCCATGCAAGATGAGAATGCCCAAGGTGTAGATGACCTGATTAACTTTTGAAACAAATTCGTGAATTTTTGGCCGAGTTATGCCCCTTTTTCGACTTAGTGCATTGTAAGCCTATGGAACCTTGTGAACAAAATATCTCAAGAACCCCTGAAGCTAGGAGCATGATTATTTGCAGGAAGATACTGCCTGTGGTGTAGATGACCTGATTAACTTTTGAAAAAAATTCGTGAATTTTTGATCGAGTTATTCCCCTTTTTCGACTTAGTGCATTGAGGCCTATGGTACAAAGGTACCCTTACATATAGTCAAGAACAATAAGAGCTAGGAACTTGAAACTTTATACACATAATCAGTATGGAAAATAAGCAGACCCGTATTTTTTTATTTTTCAGCCGGCAATGTATTTCCAGAGTTATGCCCCTTTTTCGACTTAGCCTGTGGAACCTTGTGAACAAAATATCTCAAGAACCCCTGATGTTAGGAGCATGATTTTTTGCAGGAAGATACTGCCTGTGGTGTAGATGACCTGATTAACTTTTGATTGAATTATGCCCCTTTTTCGACTTAGTGCATTGTAAGCCTATGGAACCTTGTGAACAAAATATCTCAAGAACACCTGATGCTAGGAGCATGATTTTATGCAGGAAGATACTGCCTGTGGTGTAGATGACCTGATTAACTTTTGAAAATAATTTGTAAATTTTGGATTGAGTTATGCCCCTTTTTCAACTTAGTGCATTATTTGCCTATGGAAACTTGTGAACAAAATATCTGGAGAACCCCTGATGCTAGGATCATGATTTTTGCAGGTTGATATTGCCCAAGGTGTAGATGACCTGATTAACTTTCGAAAACAATTCGTAAATTTTTGACTGAGTTAAGCCCCTTTTTCGACTTAGTGCATTGTAAGCCTATGGTACAAAGGTACAAGCATTATTGGATGAACCTTCTCTAGAGACAAGCATATGGTTGGGGGCATAGTGTTTCATAAACACATTTTCTAGTTTTTCTTTAGTTACATCCCGTTGATTACTTTTTTAAGGCTTTTTTTTTGAGAACCTTAATGGTTGGAATGTCTTGATAAACTTGATAGCAATGTAGACAAGGATGAAACGGTGCAAAAAAACATTCAGAAACGGGCGTATATTGCCCCGCTTGCGGAGCTCTTGTTAACAGTATTTTAGTCATATCAGGATGATGAGTGGATGATAATGAAAGGCTGTATGTAACAGAGCCCTGTTTATGATTGAAAAGATTCGGACCTACAGCGGGCTTGAGTCAGGGACTGCTAGATCAGCATGGGGCTTAACCCACTGAGCTACCGGAGCTCCTACATTGCAGTGATGCATCTATAAAAGTACTGCTGGAATGGGGAAATGTGTAGACTCTGATTAGACTGCTCCTTTATGAACAGTTCCCAGTCTGCACTGCTTGCTCACACCTACCTGTGCCAATTCATAGAAGGCTGTACAACATTCAAGACCAGAAAATTTTTGTTGTCTTGAGTAAACTGACGTGAGCTCAAACCACCCTACCATATTAATCCTATTAGACTCACTGGGGGTGTTTCGTTTTGCAAAAGGAGGTTGTTATTTAGAGCCTGAAGTGTAGCCAAAATATCTATGATAAGCAATATAAAGGTGATGGTATACTTTCAGAAGAAGCAACTCTACTATTTTTGCCTCCCTTCTCAGAAGGGGTCAACTCTGAAAGGGGTCAACTCTGAAAGGAAGAATTTGCTCTGGGAGCAAATTCTTCCCTTTTAGAGTAGACCCCAGTTCAACTAGCTACCTAATCCAGAATGGTAAACTGGATTTCAAGCAAGTTAATATAACATCATTTTCGTAAAAGATGATAGGGTTATTAGAACTGGGGCATTTATCAAGATTAATACGGTACAGTAGAACTTCAAAGGCTCGAAACCCTGATGGCTCATTTACCATGCCTTGCTAGAACTCTTTCTTTGGTCCCTAGAGCTCAGTTTATATGGAAACTAACCCTGGATAGCTGGAACTACCTTTGGCTGGAACAAATTTTCATGGTTCCAAGCTTGTTCGAGCCATTGAAGTTCTACTGTATATGCCTTTGTGCAGGCTGATCATATCATGCAAAGTTCATTTTCCGAGAGACACATTTTCTCATTATTTATTTTACATGATACACCTTGCAGAAAATAGAACTTGTTGGTTCTTTTGTATTGATTATAAGAGTGAAACGTGCTTCTGATGGTCTCGGAGCTCGTCTGCGGAGACTGAAATAGCAAGCTTTATGACACTTAGGAGGATTTTAAGCCTCTGTTTAGACCAAGATATGGGTCAGGTAGATCACCTTAATAATCTGAAATATTCGGACACTTTTAACCAGTTACCATAATTATCCTATCAGAGCACTAGATAAGAGGGGTATATCGATGGCTGAGCGCAAAAGTGACGTAACTACATATTTTTCACAAAATGACTTTTTCACACTTTTTTAATCGAAATTAAGTGATACATCTTCTGAAAAATAATTAACCTCATATTCTTATTATTTTTCCCATTTTTTGCTGAAACATAAAAGGTAGCTAACTCAGAGCAGTCAACAAGTTCCCGCAAAACTGACGCAAGTCCACTTACAACTGTTTTGCGGGATAAAATCAGTCAGCAGCTAATTCCATTTTGTATGCAAAAGGGTTGTAACTCATGTGACTGATTTATTTTTAGGGACAAATAGTAAGGAACAAATACCACAACAAACAATGTATTGTAACAGACTAGAAACATAGTGAAATAAACTGTGTTTCTATTTCAAAATCACTTTCTTTACATAAAGAAATATGAAAGAAATCAGTTGGGGCAGATATTTTGAAACACCAGGATCATATACTGTTCACCATAGTTTGGAAACAGTGAAATGGTTGAAAACAAAACACTGCTTTTGTTTAAAAATAACTGTTTTGTTATATACTGAAAAAAGATACAGATCCTTTGAAGGAAATTCACCGAACAGATCCTTTGCAGGAAATTCACCGATACTACTATTTAGAATCAAATAACACAGACGAAACGACGAAACGAAAACACAATGAAATGGTTTGAAACTAAAACATGTTTCTTGTTTCAAAATCACTTTGCATTTGTAATTACATTCATTACAGCTCCTCAATTGGATATCAACAAGGACAAATATTTTTCACATATTTAGAAATACATAGCAACATTTTAGAAGCACAGTGTACATTGAAACACATCCTGTCTATGTTAAAGAATATTTCATTTCTGTAACAAAAACAAGGTACATGTACAACCTATCTACCAGGTATATGAATCATCTTGGGCAAATGAAACAAGAATAATGTGCATACTAAAATTTTGGAAAGAGAATACATTTATATAGTCAAATTTTGGAAACACAGTGAAATGAAAAAGTGTAGATGTACTTTCTTTCTGTAACCATACAAGATACAACATCTCTAAAAGAAATCAACTAGGACAAATATTTTGAAACAAATGAAACAATAAAAATTCATACCTCAGTATGGATGGATGGCTGACCTGCAGTTTTACACCTATTTCAACACTGTTTTAGGTCTACCAAGTGTATACTAGTGACGGAAACCATGTTTCTGTTTCAAAGTCAGTTTTGTTAGGTTTTGAAGTATATGGCCCCACTATAGGAAATCAGTTGGGACAAACAGGGTCTGCAGGGATCCTTTGGCATCTTTTTTAAAGTCCCTGACTCCTACTTTTTTATTGGGATTCTTGTTTTTCTGAGAGCTTTCTAAAATGTACAATACTTTGAAATCCAATGAAACAAGAATATACAGTTGCACTTTGGAAACAATAAAAATGGTGAGAAACTAACTCAGCTTCTGTTTCTGAATCACTTTTGTTTACGTAAACAAACAGCATACTGCCCATGAACAGAGGGAATCAAACATGGCAAACAATTGAGAGGTAAGAAATACTATTTTGGAAGCACAGGGAAATCATGGTTTGAAACTAAGTTTGTTTCTGTTTCAAAATTAATTTTGTTAAGGAACAAAACAAAAGGTATCGATGGCCTCTCATATGAATATAAGCTTGGACAGTTGTTTTGAAATCAATAAAACAACAAGAATTAGGGTAACATTTTGGAAACACCATGAAACAGTGTGAAATGAATCCTGTTTCAATTTCAAATTGAGGGCCTCATAAAATAAAGCCATTACTTACTTACTTCAATTCATTTTTGTATCATAACAAATCAAGATATGACCTCTTAACATACCAACTGGGGCAGCCTAAGTCTTAGAACATTAAGGCCACCAATGGCCATTGGATATTTTAAAGAGACTCAGTGCATAAAATACAAGCAGACTGACTCGGTCTGTGAGGGTCATTATGGCCCCATGTTTTAGTTTGAAAAGGTCATAAGTGACTTCAGATAGGCAAACTCTCTTAGGCACAACAGTGACTGGGACAAATATTTTGAAACAATGAAACAGCAAGACTGTAAAGTGAATATTTTGGAAACACAGTGAAATGCTTTTAGTTTCAAAATCACTCGCTGCCAAAAGACACTATGGCTTCTGATAAAGAAATCAGTTTCGAAACTAACGATACAACAAGAATAATAATGTAAGAGTTTGAAAATGCCTGATAGTTAAGATTTGTATCAGGGGCCTTTCACAGCCTAGGATCAGCAGTGGTTCCATGAGCCTTAAGATATTGTTCTTAGCTGTTCTTTAACCACAGCTAAATTTTAAGCATGGATAAATAACCATGATAAACAATGATCAGCCTTATCTTTTCATTTTACTAAACTCTAGTGCACTCTCAACTGCCATTCCATGACGGTGAAAGGGGGAAGAAGAATGGATGGATGTATACTGGCAGGTTAACTCCCTTTCAACAATATTTCAGTCATATTGAACCATTAGAAGGATGATAATGAAAGGATGTGTGCAGTGTAACGTAACTCCATTTAAAGATTAAAAGGTTTCCATCTCTAACAGGAATCAAACCCAAACCCTTAGTTTAGCAGGCCAGTGCTTAACCCAATGAGTTACTGGAGCACCTAAAGGGGGAAGAGATACTGATAGTAAATTCACACTGAAGGTCTTGAAAAAGATCCAAGATGTGTGTTTTCCAGTTTCCCCAGTTGTTAAGCTGGGAGTTGGGGCATAGTTAGAAAACAGAAAACAGGTACAGCAGCCCTGTTTGTCATTTGTCTAGCATTATGAGTATTACGTGGGTTCCCTCTGTCCGATATAGACAAATGTAAAATTGTGATTGCTTTAATTACGTAAACCAAATGAAAACAGTGCATATGAAGATACTAATGACTGTGTAACTGGGAACCATTGAAACTATTTTGATGCAAAATAAGAACTGAAGAGAAGATGGCTAATACACTAATACTACTTGAAACGAAGCAGCAAAATTTTCTAGGATAACCCTAGACTAAAATTTCACAAGCCTTTGACATGATGTCTCATAAAGTTATTCATAAAATATACAATTTAATTCAGATCAGATGTTAAAAAATGGATAAGGTTTGAATCATGTGAACATTTTACAAAATGGTTTCAGGTTGCATATGGGCAGACTACTGTTTTTGGTATACAAATTTCTGGAATAATGTAAATTAGGGAATAACTGTACTTAGAATTGTCATTTGGGGAGATAAAATATTAATTTTAAACTCTGCAGACATGTCTTAAAAACCAGTTTGCAACCATTAAACCCAAGATTCACTTCTCTGAATAATAAGTTGCAATAAAGGTATCCCCCCACCCCCTGCACAGTTTCACCACACTGCAGCCTAACTTTCAAAGCAGGCTTCTTCAGCAAAGTAAACCCAGGCATCAGTCAATGAGAAGCAATCTATCTTAATAACATGGCATTTGCAACAGTATATATATATGTTAGGATATTCTGTCACAAATTTTAATGTTATCTTTTTTATAAGTACATTAGAATAAACAATAAAGAGTTTAAACTAAGTCATTAAAACAAACATTTTGTATTTGAGAAAATTTTATAATATGCCAGGTTTAAAAATAAAGCAAAACCGGTTTGAATATAGGTTCAGGGAGTGTAGGGTTGACAGAAAACATCAGGAAATTAAATTACTGGTAGACTGGGAACAAAAATAATTTTAAAGCTTTGGTTATAACTTTTATCTCTGAAAATGAGGTGGTTCTAATAGGTCAATCCAAAAACTTACAATTGAAATGGTTCTAACAAATACCCACTACATGTACCTGTAGTCTGAGCAGGAACAAGTATTATATCACAAACAATTATCCAATAAGGACTGTTTTGACATTTTCTAGGGCCCTGGTAAAGAATATTTAGTCATTAGGATTGTTGAGTTGGACGGATGCTCGGGGCCCCGTTACTGCGGCTATAGATTCGTTCCGCTGAGGTGCGGGGACAACGTCGATATGAGAATTGAAATACTACTTCTATATAATCTGAGTAGCCTTCTTGGAGAATTGATTCAAGTTTCAGAATGGCAAAGAAATGCTTTGTATACTTCTCAGAAGTGTTTCAGTATACATGTACTCAGGCTGTCACCGCACACCTGAGCTGCACCATATTTCAGACCAAAAATATATTAAAACAACACAGGAACTTACAGAAACATTCAAACAACCTCAGAAAAACAAAAAGGGCAAATGGCTAAAACAGATAGTATCAGCTTTATCTGTTTTACTTCGATGACACAAAAGCTCAGTGAACATATAAATGCATAATGTAGGACACATATGCTCGGATTCTGTGGTCTAAAAATGCCTCCAAAGTATTTTTTGAAGAATAGTTGTAAGTCATTTTAGCTGTTTTGCAGTAAGACTTGACTTTAAGACAACTAATAAATATGCAGTTAAAGTTTATGAGTCAGTTACGTCTGTTTTGCAGTACAATTTTATTTTTGGATTGCTGAAAAATGACACCAAAAAAGGTTGTAAGTCAACTTACCGCTGTTTTGCGGGAAGATTTTATTGTTTTGAATACTGAAAAATATGCCAAAAAAGGTTGTAACTGAAAGTGTTACCAAAACACAAACATCAATAAGGCTAACACAAAAGGGCTTCCTTGTAGTTGCTAGCATTTGTATGGAAGTCTTTGTACAGAAGGGCAATTTGAAACAAGACCTGTGTGTCACAAGAAAAAGTTTTTTGCTTCTCCTGAAAAGTTTTGTAAAATGTAGTTACGTCAGTTTTGCGCTCACCCATCGATATGATGATAATTGAGGGATAATTTTCTTTATTTCTCATTGACACCATATGTTGTGACCCCTCATCTGAACCGTCTCGTTGAGATGGTTCAGATGAGTGGTCACAACATATGTTTTTATCAAGAATTAACAAGAATTATCCCTAATTATCACCAAATAGTTCCCTCTTATTTAGGGCTCTGCCTGTGTACTAGGACACCTAACCTGAGTCTTCTCTGGCTGCAAACCCTTATTGGGTCTTGCAGCCAGAGCGATACTGCACTTAAAAACTCTAATTCAGCCGATCCATCGGTGGATCGGCCAAGCAAAATTCTAATTTTGGTTAGTTTTATCAATTACCTGCGCAAAAAGATATACAATGGCTAATTCCTTGTTCATTTTTGCACCATTCTGCAGTGTTTGTCACATTTTATTCCATTTTGAACCATAATAATCTTTCATCGAACTTAATGAGGTAAAGAAAAATATCGCTTTTTGTTGATGACCTTGTTTTGATTTGACAGTTCTTGCGCGAGCCGGTGTACAGGTAAAAATATCCATTATTTCAACATCACAAATCCAGACGTTTCGCGCTTGGACAATTCCCGTTTCGCGCTTGGATAAAAAATTAGTCCCTGGCTCTCAGAGTTGAAAGGAGTAAAACGTCTTTGGTACAAACCAGCACGTTACGACTAGGACCGAAATGACCGTACCTACGAAACGGATAAAGTGACCGATAGTATTTTTTCTTATAAACACCGGATTGACCTCAAACGATCTGTCAACAAAAACAATAATGGCGGAGATATGTTACAAATCTCGACTCCCTCTAAAAAAAATGTTATTTATCTGCTTTTAGACGGGGTATCACATTGAATTACTGTGCCGAGTCATCAAAAGGTATTTTTTGATAGGATTGCAAAGTTTACATATAACTGCAACTTAATACGCAATAGAAATTCAACCAGAAACCAAGGGCATCTGTGGGAAATACAATATTAGAGTTTTCACCACTTTCGTTCCTCTGACGTCAAGAAGCCGCCAATCAAAATTATAAATAGGCTTTTTCAGTCAGAGAAGGCTCGGATTATAGGACACTATAAGGTGTATGGATACACCGCCATGTTTTTCCGCCATTTTAACAAAGGAAGCTAACTTTTGTGACTTCCTGTTGGCATCCCTGGGTGACCAGATTCTTTCCCTTAAGGTTTGACCCCCACTTTGGGAAGGGAGGCTAAATAAGTATTGCACAATTACTTCTCCTGAAACTACAGTCAACCCTCTTTTCAACGGCACTCATTACAACAGCAAAACTCTTTATAACGTCATTTTGATAAGCACTGAAAGGCTTAATTGTTCTTAATATGCATTCTTTATAACAGCAAACTCAGTTTAACATCAAAAGTTTTGGAAACAAATGCCGTCGTTGTAAAGAGGGCCAACTGTATATCCACTTACCTTATACCAGTGAGTATGAGTGCTCTAAAGGACAAGTTGATTGTATTAACCCTTATTTGAAGTGCCAGTACTGCAGACAATGGAATTCACCTCTGCAAAATTGAAAAAAAAATGCTGCCAGATTGAGAATTCAAGAAGATGTAATAGTTATTAGCTCACCTGGCCCGAAGGGCCATAGTGAGCTATTGTCATACCAATGCGTCCGGCGTGCGTCGTGCGTCGTGCGTCGTCACGGAATGTGTCCGTCAACACCTAAAAACAAATATTCAAACATCTTCTTCTGTAAAACTACTGGTCCCATGGTTCTCAAATTTCACATGGAGCATGACCTGACTCCAGGGTCTCAGAATTGTAAAATTGGGTCAGGTTGAAGATCCAAGATGGCCGCCGTTACTAAAAATAGCAAAAACAACAAAATCAACTTCTTCTCCAGAACCACTGGGTATATTTGTCTGAATTTTGGCATGGAATTTCAGTGAAACCTTGGTATTCAAAATTGTAAAAATGAAAAAAATCTGTAGCGGAGTTTTGTCACAGTGACCTACTTTCTGTTTCCCTGTGTAATTTTGCTCAAATGCCAATGTCAAAAAATTACCTAATTAAACAACTTCAAACAACTTCTTCTCTAAAACTACTGGTCCCATGGTTCTCAAATTTCACATGGAGCATGACCTGACTCCAGGGTCTCAGAATTGTAAAATTGGGTCAGGTTGAAAATCCAAGATGGCCGCCGTTACTAAAAATAGCAAAAACAACAAAATCAACTTCTTCTCCAGAACCATTTGGTATATTTGGTTGAAAGTTTGCATGGAACATTAGTGGGACCTTGATATTAAAAATTGTAAAAATAAAAAAAATCTATAGCGGAATTAGGTCACAGTGACCTACTTAGCGTTTACAAGGCCGATTTTGCTCAAATGTCAATATCTAAAGAAAATGCAACCAATTCTGACCAGATTTGGTCAGAAATGGTTCTTGAATGGAATTATTTCAATTTTGTGCCAGTTGACTATCCAAGATGGCCACCATGGGGGCCGTTACTAAAAATAGCACAAACATAAAAATGACAATTAATCAAGAACCCTTGAATGGAATTGGACCAATTTTGTGTCAGAATGTTCCTTGCATGAAGCCGTTTCGATTAATTGCAATTTGGCATTCCAAGATGGCCGCCATCTGGTGTTACTAAAAATAGCACAAACATAAAAATGACAATTACTCAAGAACCCTTGAATGGAATTGGACCAATTTTGTGTCAGAATGTTCCTTGCATGAAGTCGTTTTGATTAATTGCAATTTGGCATTCCAAGATGGCCGCCATCTGCCGTTACAAAAAATAGCACAAAACATGAAAATGACAATATCTCAGTAACCGCTGAATGGATTTTGTCGAAATTTGTGTCAAAATGATTCTTGCATTGAGATGTTTCAAAAATATCTAACTGTAGACCATTCATATTGGCCTCTGTTACTAAAAATAGAAAAATGTGAAAATTAGTAAATCTCAATGGAGTTGGATTAATTTTGTGTCAGAATGGTCCTTTAATTAAGCTTTTTCGATTTTTTGCATTTTGGCATTCCAAGATGGCCGCCATTTGCCGTTACTAAAAATAGCACAAAACATGAAAATGACAATATCTCAGTAATCGCTAAATGGAGTCATATTGGCCTCTGTTACTAAAAGTAGAAAAATGTGAAAATCAGAAAATCTCAATGGAACTGGACCAAATTTGTTTCAAAATGGTCCTTGCATGAAGGCTTTTCGATTTTTTGCATTTTAGCAATCCAAGATGGCCGTCATCTGCCGTTACTAAAAATAGCACAAAACATGAAACTGGCAGTATCTCAGTAACCCCTGAATGGATTTTGATGAAATTTGTGGCAAAATGATTCTTGCATTGAGGTGTTTCAAAAGTAAATATATAAAGACCAGGCAAGTTGGCCTCTGTTACTAAAAGTAGCAAAATGTGAAAATGAGAAATTCTCAGTGGAATTGGACCAATTTTTTATCAGAATGGTCCCATTGCACAATAGCCAGGTGAGGGATATCAGGCCCATTTGGGCCTCTTGTACCATGGTTTCAAACCATGGTATAACTATTTTATACCACCCGTACCTGTGTAGACCTTGCTCATTGCGAAATATTTCGTGCTAATGTTGACGTTTTCTGGTAAGGGTGGTGTAAGTGCATGGGCAAAATCCTAGAAAATTTTAGAATCTCACCAATATTTGGCCAATATTGATTACCAAACATAAATTGCTGATTTAGAAGTACTGGGTCATGAATTCAAGAACTGGCCAATACATTGTATCTCCATAACCAGAAAAAAATCACAAAATAAAGAATGCTCAAAATTTAAAAAGAAAAATGTTTCGTCAAAGCTATGCCATGTATTGAGAATTTAAAGAACGGAGGGCTAACAGTAAAGATTCAAATTAGGTGGCTCATTATGAGCCACCTGATTTGGATCTACACTGTTTGCAAATTCAGCTAGTTTCACTTTATGGCACCTTAAGTGTTAAAGTGTCCCAGTATTTGACGTTTTTACGGTTGTACTCCTACAATGAGATCGCAGTTCCGAGAAAGGAGGCATTATAGGATTTTACGTCCATAATAAGACTTCCAATAAATGTCAGATGCGTACAATCTTGTGAGAAAATTAAGTGTATGCAAATACAAATCAGTTAAACAAACATGATGATGGTGTTTTCCTACACTACATAGATCTTTTATAATGTCTCTACACAGAAACTAGCTGTCAGGGCACTGTTTGCATATGGCAACACGGTGTCAGCATAGCGATAAAACAAGCCACAGCTTTAACAGTCTGTTTCCTGATTGCAAATGGTGTTGCACCAATCATTACTTTCTGTGACTTTTTTCCATGGCAAATCTCATTTATAGCATTGTGTGACGATGATAAGCTCCCCTTAAAACAAAGGCATTATCTCCCTTGTTTGACTTTGACTTTTCTCAACTTCTGAGCCGCTTCACCTAGGCAGCTGATTTTTGGTTTACTAACAGTATTTGATGTGTTAAATGTTTAAATAATGTTGTAGTCAGTAATTACAGAGTTGTAGGTCCATCCTTTTGTTAACAATCTTGTTCATTCTGTAACTCCTTCATGACACATAAACGGGCATATTATGTGCCGCTTGCGAAGCTCTTGTTTTTTCTTTGGCATAACAGCACTGGCCATATTGTGTAACTCTGTGACTTTTTTGCCATGGCCACTGTGTGTCATTTATAGATTTTGTGACTTTCTAAGACCATTTTTCCGTGAAATGTCTAATACAGCTTTGTTTGACTACTATAGTACTTTTTTCAGGCATGTCTCATTGATGGCAGTATTATGACTTTCTCTGACTTCTTTTCTTGACCAATCTCATTTTTAGCATTATATGACTTTCTGTAGCCCATTTCCATGATGTTTCTCATTGATTGCATTATTAGATGTTTTTCCATGGCAGCTATCATTGATAGCATTGTGTGACTTTCTTTGTGACTTATTTTCTATGGCCAGTCTCATTTATTTCCCATGTCCAATCCCATTAATAGCATCTTGTGACTTTCTGTGACCTTTTTCCATGAAATATCTCATTGATAGCATTAATTGTGTAATTGTTTATGACTTATTTTCCATAGTCTGTCTTGGTAATGGCATTTTGTGACTTTCTGTGACCTTTTCCTACAGCATACCCCATTGATAGCATTATGTTCTGTTTTTCCTTGGCATGCATTGTGTGGCATTCTGTGACACCCATTTGAGCCACGACACAACAAAACCAACAATGTGGCATGTGTGCCCAGGGAAGACTCTGATCAGATTGGGCATCTGCCCTGTCTGACCAGTGTCTTCATTGTTGACTTGGAGGTAGCTTAGACACAGGGTATAATCGATTCCGCCAATTTTCGCTTCCTGCAGAGACTGTCCGTCATATTGGCTTCCGCCGAGACTGTCCGCGAACTCTTGCTTCCTGCAGAGACTACTGTCCTCGTAAAATGGCTTCCTGCCGAGACTGTCCGCGTGAATCTGCTTCCTGCCGAGAGCCTCGGCAGGAAGCAGAATCACATGGACAGTCTCGGCAGGAAGCCATTTATCATGTACAGAAGTCTCGGCAGGAAGCAAAAGATCGCAGACAGTCTCGGCGGAAGCCAAATATGATGTACAGTCTCTGCAGGAAGCGAAAATTAGCGGAATCGATTATACCCTGTGTTAGACTTTTAGTTACCCTGTAAGAGCACAGGGAAGTCTCTGATCAGACTGGGCAGATGCCCAGGCTGATCTGAGTCTTGCTGGGCACTCATGCCACTTTGTTGGTTTTGCTGTATCGCAGCTCATTTGATGTTTGTGGCAGAAGATAAAAATCCAATATAATCCCATCATCCCTCAGGACGGCTGTCGAGCCAGTGAGAAAGGTCAGTGAATATAATAGTCATCACAACCAGTAAGGGACCTCACATAAAGCCTTAAGCACCAAAAAGCAGACAACTAAATTTACCTCTGCAAAGTTTAAAAAAGTGTTTTGTCGTGGGTATATGAGAAAGACAAGAGGAGAAATAGTATAGATCCATATGAGGTGGCTCATCTTGATCTATGCTGTTTTCAAATCCAGTGATTTATCATTTTTGGTTTTTAAATGTTAAGAAGTGAAACAAGCTGTTTAATCAGATTGCATTTACAAATGCTGCTTTCAGACCACCAGATAGGGGGTGATGGTTGGGCGATGGTGCTGGTTATAACTTCTAGTGCCAAGGCGTCCTAGTTATTTGGCTAGAAGTAGAGTAAGGGCCTACTGTGCTTGCAGTAGGTGCGGGCGGGGGTTGTTTGGATATTTTTTCTCTCGTCTATCATTTCTCTTTTCTTTCTCTCTCTCTTTGGGAGACAGCCAGATATAGACCGAAATACTGTCTCAAAGGGCTGTTAAACCCAACAACAGCCACCAGATAGACTTCGATCAGTTTCTGTAGAGTAATTTGGCTCAAATTTGGCACAAGCTGGTCACAGTGAGATAGATAAGAGGGGTATCGATTCATTTTCATATTTCGATATCTTGAAAATTGGCTTAATAAGGGAATTCTAGCAAGGACCGACATATATAATTTGTGGAAGAAATGGGGAAAAAAAACATAAAAAATTAGACCAGTATGCTGCAGCATCGGTTCTTCTATGGTCATCTCTGGAGGACATATATTTCTCATGTGACATTGCCGATTTGCCTGTCTTACATATTCATTACTATATTGTTACATTTCTCCAGACGTGTTCATTTGATTTATGCATTAAAGAGCCGTAGAATTTCTTTTCGTACCATGTATGTGTAAATAACAAAGTCACTGAGCTAGGGTATTGATTCCTTGAGAACTGAATACCGTATTAATCCTAATAAATACCCCTGCTCTAATAAACATCCCCTGCCTCTTTTCAGAAAATAATGTTATATTAACTTGCGTGAGTTCTTCATTGCTTTTGTTGATGAGGTAGCTCTCCTAGAGTAGCAAATTCTTTACTTTAAGAGGTGACCCCTATTGAAAAGGGAGGCAAAAAAAAGTAGAGTTGCTTCCTCTGAAAACATACCTATTAACATAGTACTGTTCATCAGAGGTATTTTGGTAATGGCTGAGTTACTACTTTTTTTGGGTGTAAATATGACCCCCTTTTGTAAAATGCAACGCCTTGGGGGCATTTAATAGGATTTTTACATTAAGCCAAAGTTCGGAGCCCATTTGTTCAAAACTAATGATGTTGTTAGTAATGAGATGTTAAAGGACCTGGTATGATAAGGCCCATATTTGGCCCCCGGAAATCTCATTTTTAGCTCACCTGAGCCGAAGGCTCACAGGTGAGCTTATAGTATAGGCAGGCATCCGTCGTCCGTCGTCCGTCGTCCGTCCGTCGTCCGTCGTCCGTCCGTCGTCCGTCAATATTTTCAAACGACATCTCCTCTGAAACTACAAGGCCCATCGTTACCAAATTTCATGTCTAGCATCTATAGGCAGGGGGAACCAATAATACTGTTTTTTATTCAAATCGCTTCAGAACTTTGGTTGCTATGGCAACTTAAAGTTTCCATTGACTTGTATGGGAAAAATTGAAAATTTGCATTTATTGCTATGTCACTGCAGATATTTTGACAGAACTTGTTACAGAAATGTTCCTTGAGCATTCCTCTATCAACCACATGAACTTCATGTAAATTGCACAATTTGGCTGGTTGCCATGGCAACCGAATGGTTAAAAATAGAAAAAATATTCAAAAATCATCTCCTCAGAAACTATGCAACCAATAAAGCTCAAACTTCACAGAAAGGATCTTAGTACTAGCTTCTATAAAAGTACTGTTTTTCTTGGCAATTGCTCCAGCAGTTTGGTTGCTATGGGAACTTAAAGTTGCCATTGACTTATAATGGCAAAATGGAAAATTTGCATTTATTGCTATGCCAATGCAGATATTTTGACAAAACTTTCATAGAAATGTACCTTGAGTAGTCTTTAACCAGCCATGTTAAATTTATGCAAATTGCGCAGTTTGGCTGGTTGCCATTGCAACCGAATGGTTAAAAATAGAAAAATATTAAAAAATCATTTTCGCAGAAACTGTGTGGCCAATAAAGCTCAAACTTTACAGAAAGAACCTTAGTACTAGCCTCTATAGAATTACTGTTTTGCATGGCAATTGCTCCAGCAGTTTGGTTGCTATGGCAACTAAGAGTTTCCATTGACTTATAATGGGGAAAATGGAAATTGGCAATTTTTGCTGTCTTACTGCAGTTATTTATATTTGTTTTCTACAGAAATGTTTCTTGAGTAGTCCTCTACGATTCATAAGAATTTTCTCCAAATCGCTGAATTTGATTGGTTGCCATGGCAAAATATAGGGTTAATTTTCAAGAAAAAAAAAATCTGCTCCTCAGAAGCCATATAGGGGATGAAGCTGATATTGTGCAAACATGTTGATGACAGTAGCCTCTACATAAAGTTTATTCTTTTTCCCTCAGTCCCATAAGAACTTTGGTTGCTATGGCAACTTATAATTTCCATTGACTTATAATGGGAAAAGTGAAGCTATGAGGGGGATGAAGCTGATACTTCGCATACATATTAATAACATTAGCCTCTATCTAAAATATGTTTTATATTATCATTGCCCATGTGAATTCGTTGCTATGGCAACGTAAATTTCCATAGACTTATAATGGGGAAAGTGGACATTTGGTATTTATTTCTGTGTTACTGCAGATATTTTGACAAAACTTTACAGAAATGTTCCTGAAATAGTCCTATACCAGCCATATGAATTTTTCCCAAATACCTGATTTTGATTGGTTGCCATTGCAGCTGAAAGGCCAAATTTTCATTATTTTTTTTGGCCAAAGATCTTCTGAGAAGCCATTAAGGGGGGATAAAGCTCATTTTTTTGCATAAATGTTTGTGAAAGTATCCTCTACATAAATGGTGTTTTTATTGGTGTTGTGCATGGTGTTTTGTTGCTGTAACCTCAGTGCTTCAGTGCTCAGGTGAGCGATATAGGGCCATTGGCCCTCTGGTTCAAAAGTCTTATTTCCATAATAAAAATGTATTCATATGAAAGTTCAAACCTTGGTTGTAACAGCAAACACAAAATTAACCAGTTCTTGCACAAAATATTTGTGATATTTGTACTGAACATACCCACACCCCCAGCGGATTCTGACGAAAATGACGAATTTGGTAGCCTTTGTGGCTTTCAAAATATATGAGCCCGGCCTCCAGCACATTTAATATTTTGTATACAGATAAAATTTAAATATATTTACATGCCATGAAAATATTAAATGTGCTGGAGACCGGGCTCAATGTTTATTTTTAACTTTTTGTTACCAAACTGGCAGCGTTTGGAACATTTTCCCAGCGTTCTCAACATAAAAATGCCCATATCTCCGCTCATAGACAAAATAAACATATGTTGTGGGTATTCATTTTCTTAGTTAGAACACAAGGAATAATCTGGTATACATTTCATTTTGATCTGTTGGAATTTTTTGGTTAGCGTCTCTGGACTTGCAAACTTGAGTGGGTGGGGTACCTGGAGAGGCCTTGTGCAGTGTACATGTAATTAGCAATGCAATCTTACGTATAAGCAGTTCATCAAAAGCCTGTTGTTAAAAGCTTTCAAAAGTTATTGTAAATGACCTATTTCTTGAAAGGAATATGTATCAAACTCAAATTTTCTCACAATTTTCCTTCATTTTATTGAAACAACGTAGGCATGTTAGAAATCATGTTATTCTGAGAATTAACAAACGCGAAACATATTATTTTTGCTTGTTCCCATACGCACAAATAATAAGCAATAGAAACCATGCATTTTTAAGAGAATTTGAATGGGGGCCAAAAACGGCCCTTATCATACCAGGTCCTTTTCAAACCTACTGTACATAAAAACACTGCCATTTTTTGCTGACAAATTGTCCTATATTGAAGATGGATCTAGATTTTTGGGATAAAACCCATCTAATAGCAGAATTTCATGAAAGAACTGGCTCAAGTGAAAATACACCAGCAACAACCAAAGCAAACAGAAACAAAATATATGAACACTGTGTCTACAGAAGACACTTTGTAAGAAACTGGAAATTATTCGCGATTTTAATATTGGTGGTTTCTAAGTGACCGCGAAATACCGCGAAAAATGGAACACCGCGAAAATTACCTTGTATACGGTATTTGGGTTCATTCTAGACAGGGAAAAACCTGCTTTATAGCTGAATAGTTACACTTGCTACTGTGACTTCCCTTAGGTAAACCTTTTAGAGCAACTAGCTTCATACACCTATGAATGACAATTGATCATGTGATGTTGTCGTCCAGTGATGTCTAAGGTGAACAATCATCTTGATTGGTCCCCTTAACATACGGTTTACGCCACGTTACGGCGATGGCTGTTTATGTAATGGCCGAACATGTCGCCATAAGCTTTCTACATCTCATATTATGCGTATTCAACACTAGATTATGACAAATACAGCACAGAAAGGGTCTAGAAATAAAGTGTAAATATAAGAATTGAAATTTGATTTTTCTGTTTTCTTGCTGTGAAGAAGCCAATAGTCATCACTAAAATCCTACAAGAAGTGCTTCGCGCATCATGGAATTTTAGCTCCACCCACTGGCTTCATCACACAATGAACCCTGAAAAATCAAATGATAATTTTTAAATAAATACAGTACTGCAGGGCTACAGAAATTTTGAAATCCAAATCGGTCCGGAGGGCCGAAGACGTCATACGATCCAAAATAGACACGAAAACTAATGACTACACTGTGTATTCCACAATCCAAAAAAGTCACGAAAACTAATGACTTCACTGGAGCGCCGTTATAACGCGGATGTCGCTGAAGTAGGCTAGCCCTTTAGTCCACATGTTCTTACTTATCATGAAAAATGCGCTTCAAAGCGCAGAGACAGTCAGACCGAAAGTGAAAGTACACAAGTACCAATCGGACATCCTCGCCGATCTTCATATACGAAATTGGCCGAAGTATTACGATTGACGTATTTTACTGTATTAGAGTTAATTCCCTTGAAATATGAATATACTTGCAAAAAGGTACCTTCAGACGAAGAAAAAAATTTCTGCGCGAGAAATGACATCGGCTAAAAAAAACCTGACCAGACTGCACATAATCAAGTCCGGTTTAAATTTTCTTTTTGCTAGTCAAATTCTTTCCTTATGCTATCTGTGAAAGTATAAAATAGTCAGTAACCTTACGCTGCATAGCCTTTTTCTGTGCATCACATAGTGTATGTGTGTGTTACGACTTCGCCGCTGGCCAAAATTGTGACATGTGCTAATTATCGAAGATTTCTGAAATTGAGTCAGTGTTCACACCTTGGCAAGACAATCGACACTTTGTTTATCTGTGATAACTTTTGCCAGCAGTGCGTGAATATGACACCTTGCTAAAATCCACGTAATTATGTCATCATACATCGCAAATCGTGTTTTTTCGGACCGAAAAAAAATGTGCCTTATGCCAACTGAATCGGTTTTTCCAACTCAAAATCGGTCCGGACCGACAAAAAATTGGATTTCTGTAGCCCTGCAGTACTGTATGGATTGACGGATGAAATTTGGGTGTTCAAAAGGACTGGAATTGACGGATGAAATTTGGGTGTTCAAAACTGGTCTTACACCAAAATCTCTAAAAAAATTAATCAAATTTTTTTCATGCTTGATGGAAGTACACAAACCCTTTATATTGAATTATGTAGAAAAGAAATTCATGACACAAAAATTTGCCACTGCTAACACATTTTAATTCTATCAAGAGACGTTTGATCTGCCAATATTGGGAAACCTTTTATCAAGTAGCTATGATTGCTTTAGAAGTGACTTCTAAATGGACCGCAGCACGAAAAAAGTTTGTAAGGACCTACAAAAAATGAAAGAAGCTAGCCCAAGCTGCACATTCTGGTGGTCTGGTCAGGGCGGTTGAGTTTTGTGTTATAAATATTCTGATTTGTTGGTTTGCGGATACCCAAACAGCATTGGTTGTAATGCTTCTTTGTATATACGCAGACTGGTCAGAATTTTAGCTGTCCTTATGGTTGTGAAATAAGTTTTCAGGTGTCGTAGTGCAAATAGATACTTTTAGCTCTGATCTGGTTTTCAGCTGATAGAGAGTTAGCGGAATATTGAATTCCCGAGAGGGGGCCAGAGCCCGTGATAGCGAATAATTTGGGCTTTAAAATTGATTTTTGTTGTATTTTGGGGTTAATATGAATGTTGTGGAATCGCATTTGAATCACCTCAGTGAGACGATTCTAATACAATTCCACAACATTCATATGATACAAGAAGTAAACATAAAAGGTAAAAAGATATTTTTCTCATAAATTCAGACTTATCCTGAGCTCTGGGAAGCTCTCCTCCATATCATGTAATTGAACAGCATCCTTTACGTCTCTCTGACTCGTAGCGACATTCATCAGGGTCGATGTCAATCAAGAGCTTGTTGCTAGAGTATTCCGCTATCTTGGAATGCTTGTTTCAATTTCGCGTCATTAATCAAAGAAGAAACCCTATGTCAATATCGTCGAGCGGAATGGAATACCGTTATTATTTGAAATTTAGGGACATGATAATGAATTACTCTAATTATCCTAAAATTTTAAAGAGGTTAGTTGTAATTGCTGTCGATTTGACAAAAAGTTGCTTGTGGAGCGGCAAGCAGTGAAAATCCTGACAAGACTTCTTCTTAACAGTGTCATCAGGGCCAGCACTCCTTGCTGAAGCCCTTCTGGTGGAATACTAGGGTTGTAATGGTAATGTTTGAATTACCAGTTGTACGCTTCTTAAGACAAAACTGTCGAATAATTAAGTCATGCTGCCCAGATAGAATACAAATTTAAAATTAGTTTTGTAACTTCCATAAATAAAACTGACAGAAATGAAATTTAAACTGTTCTTACGTTACCCTAATTACCTTGTTTATATGTAAGCCGCATGACCCTTTCCCCTCTAATTTATTTAGTAGGCTTGTAGTCATTTCAGATCTGGACAAATCCAAGTTTAGGTTTGATGGGTGTTTTATAAGTCTATTTGTTACACATGGCAAGCTGTGCATACTGTTAGCGTCATTTTGCCAAAAGATATTCCTTACAGGGAAAGCAAGAGGCACATATATTTGTTTTACCAGAAAAAGAAATGGCTTTATCTGTTTTATTTAGAAAAATAAAAAATGAAAATAATAGAGAGCATTGTCACCAGAAATTGATGCAATCCTTTGAAAAAGCAAGCCACTTAACTCTTGAAGCCCCAGTGACGAAATTAACAAAATTTGCAAACAGCGTAGGTCCTGATGAGGCAGCTCATAATGAGCCGCCTCATCTAGATCTACACTGTTTGCCCTCTAGTCTTTGAATTCTCAATATGAAATGTCTTGGACAAGGCATTTTTTTAATGTTTGGAAACGTAAATTTTGTCGTCTGCTTTTTGGTGCTTAAAGAGTTAAGGACAATCAGGTTTAAGGGACTCGAATGCACTTCTAATAGAGGGCAGGACACAAATATCTGAAAGTGATATCACATAATTTTCCATTTAAAAAGGGCTCTTGAGTGTTTGTTCAACTGAATGACTGGAGTTTGGAGACTCATATGTTCCTGTTTCCTTTTGTGGAAAGGTCTGCAAGTGACAGAAGCCCCAAGGTACAAAACCAAATCTCAGAACTTGCCCACTTCTACCCTGCAGTGAGGTGCCCTGATAGCTCAGTGGGTTAAGCGCTGACCTGCTGATATAGTGGACTCGTGCTTGATCCTGCTAGGGGCAGAAATCTTTTCAACCATAAACAGGTTCCTATTGCACATGGCATTTCATTATCACCCTCCCATCATCCTGATATGACTGAAATACTGTTGAAAAGGATGTGAAAGTCATCAGTCCATCCATCGTCAAAGTACTTCAAGTGGGAGGAGGTCCAAGATATAAAACCATGTGCAGTCCTATAACCTTGCTCACTCTACCCTGCAGTGAATTAATGGGGACGAAGGGTTTCTGTAGGAGGTAATGATGACATAGCTTTCCCACTTCTGCCCTGCAGTGAATGGTTGAGGGATTTATGTGGGCAAGTTCCTAGCAATGATGGCCTATAACTTGCCCACTTCTGCCCTGCAGTGAACGGATGAGGGATTTATGTAGGCAAGTTCCTAGCAATGATGGCATATAACTATCCCACTTCTGCCCTGCAGTGAATGGATGAGGGATTCATCTGGGCAAGTTCCTAGCAATGATGGCCTATAACTTGCCCTTTTCTACCCTGCAGTGAATAGATGAGGGATTCATCTGGGCAAGTTCCTAGCAATGATGGCCTATAACTTGCCCTTTTCTACCCGGCAGTGAATAAATGAGTGAACTATCTGGGCAAGTTCCTAGCAATGATGGCCTATAACTTGCCCTTTTCTACCCTGCAGTGAATAGATGAGTGAATTATCTGGGTAAGTTCTTCAGCTAGCAGTGATGGCCTAACTTGCCCACTTTTACCCTGCAGTGACTAGATAAGGGATCTACACGGTTATTATGGCATAGTTTGCCCACTTCTACCCTGCAGTGTACAGAAGAACAGAACAGAACTTGAGGAGGGATTTATGTGCCAAGATGGCATAGCTTGAAAGATTGTCCTGTTTGTAATAATGACCCATTATGTCCTGAAAACAATCAGAATGTAATATGAGCAGGCAGTGATATGGGAAATGGAGCCTTTATCTCATGTGCAAACAGTGAAGACTCTGTTCAGCCTGCACAAATGTGCAGGCTGATCAGGAGTCTTCTCTGTTTGCATATACAGTTGGTTGATCTTAAAGAACTTGTACGAGGAAAAGTGAAGACTGATTATCAAGCTGGAATGCGGAGGCAGGTTGGAGTCTTTTCTTTGCGTGTATGTGATAAGACCACTTTTTAACTTGGCATTGCTCAAATAAACATGCTCATTTATTTGCGCTTGATAATGCCAAGTTCCGAGTAAATATTTAATCAGAACTATAATGGACCAGGCCAGTTAGCATCCTACAAAATGGCATATGAGTGTCCAGGGATTTCTCAGACACCGTTGTTTCTCTGCCTGGTATGATTTGGGCTCTGAGATTTCTCATCCAGTGCAATTTGTACATGTATATAAATGTGTGGCTGGAATAACCGAGCTCGAGAGGGAAAGGGGCAGAGACTGAATGAGTCATTGCTGATTGCACATGACAGAAGTCCTTTTTTTGCTGCCACTGGCCTATATTTTTAGGTGCCGTCGTTACTCTAAATATTGGGAGAGCTTTTAACAGTTATGGCAATAATCCTAATAATAGTTTAAAAAATTGATTTTATTTTCTTGTGTGTTATGTCAACAGAATTACAAACAGTGTAGACTCAATCAGACTGCTCCAAGGAGCAGTCTGATCAGGGCCTACACTGTTCGCTCTGGTATATCTGTCCAAATTATTTAGACAAACATTGGTATTTGGATAATAATGGTTAAAGTCTCTTGTTTCTCAATAATGGATTAATACGCCCACACAGAGCCGAGCTATTAGACTCATACTGGGCTTTTTAAAGACAGCTACTGGTTGCTCCATATAGTATTTTCTGTCTGGTGGAAAGGTGCCTTACCACATCATGTGTGAATACCACATCTATCTGGCTATAATTAAGATGTGGGTTTCTCCCTCTGAAATGATCCCAGATATGTAAACCAGTTTTGTGTAATTCTGGTTTAAGGAACATTTTTACTCTTCCAAATTAATAATCCCAAAAATCTAGATTGGCTTACATGATGGATTTAGATTTTTGGGCCTGTCTTTATAACAAGGCTGTTATGCAAAAAGATTATTGTACAAAGCAGATATACCGTTTGTACAATAATCTTTTTGCATAACAGCCTAACGAAGCAGATATACTGTTCGTGAAAGGAAAAGTCCAAGCTTTTACAATAGAAGCTGGCTATGTGCATTGTACCATGTTTCTTAGGTGTAAAATGGAGAGTTTTTCCCTCCAAAACAATCCCGAAATTTCTAAATCCATCAGGATCTAGATTTTTGGGATTGTTGATGAAAGGAGAACCCATCCTATAGCAGGATTTCATAAGACTGGGGCCGTATTCATAAAACGACTTAAGTCGTTGCTATGCTGTTGCTAAGGCTCAATTACTATGAAGGAGATTTTCTACAACTATGAAATTTACTCTGGAGGAACAGTCTGATAAGACTGTTCCTCCAGAGAAAATTTCATAGTCGTAGGGAATCTC
The DNA here is from genome assembly GCA_963989385.1 of Ctena decussata. Classification (NCBI taxonomy): domain Eukaryota; kingdom Metazoa; phylum Mollusca; class Bivalvia; order Lucinida; family Lucinidae; genus Ctena; species Ctena decussata. Next base: position 9,440,751 of record OZ022504.1, read on the forward strand.
CTTCATAGAAATTCACCCTTAGCAACAGCATAGCAACGACTTAAGTCGTTTTATGAATACGGCCCAAGATTTAGATACTTGGGGTAATTCTTGAGAGGGAAAAAAACATTTGAGCAGCATGCGACAAAACCAACAAAGTGATGTGTGTACCTGGCAAAGACTCAGATCAGCCTGGGCATCTGCCCAGTTTGATCAGAGTCTTGGTTGTGTTCTTGAAGGGTAGGTAAGGCTCTAAACTACCTCCATGCCAACATCAAAGACTGATCTGACTGGGCGGATGCATACGCTGACCTGACTCTTACCGTGGCACATATCCCACTTTGTTGCTTTTGTCATGTCGCGGCTCATTTTATAAAAATTAATGAATAGATATGGTAACAGTTTTCTGTTGTGTCTTTCAGGCAAGTCAATAGAGGCCGTGGACCCATGGGTGCGGCAGTCCAACTCGTCCCTCATGAGAACCAGTGTTAATGTCGACCTGAAGGGCATGAAACAGTCTAACAGTATGGACATTAAGACTGGGCACATATTCCTCAAAGATCTCGTCTGCTATCTGTCCTTGCTGGAGGCCGGGAGACCAGAAGACAAATTAGAATGTAAGTTTGGTTGAGGAGCTGAACACAGGGTATAATCGATTCCGCTAATCTTCGCTTCCTGCAGAGACTGTACATCATAATTTGGCTTCTGCCGAGACTGCCCGGGATCTCTTGTTTCCTGCCGAGACTTCTATACATGATAAATGGCTTCCTGCAGAGACTGTCCGCGTGATTCTGCTTCCCGCCGAGGTTCTCAGCAGGAAGCAGAGTCATGTGGACATTCTCGGCAGGAAGCCATTTTTCGAGGACAGTAGTCACTGCAGGAAGCAAGAGTTCGCAGACAGTCTGGGCGGAAGCCAAATATGACGGACAGTCTCTGCAGGAAGTGAAAATTGGCGGAATCGATTATACCCTGTGCTGAAGCTGGTAACTGTGTACTGTAACAGTACTACTTAATGCCAAGGAGGCATTGCACTTTAGTCTCACATGGGACTAGCAGAAGCAAGATGTAGGTTTTACTCAAAGGCACTCGACGAAAAATTGGTAAAATTCTCATATATTATGAAATGTTAGTCTGTCTCCCACCTCTCTATCAAATTTCAAGTCGATCGGTTGTGATATAAGAAAGTTACTAAATATCCCAATTTCGTAGTTTAATATAAGAAAGTAACTAAATATCCCACTTCATAGTTTAATAGAACTACGAAGTGGGATATTTAGTAACTTTCTTATATCGCAACCAATCGACTTGAAATTCTATTAAACTACGAAGTGGGATATTTAGTAACTTTCTTATATTGCAACCGATTGACTTGAAATTTGGTAGAGAGGTGGGAGACAGACTAACATTTCATAATATATGAGAATTTCACAAATTTTTCGTCGAGTGCCTGTGGTTTTACTTTTCCAGTGTTGGGAGCAGGCACGTAAACTTTTTGTTGAGTGTTTGCTTTTACTCTGCTTTGTGACATTCATGTGCGGACGTGTGAGGCGCAGCATTCTGGGGGAATTCTTGTTAGTGAAGGGGTATTATTAAGATCCTAAATGTTTATGAATCAAACACTTGTCAACTTTTAAAGGTAACTTGGAGTGTTGTTGGAAGCACTTTCAAAGTGCTTCCAACAAAACTCTAAGTAACCGTTTACAGTGTAAGAATTGGAGCTGGGCTTTATCTCTTCCACAAGAGCTGACAGTTCCATGAAGCATGTTATGGACCATCAGGTTATCATATGGTCACTAGGCCTACTGTATTGCAGTATTTTGTGCTTGAAATTATTCAGATAGTTTTCAAAAGAAAAAAAAAATGGAGGTGTCTTTATTAGGGTTGGGGTTTTATTAGAAATAATTTGGTATGCTGGTATTTCAGAAGGAAAATTAGAGCTTGTAGTAAAGATGATGATACATTTTGCGTGGATCAGTAACACCATGTATTTTCACTTTTCATTAGAACAGTTTCACAAATCACTATAATTGAGCCATGACACGACAAAACCAACAATGTGGTTGTGCGCCCAGCGCAGACTGGGATCAGTCTTGGCATCAGCCTTGTTTGACAAGACTCTTTGTTAAGTACTCAAAGCATAGCCAAGGGTCTAAGCTACCTCCATGCGGACAGTGAAGACTCTGATCAGACTGGGCGGATGCCCAGGCTGATCTGAGTCTGCACTGGGTGCACAACCACATTATTGGTTCTGTCGTGTCGCGGCTCATATTTATTTGAATATAAGACAGAGTTTTCACTTCTAGAACAATTCCAAAAATCTGGAGCTGTCTTTCAAGATGGATTGAGATTTCTGGAATTGTTTTTGAAGGGGTTTTTGAAGGGACAACCCATCTTATAGCAGAATTACAGAAAACTGATATATACTAGCCAAAAGTTCTAACCGGCCAATTAGTTTTTATCATTTTCCTCAAAGCTATTAGCCGTGTCACAGTTCAGTTTGCAGCCACAGACAGGCGAATATGTCGGTAAACCATGCCACTAAAAGGTTTAGCATAATTCTGTTCACTGTATTCAGGAGACACAGATGAATACGGGCACCCCCGTTTTCAAAGTTAACAAGAATTTGTATTGAGTGGTGGGGTAAGTTTTAACATTTTGACCCAAAGCAACCACTATCATATTAGAGAGGCGCCGTAGTCGAGTGGTTAGAGTGGCTTGGCTATTGTGCAGAAAGTCACCGTAAGGTCGTGAGTTCGCGGCTCACTGTCGCCATACGATGATTGGAAAACTCTCTCTGTCAACCCAGCAGTAAATGGGTACCTTTTTCGAATCAGGGAAGGCTAAGGCAGCGAAAGGAGAGGGATGGGCTCCGCCTTTCATCAGCTGTGCCCAAGATACAGTGGGTCTCTAACCCCCACTGCCCCTACGGCTATTAGGCTATGGGAAACCTTTACCTTTACCTTTTAACCACTATCATGCAGGAAGAGTGTTCATTTCTGCATAAATATGTTTCTTCAGTCATTTGTTTTAGTAACGAAGTTGTTTTGTTCACCAAATTGGGTATTTCAAAAAGTCATTTTCCACAAATGTGACGAAAATGCTGAATTTTGTGAATTTTAAAAATGGGGTACTTGTGTTGAACGGCCCACCCTTAATGTAATGTTAAGGATTTTGTCAAACTATTTGATGGCGAAGTTGATTGACACACCTGCCTATTTGGGGATGTAAAGAGAACTGTACGATTGATTAGGGGTTTGAAGACACTCGATAAAATGTATGTTGCCGGTTAGAACTTTTGGCTAGTATAGATATTTTGGGTCATTTTTGAAGGGGGAAACCTATTTTATAGCTGAATAAATGCAGTAATTTGTTTGATAGATACAAGGCATGTTTTTTTTATACAGTCTACTCTATATATCTCAAAGTTGAAGTTCATTCCAAACTACTGGTATCTCAAAGTAAATTTTCTGGTCCCAGAAAATTTTCTTTGAGAAACCAGTAGTTTCAGATAATAGGGGGTGAAATTTCTTTGATAGGGTATTTTGAGATATCAGTGTTTGTGATAACTGGAGTCAACTGTATTTGTAAAAATAAAAGCATGGATTTGTTGCTCATTATTTTAAAGTTTTTCCAAACAGTCATGAAACCTTAGAACATCTTACAGTTTGTTATAGTTTTAGAAGGAGAACTCTCCTCCAATCTTACAGCAAATAAATATACGAGGCTTGTTTGGAAACTGTTGAGACAAAGGAAATAACAAGGAAACAAGTAAAGCTACGAACTTGAATTTACATCACCGAATACCTGGACGTATTGTTTATCATCGTGCCAAATATCCAGGCACAAGGACCACTAGTTCGGTTTTAAACTCCGTCTGCAACTCATTACCTCGCCGGTACCGGAGCACGCTAGCGCCATTAAAGCGACGTCATTCAGATTCAAGTTGACGTCAAACCAGGAAAGAGCGATCACTCTTTCTCAAAGTACACTCCATCCAACTCAATACACTTCCTATATCTCTGAATCCACTTATCAAATATGTTTTTGCTCCACTGTTCATCTAGTCTCCACACAGCATTTAAGGTGGCGCGCTTCAGCTCACAGAAATCACTAAACTTGATACCCCGCAACTCAGCCTTGACCTGAGGAAAAACAGCTAAATCCATGGGTGCCTGGTCAGGACTGTAAGGCGGATGAGTAATCTGGTAGAATCCTAGTAGTCAGATTTCCAACTGCATCGTCGCTGCTGTATACGCTGGTGTATTATCCTGATGAAATATAACATTCTCAAGCTGCTGTGAGAGCTCCGGCCGCTTCTTGCAAATGGCCTGTATAAGATCACTCCTAACAACCTGAAAAATATAAGGCAACACTCGGCTGGTATACACTTAAATGTCGGCATTATATAAACGGTAACATGCTGATTTAATTGGTTTATGCTTTCATATGATTTGTTAACTTAAATATTAACACAACTAACCTTCGAGTAGTACGCTGAATTGACAGTTTGGCCATGAGGTACGAAGTGCGACAACAGAATCCCCTTCCGGTCCATAAACATTATGCACATGTGCTTCCCAACGGACTTGCAGACGCGCGCTGTCTTTGGAGGAGCCGATCCTTACACTGCCCACACGCTAGACTGTTGCTTGGTGTCCGGGTCATAATAATACAACCAAGTCTCGTCCGTTGTTATGATCCGGTCAAGAAAATTGTCACCGCTGGCCCGCCATCTCTTGAGAAACGCCTGCTAAGCTGAGACTTTTCGTTGACGGTCGTTTTCTGTCAGGAACCTCGGCACCCAGCGTGCACATATACACTTCATGTTTAAGTTCTCTGTCATAAGTTTATGTGCTGTTGCGTTCCCAATATCGAATTGCACAGCAATATCCCGAACAGTGAGGCGTTCATCCTCTCTTAAAGCATTGAACACTTCTGACGTCAGTGATTCCATGATGCTTATTGGTCTTCCACCACCATTTTTTTCACTATATGGAGTTGATGGATCATTCGTAAAACGTCTATGCCAGCAATAAACAAGTGCCCGAGATGCACCGCTACCGCTCTGTGTCATTTCTAACATTTTCTTTGTCTCTGCTGGCGTCTTTCCCAACTCAACACAAAATTTTATGAACGATCGCTGCTCCGCCTTTATCTCGAAACTCATAATGACGCTGCGATTTAAATTTTACAGTTTTCCACTGAATGCTTGTAACTTGCTTGATTTTCACGTGAATGTTGCCATACTTTCACATACTGACGTCAGAATCGCAACGTCAATATGGCGCAAATTGAGTTGACGTTGTCCCGCTATTTCTATGTTTATTAGCACTTAGTCTTTTTAGAAATTTTCGTACTTCCGCAATTTAAGGGTGTGCTCCATGTAAGCATACCAGCGACTACTAAATCATTTATTTCTACATAAGTATTTATGTTATCATATTATTGTCTCGATATTGTGAATTGCGAACAGTTATTTTATAACTGTACCGATTTTGAACCAACGGCGTTAATTTTATATCGAAAAATGAACAGTGTCTCAATAGTTTCCGAACAAGCCTCGTATCCAACATGGTAAGATTTTCAGAACAGGACACTGCTGGCACTACGTTGGTGTGGGTACATCATTCTGTGTTGTCACTGAAAATCTTTCCAGTTCTATGTAATTATGATGTAATGAATTAGTGTTAATCAATTTTTATTTTATATCCATAAAAGATAGATAAGAAATTTTGATGATAAAACTGTAATCTAAGGCAGTATATTATGTCACCATTTTGCATGTCACAGCTGTATGGATAAAAGATATGAATTTCATTGAGCCATGTCTCATAAAATGGTGTCTCTTAACCATTTTATTCAGTTTTAAGATGTAGGTTACCTCTCTAGAATGACCCAAATTTTTTAACTGGTTTTGTGTAATTCTGTGATAAGATTTTTTTTTAGCTCACCTGGGGGAGCTTATAGGAAGGGCAAGCTCTGTCTTCTGTTGTTGTCCATCTTCGTCTGTCAACAATTTTAAATGACTTCTCCTCTAAAGCAGATGGGCCAATTGTTACCAAATGTCATGTAGAGCCTCCAAGACACAGAGGAACAAAAAGTTGTTCAAACGGTCCTGGTCACATGGCCAACATGGCCACCGTGACTATATTTGGTAAAACTTTAAAAATCTTCTTCTCCAGAACCAACTGGCCAATGGCCATGAAACTTGGTATGTAGAATAGGTTATGCAATTACTAACAATATTGTTCAAATGACGACCTTGGGATGACTTTGACCTTTTTTACAGCAAGGTCAAAGTTTCTTTCTGGTGCTTTTATATGTGAAAATGCTACAACTAAGATTTCATAGAAATTGTTGAAGATTTTGGAATAAAAATTTGTTTACCTAGTCATATTAATGAGTACATGAAGATTTGTGAGTATTAAAGAGGTCAGTGTCATTCTTTGACCTTTACCCAGGTCTCTTAAAAGCCACTGGGCAAACTGTAACCAAATTTCATATGTAGCCTCCAGGGGCTGAGGGAATGAAAATTTGTTTAGACTGTCCAGGTCACATGACCAGCATGGCCCCCATGTCCATATATGGTAAAAACCAGGGCTACAGAAATCCGATTTTTTGTCGGTCCGGACCGATTTTGAGTTCGAAAAACCGATTCAGTTGGCATAAGGCACATTTTTTTTCGGTCCGAAAAAACACGATTTGCGATGTATGATGACATAATTACCTGGATTTTAGCCATGTGTCATTTGTTTGTTTATTATTAATCCAATAATCACGCGCTGCTGTCAAAAGTTATCACAGATAAACAAAGTGTCGATTGTCTTGCCAAGGTGTGAACTAGACATCTTCGATAATTAGCACGTGTCACAATTTTGGCCAGCGGCGAAGGTTTTACACACATACACGTGCCGATGCACGGAAAAAGGCTGTGCAACGTAAGGTTACTGACTATTGTATACTTTCAAAGATAGCATAAGGAAAGAATTTGACTAGCAAAAAGAAAATTTAAACCGGCCTTGATTATGTGCAGTCTGGTCAGGTTTTTTTTTTAGCCGACATCATTTCTCTCGCAGAATTTTTTTTTTCTTCGTCCGAAGGTACCTTTTTGAAAGTATATTTTCATATTTCAAGGGAATTAACTTGAATACAGTAAAATACGTCAATCGTAATACTTCGGCCATTTCCGTAACTGAAGATCGGCGAGGATATCCGATTGTGTACTTCCACTTTCGGTCTGACTGTCTCTGCACTTTAAAAGCGCATTTTTCACGATAAGTAAGAACTTGGATTGTGGACTAAATGGCTACTTCAGCAATGACATCCGCGTTATAACGGCGCTCCAGTATAGTCATTAGTTTTCGTGACTTTTTTTTGGATTGTGGAATACACAGTGTAGTCATTAGTTTTCGTGTCTATTTTGGACAGAACAGAACTTGGATTCGTATGACGTCATCGGCCGTCCGGACCGGTTTGGATTTCAAAATTTCTGTAGCCCTGGTAAAAACCTTTAAAAATCTTCTTCTCCAGGGCCAGTTGACGGCCTTGAAACTTGGTATGCAGCTTCAAGTACTTATAAGATTGTTCAAATGATGACCTTGGGTTGACCTTGACCTTTTTTATCGGCATGGTCAAATTTGGAAAATATGGTAGAACATAAGATTTCATAGAAAGTTTGAAGAAATTCGGCCTAAAATTTGGTGTATACATTTGTTTTAATGAGTATATGAAGATTTATGAGTACAAGAGGTCAAGATCATTCTTTGACCTTTGACCCAGGTCTCTCATATTTTGACAAGTTCAAATATCTCCTCAAAAGCCACTTGGCCAACTGCTCAGGTGAGTGATTCAGGGCCTCATGGCCCTCTTGTGTTTTTGTTCTTCCAAAACAGTCCTAAACAAGCTAGATTTGTCTTATAAGTAAGACCTAGACTTTTTGGGTTGTTTTGGAAGAGAAAACCTCTGTCTACACTGCTACAACAGTTTTGATCAATTTTCAGTGTGTAAGTTGCATTTTCAGTTTTTGCACAATTTTATCACATCTCTTTATCATGTCCCCACATTTCAAAGCACAACTTTGTTTAATACCACTTTAACCCCTTTTATTTTCAGTTATGTTTCGTCTTTACGATGCGGATGGCAATGGTCTCCTTGACTCTTCAGTAAGTAGCATAGAAGATAGGTATACTTTTGTTTTTGTCAAGTTTTGTAATATTTGGTAAAGTATGGGTATTTCTTGCGTTTTTCACCTTTTCGCCAAATATTAGAAATACCGTATTCAACCTAATTATCGCACATGCCCCTATAAGCGCACATCATGGTAAATTTTTTTGCATATGACTATAAGCGCACGTTTTATTAGTTTATCCCTTTGTTTGCCAGTTTACAAGAGCTGAAAAATGCTACAAATCTTTCATTTGTCATTTGTGAAGCTTCGCTATCCTTACATGGCCATAAGCAGCTTTTCTCCTATGCTTGACTTTTAAATTTGTTCACTTGAATATATTACAAATGGTTGAAATGTGCGCTTATAAGAAAGAAAATTTACTACAAGTATTTACTGCATTGAAAAAGTTAAGTGCACAGGGCGCTAAAAGGGTCGTTACGGTAGTTTAAAAAAACGCTATTATAATATAATCATAAATCATTGGTGCTTAACGTGATTAATACCTTTTAAGGTACTTGATGTCTTGTGGCTCGAGTTTTTCCCAACATCCCGACATTACCCTCTAAAATTAGACTTCCTGGATTTTTTGCAGACTTAAGTCCACAATATATAACACTATCATTTAACCCATTCCATTCGGGATACCCCTCTAGGGGTATCTGGGCAAACAGTTTGGATCCAGATCAGGCCCCACAAACGTGGGGCCTGATCTGAGATCCAAACTGTTTGCTGCCTAGACACTATTTCTACAAGAGTTAGTTAGACCAATATTGTCAAATTTTTCTTGATTTTTGATGCAGACGACAATTTCAGCAGACGACAAAAAATACCCAGAATACAATGGGTTAAAATATTCTAGCAGAAATGCCTGAGCACACACCTGACTCCATGTTGTCCTGTCTGGAGCTCTTATGATGGCGTCTCACTTATTTTCCAGGAGTTGGACTGTATAGTAAACCAGATGATGTCAGTAGCGGAATATCTTGGCTGGGACGTCTCAGAGCTCAAACCGGTAACATTATACAACTCTGCCTTATTATATATGAGCCGCGACACGACAAAACCAACAATGTGGTTGTGCGCCCAGCGCAGACTCAGATCAGCCTGGGCATCCGCCCAGTCTGATCAGAGTCTTCGCTGTCCGCATGGAGGACGCTTAGACCCTTAGCTACCCTTTGACCACTTAACAAAGAGTCTGATCAAAATGGGCAGCTGCCCAGGTTGATCTAAGTCTGCGCTGGGCGCACAACCACATTGTTGGTTTTCTCATGTCGCGGCTCAATTATGACACTTCTGTATTTATTCTGTTATAAGACGGGGCTTTTTCCCCTCAAGCACAATTTCAAAAATCTAAATCCATCATATAAGAACACAGAATTAAATGACTTGAGAATATTTGAGAAAATCTGATGTTTCTGTTGAAAGCAACCATGAAATTGCCAACTGTTGCACTTAGTACCTAGGCAGAATGGTGTCTCAGTGACGTCATTATGACATGAGTTTGATGCTTAAGTTGCTATGGTAACATGACGTCAGCGTTTGTCATGCTTTGTCAATTTTTCACTGACATTACAAGCTGAATTTCTTTCAGCAGCAACTTCAGATTTTCTAAAACAAATTCCCGAGTCATTCAATTCAGTGTTTAAGATGGATCTAGATTTTTGGGATTGTTTTTGAAGGAAAAATCCACCACATAGCTTAATTTCATAAGAATGATTTAGTTTTGTAGGATCATGCTAGAGAGGGCAAGCAAACAAAGGGGTAAACAATGAAAGCCTGTATGAGCTGGTCATCAGGCCCTGAGGTTATAAAACTTGAGTACATTCTCAAACTCAAAATAAAGCACACTGATTGGCTGCTTCCTAGCACATGCTTGGAAGCAGCCAATCAGTGTGCTTTATCTTGAGCCTGAGAATGTACTCAAGTTTTATAACCTCGAACCCAGATTGCTCAGAAATGCTCAGAAATGCTCACAGAGGGCACTTATTATAGAACCATATTGTCTTCGGTGCTCGGAAGCAGCTAATCAGTGTTCTTTATTTTGAGTTTGAGATTATTCTCAATTTTTATAACCTCAAACCCAGATTGCTCAGAAATGCTCATAGAGGGCACTTATTAAAGAACCATGTTGTCTTTGGAGATAAAACAGTGATTTTACATCTCTAGAATGACCCACGTAGCTTCTCATTGGCTGAAAGCGTTTGCTACGGATACAAAGTAACACACTTTTAAAGGTAGGAATGTGAATAGTGCATTCGCATTAGAATGGGGATAACTGTAATGAAAATTGTAATTTTGAGAGGTAAATCGTCAGTTGTATGGTCGCAAATTGTGTTTTACGGCTCCGCTAGGGTGTTGCCATAAAACAAAATTTCCGACCATAAAATCGATGATTTACCTCACGAAATGACAATTTTGAGTACAGTTATCCCCTTATTCTAGAGTTTTAGAATTGCTTCGGAAGGCAAGAAAACCGGTCTTATGATGGAAGAAATACGGTTTGTCAAATATGGTCCCCTTATATTGGAAAGGGAATGTTAACTTTGTGATCTGTGAGGTAGAAAATACAGCTGTCATCAGCCAAAATGACCTGGGTTCGAGGTTGTAAAACTTGAGAATAATCTCAAACTCAAAATAAAGCACACTGATTGGCTGCTTCCGAGCACATGCTCCAGTTTGAGATTATTCTCAAGTTTTATAACCTTGAACCCTGAGTTGGTTGGTTTGTTGCTTGTTTTGGGTTTAACAGCTCTTTGAGATAGTATTTCAGTCTATTTGGGGTCGTCTTCCAGAGAGAGGGAGAAAGAAGAGAGAAAGGATACACGAGAGAAAAAATATCCACACAAGCCCACCCGCACCTACTGCAAGCACAGTAGGCCCTTGCCCTACTTTTATCCAGATAAGTAGGACGCCCCAGCACTGGAAGTTATAACCTGCAACAACGCCCGACCACCACTGCCAAAATGACCTGAGATTATCAGAAGAAGAAACAAGTCGAAAGTCAGAAGTCGGATATTGTGAAAATAGATTATTTGTTAGCTCAGGCTTATCAGATTAGCTAGAGATGATAACTCGCTGCAATTCCATTTAATAATTCTGATATTAATGAATGAATATTCTAGCGAAATACCAGAGGCACTGGAAATAGTTGAAAGGAGAATATGGGACAAATCCCGAGAGTAATAAAATAATTGAATATAGCAGAAAATTTCAAAAGCGAGTGTTAAATAACTGTTTCTAAAAATTGTTCGTTCAGTCTTGCATCCCAAACTCCCAGATTTCATTACTTTTAAGTAAATTGCTAACTTTAAGGCTTCAGATAAGGGATTTTTTTGGGAGATGAAAGGCCGAATTTTTGGGGATGATAATTCAGCTCAATTTTCATTTTTTTTAACATATGTTGTACAATCTCATTAGAACTGCCTCTGTGAGGCAGCTCTAAAGAAGTTGCACAACATGTGTTGTATCAAGGATAAGCCCTAAAAATACAAAATGTCTTCACTCAGAATTTTTGGCTATTTGGGAGCTCAGCTACTTGTATACAGTGCGTAACAGTGCCGTACAATCAATGGGAGCGATGTCCTGTTTAAATTGATATGAACGCTCCACTAGGGAAAATCACCCAATATTCACGAGAAAGAGTGGTACTTTATTCTAGTTTATATTAATATTAATACACATTCTAGGGAAAAATCAGCTCTTTGCAAATGAGCTCGGACTAGATTGATTGTCAGTTGGCATATTGAGATGCCGAAAATAAACACAGAAACAGGCCTGTTTGAGGCAATGTTATGATTAAAACTTACTTTAATGTTTGGCTGGGGAAATAAACGAAGTTATGGGCAAGTTCGGAGAACATTTGAGAAGAGCCATATGTGGCATATAAATATCATAAATTTTACAGCTTTAAAATACTGTGCAGAGAGGGCTCTTGATTGTAGCCAAATTCTTGGGTGGTAATTCAGCTCTGAACTTGAAAAAAATACTTGGCTGTAAGCCTCATTTCAGACTGCACATACGTACATACTGACCAGTCTTTGCTGTTCACTCTATAGATTTCGGAGACTTCAAAGATTTTGTAGTACTACGTTAACCGTAGATCCCTGAGGACCCAAAAATTGTCTCTGTAGGAAGGAAAGATTGCTGGCTGATCTGGACATTTTTGTACACCACAAGGCACCTGTTCTCATATATTACCCACTCTAAATAATGCTACTACCTCCTTTCTGAAAAAACTTTGTATGCGAACTTAAACAGAATTCGTAATTCCAAGCACTCAGTTGTGCAATATAATAAAACTAAAGCATGCATTACATGGTCATATGAGCCGCAAAGTGACAAAATCAACATAGAGGCGCATGCGGCCAGCAAAGACTCAGTTCAGCCTGGTTCAGCCTGTTAAAAAAAGTCTTCCTTCCATCCATATATAAACTGTAATGCCTCTTGGGATGATAAATAGGATTAATACAGTATTCAGACAGTCCATTCAAATCAAAACTTGCATATTTATCCAACTACTAGCAGTTTCATTCATCTTCAGTTACAAGATGGAGGTTTTCTTTTCCAAAACAATAAAAAAAATCTAGATCTGTCTTACAAGATGGATCTAGACTTTTGGGATTGTTTTGGAAAGGACAACCCAATCAGACAGAGCTCCAGATAAGAAAGGGTAGCAGGGATGATTTAAAGATATTTTTTTCTTATTTTAATGAAAACATCTGTTGTGTCCCCTCATTAGAACCGTCTCTGAGTGACCCCTCATTAGAACCGTCTTGGAGAGACAGTTTTAATGAAGGGTCACAATATATGCTTTTATGAGAAAATAAGGAAAATTATCCCTAAATTATACCCGTTACTGCTTCTTATCTGGAGCCCTGATCTGATTGCAGTTTGATGAGACTAATTTAGATATTTGGGGTCATTCTAGAAAACCGACGATTTACCTCCCCAAATGACAATTTTCAATATAGTTATTCGCATTCTAATGCACTTTTTCACCTTTTAAACTGTATTTCTTTGCACCCATTGCAAGCGCTTTCAGCAGCGTAAAACCAAATGTCAGCCAATGAGAAGCGACGTTTTATAATGACGTCGGGTTTGCGACAGTATATCGCAGAATGTACCGTCGCAAATTTTTGATGTTATCCAATCAGGTGTGGGGTTACATTTGCAAGTGCATTAGAATTTCTGATGATTACTCCAGTTTCTCAAAGGCATGATGTGATGCTAAAGGCACGGTGTCATTAGTGGTCCAGATAAGATGGGGTAACAGATAATTTGGTGATAATTTCCATATTGCAGCATAAAAACTTAATTCATGACCACTCATTAGACTGTATGAGGTGTCACAACATAAGTTTTCAAGTGACCCCTCATTAGAACCGTCTCACTGAGACGGTTTGAATGAGGTGTCACAACTAATGTTTCATTGAAAAATAAGAAAATTATCTAAATCTTTTCCTCAAAACCCCACATTGTCAGGTGCTCCAATCATCATTATTATCATCATTTTTCTGCTGATTATTTCAGATTCTCCAAGATATGATGATTGAGATTGACTATGATGCAGATGGCACAGTCTCACTGGAGGAGTGGAAGAGAGGGGGAATGACTACCATTCCTCTCCTAGTTCTTCTAGGATTAGACACTGTGAGTAGCTTCCCTTGCACAATTCAACTATGCGGAACTTTGAAAAACAAAAGAAAAAAAAAACATAGCTCAACTGTATTTACTTTACAGCATTTTTAGCATGTTTGCATATGTGGTACCTTTGTGATTGTCTGCATGTGTTTAGTCAGAAGTTTCATATTTTATATTTTGGCCAGTTTTCCAGTTAAGGCATTTATTTGTATTTTTATCAAAGAAAAGGCAGACTATGTTCTCTTCTGACAGTCCTTGTTCATAAAAATCTTTTAAAGGAAGCTATGTACATGTAAAAGTGTAAATTCAAATAAATTGTGTCTTCCCAAGCATAGGTGTTTTGAAGTCACTCTGCTGTAGAAAGTTGAGCGATGTCAGGTGACTGCAGTTAAACCTTTGATGGCCGAAGATTAGACAAAAACTCTTATGGTCTAGTGTTAAAAAGAAAAAAAAAGAGATGGTTTTCTTGTGTTGTGACTCAAATAGTTTATTTGATAAGCCTGAAAGGTTTAACTAGCAGCTACATACTTTAACTCTTAAAACATCAAAATTAGAAATAGTTGAATTTGCAAACAGTGTAGATTCAGATGAGGTGGCTTATAATGAGCCGCCTCATCTGGATCTACATTGTTTGCCCTCTCTAGTCTTTGAATTCTCAATTTGATATACCATGGACAAAATTTCTTTTGAAATTTTGCAGATGGAACTTTTGTCGTCTGCCTTTTTGGTGTTTTGAGGGTTAAAATACATGATACTTATTGCCTATGCATTTATAATTTATGCCATATCTGGGCATGTACACTTTATTTTAACAACATGTTATTTGGAATATAATAACTAGTATTTGTATCATATGATATTGGTGTTTGTATATAAGGCAAATGATTATGTAAAATGATTATCATATAAGCAGAGAATCAGATACACTTAATTATGGGCTAAAATATCTAGCTTTTCTATTATTTCTCCATAAGACACATATACCGTAATCTGCTTAAATATTGGGACACCTAAAATATTTAATTTTCCATTTGACCCAAATGGAAAATTAATTATTTTAAGTGTCAAAAAATTTATTGATCTAACATTATGAAAACAACAGCAACGAAAAAATAACATTATTATTAATTTATTCATTTTGAATATGAAAGTTGAGTAGATTTTCTTATTATAGAATTGCATTGTTTTGAATGAGTTTATGTTGTGGGGTATTTTTATGTTGCAGTTACAAATATACGCATGGATAGTTTGATTTGAAAGTTGTCTTGATTTAAAACGCATAAGTCATTTTTTCGGCAAGTTTTATTTTATTTTGCATTCTTGTGCATCTGCAAACTTTCAAACGCTTGAGGTAAATTTATACTTTCTCAGGGGAAGCAACTCTACTTTCTTTATATTTGCCTCAGAGCACTAGATAGGAGGGGTATTTGATGATAAGTGAGGGATAATTTTTTTATTTCTCATTGAAACCATATGTTGTGACCCCTCATCTGAACCGTCTCCTCGAGACGGTTCAGATGAGGGGTCACAACATATGTTTTTCTGCAGAATTAACAAAAATGATCCCTAATTATCACCAAATACTCCCTCTTATCTAGTGCTCTGACTTGAGGTAAATTGATACACTCCCCGGGGGAAGCAACTCTACTTTCATTATATTTGCCTTCCTATTCCAAAAATGGTATGAGGGGTGGGTGGGGTAAGGGGGTGTAGTTTCAACTGTCAAAGGAAATAATTTACTGTTTGGTGAGCAAAATGATTTCATTTAAGAGTGGACCCGTTTTGAGTGACGCGTTCCCTTAAGAGGGAAAGGAGACCCAAAAAGTTGTTTCCCTTTGAAAAATGGTGTAAAAAGATAGGGTTTAATCCATTTATCCTCAGGAAGTAAAACAATAATGTATAATAGTTATTTGAGAAATTTCAAGGTATGAAAAATTGCTGCTGTTTGAGACCTTGGCACATTCTAGAAATTATTTTCGGCAATAATTTTTGGTGTTCTCCTATTTAGAATGTTTGAATTTTGAAGTCCATTACTCTATCCCCACTGGCCAAGAATCGTAAGAACAGTAAACTTGCTAAAAGAGATCATCTAGGACATCTGTATACAGACAACAAAAAAAAAGAACAAAAAGCGGACCATACTAGAATACGGCTGTTTCTTCATTACACTGCTTAGATGCAAAACAAGAAATGGTTTTCTGAGGCAATTTCCTTCCCCTCTTTACTAAAGTGCATTTCCACTTGTGTCATTTTCCTACAAACTTGCTATATTGGCATGTAAGGTCAAAGTCACCAAAATCTTATTAACTCAGTATCTTCTCCTGTTTATATAACCTGTCTGGTTTGGTCAAAATCTGCCAGTACATTCAAGAGATCAAGAGATATCTAACTTTAAACATCATCCTTTGACTTTGAATTGGGTAAAGATCACTGAAACTTAATCATCTCTTTGGCTTGTTCAATAAAAGATCTATGCAAGTCTGGTGGAAATCATATACTGGTTCAAGGGATATCCTTGAACAATCCATGTCCTCCTGTGATTGTGACAATGAGGTAAACAGAGCCCTAGATAAGAGGGAGTATTTGGTGATAATTAGGGATAATTTTTGTTAATTCTGGATAAAAATATATGTTGTGACCCCTCATCTGAACCGTCTCGATGAGACGGTTCAGATGAGGGGTCACAACATATGGTTTCAATGAGAAATAAAGAAAATTATCCCTCAATTATCATCAAATACCCCTCTTATCTAGAGCTCTGAGGTAAAGGCCACCAAATTCTAATTAGCTCTTAAAGTTTGTCCAGCTAATGTATCCTTGCAAATGTAATGAAAATCAACCCTCTGCTTCAAGAAATATCATGCAAAAAGGTTGTGACCTTGAAAATAAGGTCAAAGTTACCATAACCTTATCATCTTGTTGAATTGTCCCACTGCCATATCCAGCCAAGTCTGATGAATATCCACCCACTGATTTATGAATTACCTGTTTTGGGTGAAAAAGTATGTCATTCATTGACCTTGATCTCATTTTCAAGGTCAGCAATGGCCATTCAACCTTTTGGATGGTCCTACATTTGTATCTATGCCAGTATGGTAGAAAACCACTAAGTGTTTCATGAGCTATCATACTTTAATTCTTCAAACTAATTCTTCCAAAGGGAATAAAAATTATAATAACAATGTATTGAACCACTCTTATTTCAAATTTTCGGCCTTAGGCCTTCTTCAGGAAATTTGGAAACAATTATTTCAACTATGTGACATCCATTTTGAAACCATCAAATAATTGTTTCCAAATTTCCTGAAGAAGGCCTAAGGCCGAAAATTTGAAATAAGAGTGGTTCAATACATTGTTATCATACTTTAGTTAAAATTCAACAGAGCTAAATCCTCCATTGACATTGAAAATGAGGTCAAGGTCACCGAATCTAATCAGTTTAAAAGCTTGTTTCAAGGATGTATCCATGCAAGTTTGGAGAAACTCAACCAACTAATACAAGAGATAAAATAAATATGAGAAACTGTCACACCAACCCCAGTGCTGATACTGAAACCAATGGGATAGTACTACCAGTATGTCTCCCCTGTTGACCTTAGGTTGGGGGCCATGGAAATGTTGAGTGCAAAATGGGAAATGGAATGAGGGATTTTGAGGGTAGTACTCATCAAAGAGCTGGTGCAACAAATGTTTGAAAGTTTGTGAGCATATCAAAAGTTTGTGAGCATATCAGTATATTTTATGTTGTGACTAATTTCCAATTTTTGTCATTATGTCCTCCTGTCATCTGACCTTTGACCTCTGTCCCCAGCAGAAAAGCTCCTCACATTTTATCTGCAAAAAATACCAACACACTTGATTTTATATGTTCTAGAGGGCTTAATAAACCCTGATAAACAGTTTTGGTTTTGAACAACTGGATCCAGATGTGTATAGTCTGAAGCTTTGATGGTTGACATGCTTGGGTTCTTCTTCTCAGGCTGCCTGACCAAATTTGGACTGCACCTCTAGCTTTCATATCCAGAATTTCACTGTTTATGAGAAAACGTTGGTTTGTTTGCTTGTGCTGTTTTGCAAAGAAAGCAAGAAATATTACTGCAACTAAGTTTGTAGGCATAAATGAGCCGCGACACAACAAAACCAACAAAGTGGTTGGGCGCCCAGCGCAGACTCAGATCAGCCTGGGCATCCGCCCAGTCTGATCAGAGTCTTGGCTGTTTGCATAGAGGTAGCTTAGACCCTTAGCTACCCTTTAAGCGCCTAGCAAAGAGTCTGATCAGACTGGGTGGATGCACAGGCTTATCTGAGTCTGGGCTGGGTGTATGACCACTTTGTTTGTTTTCTCGCGTCGCAGCTCAAATTTCTTACATTTGCCAGAACAGACACAACAACCAACATGGCTACGAAGTCAGCCATATTGTAAATCTTGACGTATATTGATATTAGTTTGTGATTTTTCTCAAATACTAAGCATTTTTGGGTCTTAATGTGCATCCATGTAGAATTACATATACCAAGAAGAAAGATCATGGGCAACAATGCTGAGTGCATCTGCTGGGGTCAAGGTCAAGGTCACTGTCATTATATTTTTGTTTTCTCATGCTCTCAATCATTTTCAGTTTTGCATGCTTGTACTTTCAGGAGGTAATTTGTTTCCTAACCTACGTCCAGGTTGTAATGTAACCCCACTTTAGTTTAGGCACCAGCCATTTGTAACCATGGTAACCCATAAATTCTGGAGCCCTACCCCTTAACAGAGCTAATTCTTTTTAAAACACCACCATGTACATACAAAACAAACAAAAACTTCCATTATTATCCCTAAAATTGGGATATGTTAGCTGTTTACTTAAATTATCCTAAAACTGAATAAGTCAATTTTGCCATCGGGGCCAGGTTGTTCAAAACATTTCTGCCAGGGATTATTAAGTCTTCCAGTGCATATAAAATCAATGGTGCTATTTTTACTGCCAAAACATGAGGAGCTTTTGCTCCCATACTTTGCATTTGAAAATGTAATGTCTTTTGAAACCAACAACATCAGTAAGTTTGAACAACCAGGCACATATATTGCAGCTGGAATGGCAAACAGTGTAGATCCTTATCAGACTCTTTCTTGGACTGTCTGATCTAGGTCAACATTGGCAAATCCTATTCAGACAGTTGCTTGAGCAGTCTGATTTGGGTCTTCATTGTTACCCAGGCACTGATTTTAGGATGCTTATGATCAACCAGTAAATGCTTTAAGTTGAATGGGTAACTTTTCAGGAGAGCCGACTCTGCCATTTTCATTTTTGCCTCCCTTCCAAATGGGGGTCAACTCTTACAGGAGAGAATTTGCTCCTGCAGGAGCAAATTCTTTCCTGTAAGAGTAGACCTCATAAAGGAAGGATATTTTGTCCAGGAAGCAAACAGGAAGTCACAGTTGTTCTTCTCCTTCATAAGAATAGTGGAAAAACATGGAGATATATCCATACCAAAATTGACATTAGAATGAAATAAGACAGAATTTGGTAAAAAAAAAAAGTGCAATTCCAGTCCACTGCCAAGAGGTTACAAATGACAGGTACAGTAGTTGCATGCATTAACTCACCCTTATTACCATAGATATTTGGACTCCCCACCCATTTCTGAAATGGACTCTTCCATCCTCAGATATGGACAGGTTCAATATTGTTCATAAAATTTTTTAGTGAACAGTTCTCAAGTGGGCACACCTATTTATAGTGAACAGTTCTCAAGTGGGCACACCGATTAGTGAACAGTTCTCAAGTGGGCACACCTGTTAGTGAACTGTTCTTGAGTGGGCACACCTGTTAGTGAACAGTTCTTGAGTGGGCAGTCCTGTTAGTGAACAGTTCTTGAGTGGGCACTCCTGTTAGTGAAAGTTCTTGAGTGGGCACACCTGTTAGTGAAAGTTCTTGAGTGGGCACACCTGTTAGTGAACAGTTCTTGAGTGGACACACCTGTTAGTGAACAGTTCTTGAGTGGGCACTCCTGTTAGTGAACAGTTCTTGAGTGGGCACACCTGTTAGTGAACAGTTCTTGAGTGGGCACTCCAGTTAGTGAAAGTTCTTGAGTGGGCACACCTGTTAGTGAACTGTTCTTGAGTGAACACACAATACTCATGCAGTGTCTACCCAACTTTGACAATATTCATACGGTGTCTATCCAACTTTGATGTGATATCAAGGTGGGTAGGTGTTGTCCAAACATCAAAAGCCCATCTTCAGATTTGGACAAGTCCATCCATTCCTCATTTCTGGTTATTATACATGAAACTTTGTGAGAACAGTTCTTCTGTGGGCACACTATATTTGTACAATGTCTATCCAACTTTGATGCAACGTCAGGGACAAAGTTAGGTAGACCTTGTACAAACCTCACATACCCATGGTGTCAGACTCTGATCAACAGTCTCTGTATGTTCAGAAATTACAGTCCAAATATTTATGGTAAACAAGTTAGTTCTTCTTCACAGCAGGGGTAGGCAGTTTTATACCTCATTGCATATCATACATATATGATCACATGTTTTCTTGTGTCATTTTCTTTCGTCATTCTGAACGAGGATACCCCGGGAATTCTTCACATTTTAGTTTATAATTTCTTTGTTTCTGATTGCATTCTTTGAATGCAGCACAGTGAAAGTGTATTCATGAGGACTTTCAGACGATATTTGCGATTTTATTGTGGGTTTTATTAGCTCACCTGAGCACGAAGTGCTCAAGGTGAGCTATTGTGATCGATATTTGTCCATTGTCCGTCTGTCTGTCCGTCTATCCGTCTTCCATCAACAATTTCTTCAAACGACATCTCCTCCTAGACCAGTAAGCCAATTTCAAAATAATTTCACACAAATGTTTCTGTTATAGCCCTGAACCAAAATTGCTAAAATCGTTCCGCTCCGCTGAACAAAATGGCCGCCAGAGCTATAAATAGAAAAACCTTTAAACGACATCTCCTCTAAAGCCAATGGATTGATTTCAAAATAATTTCACACAAATGTTCGACTCATGGCTCTGAACCAAAATTGCTAAAACGGTTTCACTACGCTAAACAAAATGGCAGCAAGAGCTAAAAATAGAAATCTAAAAACAGAAAAAAAAACTTTAAAAGTCATCTCCTCTTTTGACGATGGATCGATTTCAAAATAAATTCACAGAAATGTTTGACTTATTGCCCTGAACCAGAATTGATAAAAAGGTTCCACTTTGCTGAACAAAATGGCTGCCAGAGCTAAAAATAGAAATAAATCTTATAATGACATAAAAGGCACAGTTTTGATTCAGTCATCATGAAACTCTGTCAGAATGTTTATAATAATGAAATCTAGACCAAGTTTGAAACTGGGTCATGTGGGGTCAAAAACTAGGTCACTAGGTCAAATCTAAGAAAAACCTTGTGTACACTCTAGAGGGTACAGTTATGATCCAATCTTCATGAAACTTTGTCAGAATGTTTATCTTTATACAATCTAAGCCAGGATTGAAACTGACTCATGTGGGGTCAAAAACTAGGTCACTAGGTCAAATCTTAGAAAAACCTTGTGTACACTCTAGAGGTCACAGTTATGATCCAATCTTCATGAAACTTTGTCAGAATGTTTATCCTTATACAATCTAGGCCAGGATTGAAACTGAGTCATGTGGGGTCAAAAACTAGGTCAGTAGGTCAAATCTTAAAAAAAACCTTGTGTACCCTCTAGAGGGCACAGTTATGATCCAGTGTTCATGAAACTTTGTCAGAATGCTTATCTTTATGAAATCTAGGCCAGATATGAAACTGAGCCATTTCTGGTCAAAAACTAGGTCACTAGGTCAGATCTTAGAAAAACCGTGTGAATGCTCTAGAGGGCACAGTTTTGTTCCAATCTTCATGAAACTTTGTCAAAATATTTATCTCCAACAAATCTAGACCAAGGATGCAACTGGGTCATGTTGGATCAAAACCTAGGTTACTAGGTCAGACCTTAGAAAAACATTGTGTACACTCTAGGGGGCACAGTTTTGGTTTAATCTTCATGAACCTTTGTCAGAATGATTATCTTAATGAAATGTAGGCCAAGTTTGAAACTGGATCTTGTAGGGTCAAAAACTAGGTCACTAGGTCAAATCATAGAAAAACCTTGTGAACACAATTGTGGCCTTATTTTGCATTGAATCTTCAAGAAACTTTGTCAGAATGTTTATCTTCATGAAATGTAGGCCAAGTTTGAAACTGAATAATGTCTGATCAAAATCTAGATCCACAGGTCAGATCTTAGAAAATCCTCGTGTACACTCTAGAGGCCACAATTTTGAGCCAATCTTCATGAAACTTTGTCAGAACATATATTAGAAAGTGCAAAACTGCTCCAATTGAACAATCATCAAATAGATGATCTTCCATGTTATTTCATCTTAACTCAGGTGAGCGATTTAGGTCCATCATGGACCTCTTGTATTTTTTTTAATTAATTAATTAAATTGTCCCGCACTACACTGAAACCGAAAGTAGGCTGTGGCACGTGAGTGATGTTGTAGCTCCAAAACTGCTGCACTGTATTCTATAAGACTGCATTGGCAGCAAAGAAGTTTTTTTTAGAAAAACTAGCCACGAAACAGTGGTTGTACTGGAATTCCCAGTCTTTTCTGTGACATGAAAACCACGTGATCATACACCGTGTCATAGAAAGTGCAATCAGGCTTGCCATTTTTCAGCCATTTTGCATCACTGTAACTGCCCTAGATACTGGGACAGGCAGTTACCAGAATTTTCGTGAAATTTGTTTTTACCATGGGATGATGGGATACGCTTTAGACTCTGTCCGCACTATGATTTGAAATTGGAGCTGGATTCAAGTTAAGATTGGTTTGGATTAGGGTAATAACTGCCTTAAACACTGAGATCATCTGTCTCAGTGTTTAAGGATAAGGGCTGGAGATAAGAGAATTACCATATTAATCCTAATAAATGCCCCTGACTGCTCTTATAAATTCCCCCTGCCTCTTTTCCAAAAATAATGTTTTAAATACCTTACCAACATCTGTGTTTTCCATCAGTTCTGCAAAGGGCAACAACATGAAGTCCTGTTTCTTCTCTGTTGCACATAGCTTTTCCAAATGGAGTCCACTTTTCAAGAAAAGAATTTGCTCCTAGAAAAGCAAATTCTTTTGTTTAAGAACTGGCCCCTGTTCCCAATTCAGAAGGAGGCAAGAAAAGTAAGAAAAGAAATATAGTAGAACTGCATCATCTGAAAGTAAATCCATTCACCTTAACCCATTCCATTTGGGTTACCCTTTTAGGGGTATCTGGGCAAACAGTTTGGATCCAGATCAGGCCCCACAAACGTGGGGCCTGATCTGAGATCCAAACTGTTTGCTGCCTAGACATCATTTCTACGAGAGTTAGTTAGACCAATATTGTCAAAATATTCTTGATTTTTGATGCAGACGACAATTTCAGCAGACGACAAAAAATACCCAGAATGCAATGGGTTAATATTAGAAGTATTTTGGACTGGCTGATTTACCGCTCTTTAGGCTCTAAATACCCCCCCCCCAACCACCACCACCACCCTGACCCACTTCAACCCTTTTCATAATGTGAAACTACCACAGGGTGTTTTATAGGATTAATACTGTATTTGGTGATTTTATTATTTCTGCACCCAAACTGGAAAATGAAAAAGTATCTAAAAATACCATCTCCCCAGCTCTGGGGCTGTTAGAGTGACTTCTGGACCAGATCAAGTATTTTTCATTAACAGTAGATTTGTAGGCCCATGCTATGTGGTATTGGGAAAAAATGGTTTTACAGTGTTTCGGCATGGGCTTGGCCTGGCATTTATTGTTTTATTGTTCCGATGAACTGCAATATGCTTAAGATTTGGGGCACCTTAAGATTATTAATTTTCCATTTGTCCTAAATGGAAAATTAATTATTTTTAAGTGTCCCAAAATTTAGGCACATTACAGTAAATTGTATGCTTAGAAAGTTTCACAAGCTTCAGTAGTGTTGGCTTTCATTAGCTTCACCTGACTGTCACTGAACACTCACTCTCTACTTTTCCTCAATATCGAAACTGCATTTTGACTTTGTTTATCTCATACTTCATGTAACATAAGCTTTAGACTATCTGAGCCATGATTTTCGGTCGTTTCAGTCACTTTTCATTGGTTTTTATAGTGCTTATAGCTACAAAATAATAATTAAACTTTTCACAGCTTCTAACAGGTTGGTTATCTCAAACAGCTGATAATGTGAAGTGATGTTACTGGTTTCTTGGAATTTGAAATAACCAGAGTTGACTCTGTTTCCAGCATACAGTTTCATTCAGTTTTGCATGAAACAATATGAGCTTCGACACGACAAAACCAACAATGTGGTTGTGTGCCCAGCGCAGACTCAGATCAGCCTGGGCATCTGCCCAGTCTGATCAGAGTCTTCGCTGTGCGCATGGAGGTAGCTTAGACCCTTAGCTACCCTTTGAACACTTTACAAAGAGTCTGGTCAAACTGGGTGGATGCCCAGGCTGATCTGAGTCTGCACTGGGCGCACAACCACATTGTTGGTTTTGTCGTGTCGCGGCTCATATATTGTCAGACCTCATAAAGCTGGGTTATGATGAATGGGAATACTTTCAGGGGAGATAATTTGTTTGTTAAAGAATTTGTCTCCTATTACATTGGGTGCTGCTCCATTGGGTGCTGCTCTTGAAGAGAGGAATTTCTTCCTTCAAGGACCAAATTCTTCCCTTTAAAAGAAGCCTCACATTAAATTTTATCAGATTTAACAGGTTTATAATGCATTGGTGGATTTCTTGGCACTTAAAGCACCAAAACAAAAATGGCTGAATACACAAACAGGGAAGTTCAAGATGAGGTAGCTCATAAAAAAGTTTTAGCCACCATTTGAACTTACACTGTTTGCCCTCTAGTCTTTCAGTTTTCAATATGTCATATAGGGTAGTTTGGCTGAAACATTTTTTGAAATTTTGCAGACGTAAATTTTGCCATCTGCATTTTGATGCTGTAAAGGTTAGGACCCTTAGAACTTAGATGGGAAGTAGGGAACACACTGAAGAATCGATGGTCGCCCAGAATTCAGTGAACGCGCAGCCAATCAGTGAACGCACAGTTTATTTTAGTTTTTTGGAGCTGGGTACTGCTACTTAAAGTGTTAAGTGGTGTTATTATTTGTGTTATAACTACTTCAGTTGCCCTTTATCCAAAGCTAATTATAATAATCTTCTACTGTTTTGAAATATTTTTGTCAAAACAAGATATTAGAAAAATAATAAGGAACCGATTGGCTTGCAAGGTGATTTCGTGTCATAAATTTTCTGAACGGCGGCTTTTTCCCATAAAACAAAGCTCATGATGTAAATTTGCTGTTGTAAGTGGTTACGACGGAAGGTGATCCTGAAACTATAAAAGTTTCGTGCTATAAGATGCAAGCATTTAGGAGATACAACCCATTTTAGCAATGTACGCTCTAAATCAGTGAACGCGCAAACTGTATCAGTGAATGAGTAGCACAATAATCTGTGTGTACGAAGCAAATGTGCTGCGTTGTACGAAGTAAAAGGGAAACAGTGTACGCACTGAACGCGTCGGAAAGCTGGCCATTAAAGCCAGAGCTACATTTTCCTTGAAATTAAAACCTGAAATCATCTTACATGTGTACACATACTCCCATCTTGTATCATGGCCTACTTTATTTTCCTTTGAAGAAGCCATTCAGCTTTTTTAGCTCACCTGAGCCAGCGGCTCCGGGGGAGCTTATAGGATGGTAAGGCTCTGTCGTCGTCCGTCGTCCGTCCACAATTTCAAATGACTTCTCCTCTGAAACCGCTGGGCCGATTGTAACCAAATTTCATATAGAGCCTCCTGGGACCTTAGGAACGAAAAGTTGTTCAAACGGTCCTGGTCACATGACCAACATAGCCGCCATACCCATATATGGTAAAAACCTGAAAAAATCTTCTTCTCCAGAACCAATTGGCCGATGGCCTTAAAACTTGATATGTAGCATCGGGTACACGAGTACTACCAAGATTGTTCAAATTATGACCTTGGGTTGACCTTGACCTTTTTTACGGTAAGGTCAAATTTGCTTCCTTATGCTTTTATATGGCAAGATGCTACAACATAAGATATCTTGGAAACTGTTGAAGATTTTGGGCTAAAAAATGGTATCTACAGTCATCTTAATGACTACATGAAGATTTACGAGTACAAGAGGTCAAGGTCATTCTTTGACCTTTGACCCTGAACTCTCATATTTTGACAAGTTCTAACAATCTCCTCAAAAGCCACTGGGCCAATTGAAAACAAATTTCATATAGAGCCTTCAGGGGTTGAGGGAACAAAAATTTATTTATACGGTCCAGGTCACATGACCAACATGGCCACCACGCCCATATATGGTAAAAACCTTTAAAAATCTTCTTCTCCATAACCAGTTGACCGATGGCCTTGAGACTTGGTATGTAGCATTGGGTACTTGAGTACTATCAAGAGTGTTCAAATTATGACCTTGTGTTGTCCTTGACCTTTTTTACGGCAAGGTCAAATATGGGAAAATGCTAGAACACAAGATTTCTTGGAAAGTTTTGAAGATTTTGGCCTAAAAATTGGTATATACAGTTGTCTTAATGAGGTCATGAAGACTTATGAGTACAAGAGTTCAAGGTCATTTCTTGACCTTTGATCCAGATCACTCATATTTTGACATTTTTAACCATTTCCTCAAAAGCCAAAGGGCCAATTGTAAACACATTTCATATAGAGCCTCCAGGGGTTGATTGAATAAAAATTTGTTCAAACGGTCCAGGTCACATGACCAACATGGCCACCATTACCACTTATGGTATTATTCTTTAATATTTTTCTTCCGCAGAACCAATACACCTATGGCCTTGAGACTTGGTAAGTAGCATAGAGTACTAGAGTACCACCAAGACTGTTCAAATGGTGACCTTGGGTTTACCTTGACCTTTTTTGAGGGATGGTCAAATATGGGGAAATGCTAGAACATAATATTTCATGGAAAGTTTTAAAGATGTTGGCCTAAAAATGGTATATATGGTTGTCTTAATGAGTACATGAAGATTTATGAGTACAATAGGTCATGGTCATTCTTTGACTTTTGACCCAAGACTCATATTTTGACAATTTCAGACATGATAAGAAAAAGCCAACTTGCCAATTGCCCAGGTGAGCGATTCAGGGCCTCATGGCCCTCTTGTTTATTTGAACTGTTAGAAAATACTGAGGTAGTTGGAGCTAAACTCTACTTTCATTTTACAGTGAAGGGTACCGGAATATCTGTACGGATATCTTATACTCTGTTTAGACGATACCTGTTTCGATTCGGAACAGATTGCTCCGCAGTAAGGTAATCCAGAGCGAACCCACTTGTCTGTTTAGACTATACCGTTTGCGATTCGGTGCAAGCTGCTTCGCAGTCCTGAGCAAATCTGATTCAGGAAAATCCGCTATATATTTTTAACATTAATTTAACCGGATTCGCTTCGGTTTGCTGTTTAGACACGACTTTTAATCCGAAGTAAAAGTTAATTCGGTTTCGATCCAAGGTGCTCTGTGGGATTACTTTACTCCGAATTAGTTTTTAATTCGAATTAGATTTGCTAGTGTAAACGGTTAATTCGAAGCGAATTCGGTTTCGATTCGTATTAAAACTCTAGTCTAAACAGGGTATTAGTTGCATACTGCACAATTCTGCCAATTTGATTGAAGAAAACGGTCTTAGTGCGTATGTAAACAACATACATTCAGATCAGCTTGCGCACTCGCTCAGTCGATTGGTGTCATATAAACAATGTATGGAACCTGAGGAATCGGTTTTGCGAACATCAAAGACTTATCAGACTACTGACTGATCCAAGCTTACACAGTAAGCACTTGCCTGAAGATCCATGGTATCGAGCGAAGCTCTGCTTAAACAAGAGGGCCATGAGGCCCTGAATCGCTCACCTTAGCAATTGGCTTTTTTCTTATGTCTGAAATGGTCAAATTCTGAGTCTTGGGTCAAAAGTCAAAGAATGACCATGATCTCTTGTACTGATAAATCTTTATGTACTCATCAAGACAACGATATATACCGTTTTAGGCCAAAATCTTCAAAACTTTCATGAAATCTTATGTTCTAGCATTTTCCCATATTTGGCCATGCCGCAAAAAAGGTCAAGGTAAAGCCAAGGTCATCATTTGAACAACCTTGGTAGTACTCTAGTACTCCATGCTACTTACCAAGTTTCAAGGCTATTGGTGTATTGGTTCTGGAGAAGAAAAATATTAAAGGGTTCCAGCGGTTCCAGAGGAGAAGTCATTTGAAATTGTGGACGGACGGGACGGACGAACGACGGACGGCGGGCGATGGAGCCTTCCCATCCTATAAGCTCCCCCGGAGCCGCTGGCTCAGGTGAGCTAAAAAAGGCACACGAACTGAAATGTCGAGCTTTATTATGATAATAAAATATTAAAGAATGTCTCTAAACTTACATTTTTAGGTGTAACGCTTTCTTTTAACGGTAAATTTTTCCAGGCTCAAAAGTCACAAGCTGAACTAGCTGTTAAAACATAGTTTTCTCTCTCAATTCTCTGTTCGATGTTTTAAGATTAAATATATCAGAGAAAATTAAGTTATTTGATTCTATGGTTTTACTTATACTAAACTATGCCTCAGAAATTTGGGGATAACATAAGTCTCCAATCGTCGAAAAAATACATGAGCAGATCTGAATTTTTTTAAACAGATTCTCGAAGTAGGCACTAGTACAGCAAGCGCAGCCGTTTATGGAGAATTCGGCAGAGTGACTCTTATTGTTCCAAGAAAGAACTGAATATTAAAATATTGGTATACTATAATAGAAAGTCCAGACTCTTTAAAGTTTAAAATATTACAGTTTCAGATTAAGTACGATAATAGTATAAGTCGCTGGGCAAATCAAGTTAAAATGATGGGTTTATCAGGGTGGATTAAACGTCTTCGGCATTTTAGTACATTGTCAGGGGGAGAGTAAACAGAGTGTTCCATGACATTCTGGACGTCTCCATAAAACGAGCAGCTATAGCACCTGTACTCAGGGGTAGGCTATTCGCCATTCGTACCTCTAAAAACACAGAAGAATGCTTAAAACTAAAGTCACGCATAACTAACACCTAGTGGTCAACCCACTGACAAATATTGTGGACTTCCTGGCGAATG
Organism: Ctena decussata; assembly: GCA_963989385.1. Lineage (NCBI taxonomy): Eukaryota > Metazoa > Mollusca > Bivalvia > Lucinida > Lucinidae > Ctena > Ctena decussata. The sequence goes on from OZ022504.1 coordinate 9,469,753, forward strand.
ATACAAAACTTGCACGTTCCCTGGGTACATATCTCGCATTCACTGGGTGCAATATTAGCGTTCACTGGGTACACTACAACTGGTGGCTTACACGTTTACTTCGTTCACAGTGTCGCGTTCACCAATACAAATCACTCGTTCATTGATTTTCAGCGTACAATCATATAATACAGAATATCTCATAAACTAAACGACAGACAATGGCGAAATTTGTTATATTTGCAGCAATTTACTTGCTTCTACTTCTGCTTGCAGAAAACATGAAACAGGATATAGCGTATTATGGTAAAAAGAAGAAAACCTTGTTATTTCCTACCTTTTTAAGATAATGAACATAATAAAACGGGGTTTACTTGACTCCATGAGAAATTCGCAAAGGTTCATTTTCATAATATGCAACATACCTTTACAGCCAAGTTATGTATGTGTAGATGTATTTTCAGAACATCTTATATAAACATGAAAATCCGCGCAGAAGCTGACCACACACGAACATTTAAAACATTTTTACTGCGCGTTCACTGATTGGCTGCGCGTTCACTGAATTCTAGGCGACCATTGATTCCTCAGTGTGAGGGAAGGCTGATCTTGTTTCTTGTTTGCATGACCCAGATGTATTCTGGTAAAAAGGCAGACAACAAAATTTACGTCTGCAAAAAATAAAAAAAACATTTTTCAAAGCTATATGATATTTAGAATTCAAAGACTAGAGTTAAGATCCAGATATGATTGCTAATCATGAGACACCTGATCAGAATTTACACTGATTGCAAATTCAGCTACATGTATTTCCATTTTTGGTGCTTTATGTGTTAACCCTTAATGCTCCAAAAAGCAGATCACAAAATTTACGACTGCAGAAATTTAAAAAAATGTTTTGTTCAAGCTATATCATATTGAGAATTCAAAGACTATAGGGCAAACAGTGTAGATCCAGATGAGGTGGCTCATTATGAGCCACCTCATCTGGATCTACACTGTTTGCAAATTCAACAATTTTTCATTTTTTGCGCTTTAAGGGTTAACTGTCTTTACTTAATGGTAGCTTGTTTGATGGGCGTGGATGCATGTGTTTTGTTCATAATCTCTCACAATTGACATTTATAGTCAACTCTCGATATCTCGAATACTGATATCTCAAAGTATCATCTTATATCAAAAAATAAAGTTTTTACTAATTTCCTAGTTTTATTTGCATTCCAGCACGTTATCTTAAACTACTGGTACCTCAAAGTAAATTTTGTGTGACCAGAAAATTTACTTTGAGATGACACTGGTTTGGTACGAACTTTGACATTGAGATATCAAGAGTTGACTGTATGTTTTCACTGACACGCACATTTGATTTGTTATCACACAAAAGTAGATAATTTAAATAGAAAATGAGTGGAAAAGAATTTACAAGAAAGTCGAATTTCGTAAAATACATCTTTTTTTCTGAACTCAGGTTTCATACATTTATGCATATAAGCTTTTATTCATCCTAATGTTGCTAACCATTGAATTCTGTAATTTCAGTATGTGATCACACATTTAAAACATGATGTGATATTATAACTGGTAAATGACCCAGCCCTAGTCGCCACGATAACAAAATAATGGTTCTACAAGAAATAACCAATGCTTGCTGTTTCTTGTCAGCCATGTTTCCTATAGCAAGTGATTTTTTTTATCTGCCCTGCTACTGACAGGTGGAGACAAAGATGTTGCTTTTCTGGTGGTCATTAGCCCATTCCATTTGGGATACCCCTTTAGGGGTATCTGGGCAAACAGTTTGGATCCAGATCAGGCCCCACAAATGTGGGGCCTGATCTAAGATTCAAACTGTTTGCTGCCTAGACATCATTTCTACAAGAGTTGGTTAGACCAATTTTTTTTAAAATATTCTTGATTTTTGATGCAGATGACAATTTCAGCAGACGACAAAAAATACACAGAATGCAATGGGTTAGTGTCATCAGCAAAGGTTATTGGTAGAAACACTTCTTTGTGACATCACACGACAGGCAAGACATTGTGTTCAGGGAGACTCTTGTTTTTCCCTTTTTAGACTGGAATCCCATTTTAGGGACATATGCCAACAGTGCAGACCCAGTTCAGATGCCACAGAATGTGGCATCTGATCAGGGTTTACTCTGTTTGCTTACAGGAATTTCTCCACCAGAAATCCCTAAAACTAGCTATGGACTCAACCAATTGATTAGAATGAACAAGCTACTAGTTAGAAAAAAAAGGGTTAAAGATGTATTGGTATGTCTCCAAGAGGAACCAGTCTGTTCTCCCTTTTTGCAGGGTCTCTAGGACTTACAGGAAAGAATTTGCCGCCACAGAATATATTCTGTCCTTTACTGGGAGCAAATCCTCCCTTGGAAGGATTCCTCAGGGAAAGAAATATATTTCTGCTTATTCCTTTAAGCATAAAAACAAGCAAAAGAAAAAAAGGCAGCTGACAAAATTCATGTCTGCAAAATTGAAAAAAAAAAGAAGATGTTTTGTCCAATTTATATCATATTCAGAATCAAAGAGTAGTTGGCAGACATTGTAGATCAAGATGAGGTGGCTCATGATGAGCCACCTCATCTGGATCTACACTGTCTGAAGATTTAACAGTTTTTTTTAGCTCACCTGAGCCGAAGGCTCATAGGTGAGCTTATAGTATAGGCAGGCATCCGTCGTCCGTCGTCTGTCGGCCGTCGTCCGTCGTCAACATTTTCAAACAACTTCTCCGCTGAAGCCATGAGGCCAATTCTTTCCATATTTTACATATAGCATCTATAGACGGGGGGAATGAATAATTATGTTTTTTGTTCCATTGGCATAAGAACTCAGGTTGCTATGGCAACTTATAGTTTCCATTGACTTATAATGGGAAAAGTGGTAATTGGCAATTTTTGCTGTCTCACTGCAGTTATTTAGAATTTTTTTCTACAGAAATGTTTATTGAGTAGTCCTCTATGATTCATAAGAATTTTGTCCAAATCGCTAAATTTGATTGGTTGCCATGGCAAAATAAAGGGTAAATTTTCGAAAAAATAAAAAAAAATCTTCTTCTCAGAAGCCATAAGAGGGATGAAGCTGATACTTTGCTTATATGTTAATGACATTAGCCTCTACATAAATTGTGTTTTTTGTTCCCATCCCATAAGAACTCTGGTTGCTATGGCACCTTATGGTTTCCATTGACTTATAATGGGAAAAGTGGAAATTGGCAATTTTTGCTGTCTCACTGCAGTTGTTTAGAATTTTTTTCTGCAGAAATGTTTATTGAGTAGTCCTCTAAGATTCATATGTTTTTTGTTCAAATCGCTGAATTTGATTGGTTGCCATGGTAAAATAAAGGGTAAATTTTCGAAAATATATAAAAAAAATCTTCTCCTCAGAAGCCATGAGAAGGATGCAGCTGATACTTTGCATATATGTTTAAGACATTAGCCTCTACATAAATTGTGTTTTTTGTTCCAATCCCATAAGAACTCTGGTTGCTATGGCAACTTATAGTTTCCATTGACTTATAATGGGAAAAGTGGAAATTGGCAATTTTTGCTGTCTCACTGCATTTATTTAGTATTTGTTTCTATAGAAATGTTTCTTGAGTAGTCCTTTACAATTAATATGAATTTTGTCCAAATCGCTAAATGAGATTGGTTGCCATGACAAAATAAAGGGTAAATTTTCGAAAATCTATTCAAAAATCTTCTCCTCAGAAGCCATAATAGGGATGCAGCTGATACTTTGCATACGTATTAATGACATTAGCCTGTACCTAAATTATGTTTTATATTATTGTTGCCCATGTAAATTCATTGCTATGGAAACTTAAATTTTCCATAGCCTTATGATGGGGAAAGTGGAAATTTGGCATTTATTTCTGTGATACTGCAGATATTTTGACATAAACTTTACAGAAATGTTCCTGGAGTAGTCCTACCAGCAATATGAATTTTGCCCAAATCCCTGATTTTGGTTGGTTGCCATCGCAACGGAAAGGCTAAATTGTTGGGGTTTTTTTTGCCAAAAATCTTCTCAGAAGCCATAAAGGGAGATAAAGCTGAATCTTTTTAGCATAAAATGTTTGTGATGTTATCCTCTACATAAATGGGTGTTTCATTGCTGTTGTGCATGTTGTTTTGTTGCTGTGGCAATTTAAAGTTTTTTCAGCATAACCTCAGTGCTCAGGTGAGCTACAGGACCAATGGTCCTCTGGTTTTATTGAATGTTCTCATTGTGAGAATGACATGAAAAATATGAGCATGGAGTCATCCATCATTTTCTTGTTGGTTTGTTTGTGTGTGTGTGCGTGTTTATGTTGTATTTTTTCACAAACAACATTCAAGTATACTACTCAAAAGAATTTTTGCATCACCTTATATTTTCCCCTGGATATAATGCTAAATCAACTTATTTCCAAGAGGTAAACAAGAAAGGAATGCCTCTGTTTTGTTTTGTTGTATCTGAAACTCACTCACATACGTCTCTGTAAACACCTGACAAAATTGAGGACAGAACTAACCCCCACTGGGGTATATAAAAGTTTCTGACTGGCTAGTGGTATTATAGCTCTAAACAAACCATATAGCAAATCGTCCTGACTTATACTTTTACTTTTTAAAAGTCTATATCTACCAAGACAGACAGAACCCGAAGACCAACTTTTCACATTTATAATACCGAAACATTGTACAGTTAATCATACACAATGACCATGTATTTCATTGCTACTCATATGACTTTTACACAGGTGAAATATGACAGTTTTGCATTAGCTGTATGGAAAAAAAGTATGGTGATGCAAAACTTCTTTTGAGTAGTATATATAAATCTTTAATGCAGTCAGCTATATCTGATAATGTATCTATTTTTTACAGAATGTGAAAGATGATGGCACCCATGTTTGGAGATTAAAACACTTCAATAAACCAGCCTTTTGTAACCTGTGTCTCAACTTATTAGTAGGATTGGGTAAACAGGGCCTAAGTTGTACATGTAAGTATTTCTTCAGGGCTAGTTTTAAGGCCCTGTTATCAGCCTTCATCTCCTAAGTTTTAGTTATAGGATTTGGCCTCAACTCATTAGTAGGATGAGGTGAACAGGGTCATATTTAAGGCCCTGATATCAGCCTTCATTTCCTAAGTTTTAGCAGTAAGATTAGGTGAACAGGGCCTAAGTTGAAGATATAAGTTATCAGCCTTCATTGCCTAAGCTTTATTAGAAGGATTTGGTGAAGACAGCCTACCGGTAAGTTGTATACATAAGTTTTACTTCAAGACCATATTTAAGGCAGTGTTATCAATCTTCAGGGCCTTAGTTTTAGCAGTAGGATTTGGTGAACAGGGCCTAAGGAGTATATGTAAGTGTTAATACAGGGCCAGTTTTTAGGCTCTGTTTCCAACCATCAGAGCCTGAGCTCATTGTCATGGACAATCAACTTTCAGAGCTAAGACTTAGCCCTGAAGGCTTATGGCAGATGGCATTTACTTTTTCATGAACATGTACCATATTTCTTTGGTAATAAGGTGGAGATGTTTCCTTTCCAAAAGAGTTCCAAAACTCTAGATCCATCTTATAAGACAGAACTAGATCTTTGGGATTTTTGGGAAGGGAAAACCCCATAATATAGCAGAACTACAGACTGATTTAGATATCTGGAATGAGGAAAGCCTTGTTTTATAGCCCAATAAATGCAGTACTAAATAGAGGACCTTACATGAGTGCTCATGACTTGTGTTATTGAGTTTATCAAAAGAGTTGGGGAAAAGGATAAGATGCGAGGTTATGCCGAGCATCTTACCGGTTTTCTCCAACGAGTTTAATAAATTCAATAATACAGGAGCACGAATGCAAGATTCTATTTATCATATGACACTAAAATCGCATTTTGTTAGCAAATTTTGCACTAAAACGCCACAATTTCGCCATTAGAAAAGGCGACGTTTTATGAACGTCAACACATAACGTTATGAAGTCATTTGCATATTTAATCCACTAGTGGATTATCGTTTTTAATGCATGGCTTTATTACACTCTCAGATGCGACATCATATGATAAATAAGAATTATACTTGGCCAGTTTCAATAAATTTATTGAGGGTTTTTCTGCTACCCGTGTGAAATCTGATATTATTTTATAGACTGCTGAAGTGCTAGAAAGCCAGGACCTTAGTTTTATTTATAGCCTGATAGCTGGTTTAACGGCGTCCATACAAGAGCACAGCATTATATGTGTCAGAATAGCATTATATTGAAACTAAACTACAAAACAATACAAGGCAGAGCATTAAGGCTCCCAAATACTCTTCCTTGGATGCCTTTGCTTGTGTATGATTGTACAAAATGGCATTATAATGAATGACATTTTATTGATGCTCTTTTGTTACAAAGGAGCATCAATATAATGCCATTCATTATAATGCCATTTTCTATCTGTTTCTTTCAGTTTGTAAATATACTGTTCACGAGCGTTGTGTACACAGGGCCCCGGCTTCCTGTATTACAACTTATGTAAAGTCGAAGAAAACCTCTCAAGTAAGTCAGGCAAGTCATAGTCACCATGACGATCTGGTGGCGCCATCTTTCTGCTGTCTTCTGCTGACCTTTGTGTACTCGGCTGCTGCTTGGTGTTGGGCTTCCATCTACTGCCTACGACTACAACTGTCTTCTGCACTTTGACTTCCATATTCTACACGGAATTAAATGACTTGAAAATATATTATAGGTTTGAGAAATTCACCCTTTTCCATTGTATAAATTTCAGGTAACACCTCACTTATAATTCGAGGGGAGCATGGCATACACTGTATGCCATGCTCCTCTTGCATTAGAAGTGAGATAATGCCATAGATCTGTTACCATAGCTACTATGGAATTACAAACTGTTGTTCTATTTAACTTGGCAGACTTACCTCTCAATGATGTCACTCAGACATCAATACGAACTCTTAGTTGCTATGGTAACAGATGTATGACATCACTGGTTCAGGAGTATGGCAAACATTGTATGCTATGCCAATTTTTCAATGACATTACAAACTGAAATTCTTTCAATAGAAACTTAAGATTTTCTCAAACAAATAATTATTGTCAAGTCATTTAATTCCTTGTTATTCTAACTAGCATCTATACCTACAGCTACATACTTCCACCTTTTGTTTCTAATCACACATCTGTATCTGGAACCATTATCTTAACAAGTATAAACACCATAACATAAATAAACACCTGCACCTTCTAATGATTTAGTGCATCTAAACTTGCATCTTCACTAGCAATTCCTGTCTTAGGTTTAGCTACTACTGCATCTGCTACTCTCATCCTTTTAACTTTTAAGCATGCCCAGAGCTCTAGATAAGAGGGAGTATTTGGTGATAATTAGGGATAATTTTTGTTAATTCTGCATAAAAACATATGTTGTGACCCCTCATCTGAACCGTCTCGACGAGACGGTTCAGATGAGTGGTCACAACATATGGTTTCGATGAGAAATAAGAAAAATTATCCTTAATTATCATCAAATACTCCCTCTTATCTAGAGCTCTGATGCCTCAGTCTCTTTCTTCAACTGCCATCTCACATTTAGGTATTGCACATAATCTCCAAGCATCCATCTGCTTATCAGCATAATGTAATGTGCTTATCAGCAGATCTGTTACTTTCATTTTGAGTTCTGAAATAACATTGTTTTAATATCTTAAGTTAAAACTTCCATTTTAAAATCAGCATTCTACATGTACATATATAAACACAATTCTACAGATTTATATATTCCATTCCTACAACAGCAATTTTGAACTATATATCCAGTCTCCAACTTTAGCACTTTGAAATGGAGAGCATCCAATTCTTACAAGATGTATGTACTAAGGAGAGATGAATAAGTATCATATTGACTGCATCTTTTAATTATATTGAAGAAAACTGGAATTTAAAATGTTTTGAGATAGTTCATACAAAAAGTCTAAAGACTGGGGAAAAAAATTAAAAAGAGGCATGCCAAAAGAGTGAAAATTAGAATATGTATAAACGCTAACTTATATGTGTTTTGAAAATTTCCAAGAAATGTATATTAGGGAAGTTTTTCTTCAATAAAAAAAAAAAAAAAAAAAAAAAAAAAAAATTGAAAGTTGCAGTCAGGCTAAATTCAGTAGTAATACTTTTCTGTTTTGTTTTAGAGATTCTGTTTCTGCATTTAGTGTGATTAAGTGTGATGGTTTATTTCTTTAATACAGTTCTTTCGACTTTCCTTATTTAACTTTTCCTCTGTTTCTGCCTTCTGGATTCATGTCTTCTGCATATTCTTTAATTTGTTTAAGGCATGTTTATTTCTCTGTAAACATACGAGCAGCAACATTTCAAAAACAACAAAGTAGCATGTGCCATCAGCAAAAAATCAGATCAGCCTGGGCATTCGCCCAGTCTGATCAGTGTCTTTGCTGTCTGCATGGAGGTAGCTTAGACCCTTAGCTACCCTTTAAGTGCATAGCAAAGACTCTGATCAGAATGAGTGAATGCCCAGGTTGATTAGTGTCTTCACTGGGCGCACATGCCACTTTGTTGGTTTTGCCATGTTGTGGCTCTATTAAGGTGTTAGTGGGTCTAGAAGCATTCTGGATAATCAGAGTAGCAGGGACAATTTTCTAAATCTCTTCATATAGACATATGTAGTGGATGCTGTCTTCAAGTGTTTAAGGATGCTTTCATCTTTTATATTATTTGGATCCTTTTGAAACAAATCTGTCTTTGAATCGACTGCCCAATTAAAATTAAGAACTGACAGTATGCTTTTTTCTGGTTTCGTCACCAGATATTGTCAGGGTCACTGACGAGGCTTTATTAGCCGAAACTATGTAGTCTGGCCCATGTTCCTACTTCTGTATGTATTCTCTGCTCTTGAAAGAACTTTTTAAGATTCTAATTTTACTATGGTACAGAAGGTCATAGGTCCCTCGAAAGAACAAAGGTAAAATTACTTTTTCTAGGTGTTGCAATACTAATGCACATTATGGTATTTCCTATTACATTAAGTACATGTACTGTAAATATTGAGCATGCATAGTTCTTTCTATAATGGACTGTTCCATGTTACAACTTAGACAAATCCATTAATTAAAACAGGGAACTTTTTATAAACTGTTCATAACTAGTAAAAGACTTGAGAACAGTACAGGACTAGCACTTTGAAGGAGATTCCCTACAACTATGCAATTTGCTTTGGAGGAACAGTCTTACAAAGACTGTTCCTCCAGAGCAAATTTCATAGTTGTAGGGAATCTCCTTTATAGAAATTCAGCCTTAGCAACATCATAGCAACGGCTTAAGTCGTTTTATGAATACGGCCCCTGGTCTAGTCCTGTACTGTTTACTTGTGCACTTCTAACGAACATTTCAAGTAATTGTGGTATGCATACATTGTAGGTGATGAACCATCACTGGGTAGAGGGCAACTGTCCGGGTCGCTGTGACAAGTGCCGAAAGTCTATCAAATCCTATAATGGCATTACTGGGCTGCACTGTCGATGGTGCCATTTATTGGTAAGTCTGGTTTCCATGGGAATAAACTTGGTGAAGGGAAACTGTTCGTGGCACAAGTGCTGAAAGTCTATCGAATCCTATAATGGCATTACTGGGCTGCACTGTAGATGATACTTTATATATTGGTATGTTTAGAGGATTATGACATGTTTTGGGAAAGCATGCAATAACAACACCAGCAGTCAAAGATATATTCATGTACTGTATAAGTAGAGCTGCCTATAATGTGACTGAGTAAGTCAGTAGCAATTCTAATGCACTTAAGAATATAACGTGATGTCTGATTTGATAACATTAAAAATTTGTGACAGTATATCCTGCATTCTAATGCACTTACAAATGTAACGCGACGTCTGATTGGATAACGTCAAAAATTTGCGACAGTATATTCTGCGATATACTGTCGCAAACCCGACGTCATTAAGTAACATCGCTTCTCATAGGCTGACGTTTGGTTTTACGCTGCTGAAAGCGCCTGCAATGGGCGCAAAGAATTACACTTTGAAAGGTAAAAATGTGAAAAAGTGCATTAGAATGGGGATAACTATATTGAAAATTGTCATTTGGGGAGGTAAATCGTTGGTTTTATGGTCGCAGATTCCGTTTTATGGCTCCGCTGGCGCGTCGCCGTAAAACAAAATTTCCAACCATAAAACTGACGATTTTGCGGAGCGGTAAAACGGAATCTGCAACCATAAAACCAACGATTTACCTCCCCAAATGACAATTTTGAATACAGTTATCCCCTAAATACACTATCAAAATCCTGACATCAGTAAGAAACATCTCTTCTCTTTGCTGACATCTGGTTATATATTGCTGAATTACTGATTGTTTTATAGCTTTGCTATTGCATCATTTTAAAACAAAATTTGCAACTATAAAAGCATAAATTTACCTCCCAAACAGCAATAATTAGTACAGTTATCCCCTAATTTTGATGAAGATTGGGGCCTGTTAAACAAAATCAGTAGACATCATTTAGAAATCGCCTTGCATAAAAACATGCTGTTGTAGTCTGTCACAGAACTGTCCCTTGAAGGAGGTTTGATGAAGGGCACCAGCCCAAGTCTTTATTTTGATCACTGTCTAATCAGACATTACATTTACATATTTTGTTCTTGCTTTCCTGTTTCAGTTACATAATAAATGTGCATCCCAAGTGAAACCCGAGTGTGATTTAGGACAATTCAGGGAACATGTGCTGCCCCCTACGTCCATATGTCCAGCTGTGTTGGTGAGTTACTTTTCTCCTAGTTTTAAACATCCAGGGTAGGCCCTCGGCTCACAGAAGAAAGTTTTATCATATATGAACATATGATGGTTTTCATGTATATGCATACAGCCAGTGACTGGTTTCATATATAGGCACACAATCAGTCTGTTGTTATCTAAGGTAATGATCCTAAATATTCGGACAGACAGATCAAAGCAAACATTGTAAACCCAGATCAAACTGCTCCTCAAGGAGCAGTTTGATCAGGGCCTACAATATTCACCATTCACTAAGCATCATTTGGATGCATTAACGTATGTAATATCCACTTTCTAAGAGTTTTGGAACAATAATTGTCCAACTTCCGTGTGTCCAAAATTTTAGGGTCATTATGGTATTAGTTGAGTATATTCCTGAGATCTTATACATGATATATTCTGAGCCGCTTATAGGGAGATATGATGTATCAGATAGGGAGAACAATTGACTCTTAAAGCACCAAAAAAAATAAAAAATACATATAGTTGAATTTGCAAGCAGGGTAGATCCAGAGGAGGTAACAATACATGTAGTTGAATTTGCAAGCAGGGTAGATCCAGAGGAGGTAACAATACATGTAGTTGAATTTGCAAGCAGGGTAGATCCAGAGGAGGTAACAATACATGTAGTTGAATTTGCAAGCAGGGTAGATCCAGAGGAGGTAACTTATAATCAGTTACCTCATCTGTGTTTATGGGTATACACTGTTTGCTCTCTAACCTATAAATTTTCAAAAGGATATGTCTTAGACAAAACATTATCATTTAAAATTTCAGATGCAAATATTATGTTGCTTGCATTATTGATGCCATAAGAGTTAAACAAGGAAATTCTGGTTGTTGTCTTTAAAGATTTGAAATCGGAAATACTTCAGGTCTTCATAATAGGATTCTATCTAATATTGGGGAAAGTGAGATATGACATGTATGGGATAAAGCAACTAGCCTTGGTTCCATCTTTTTTTCTACAGACAAAAGCTTGAATGTGTCATAATTTCTACATCCTGTGGTATAATTTAGTGATACTTTGAACAAAGGTATATCAGGTTGCTATGGGTGTTGTGAACAATATAAAAGAAAAAGCACCTTGCACAATACTTTATAATTTATCTCCATCATATTTTTTCGTTGTTCCATGTGCTTTCCTGTACTAAACTTTGTAAGGTAGAAAGTCTAAAAATTGGGTCACATAAAATAATTACCATTACTGTCATTAATGTTTTTTACAGGACCGTGGTCGAGGTAAGGGAGATAAGCGAAGTCTAACCAGAACAGATTCTACAACATTTGAAAGCTCTGCGGTAGGTTCAAGAGGGTTTAGTTTACTACTTTGGTGTTGTATGTGACCACTGGCAATTAGGATTACATGTGAAGAGCGCATTTTCACCACTTATTATCTTGCCAGCGATAAGCAAAAAATGAGAAATGATTTATGTCCAGTTTTCTGATTGAGTTGTTAGTGATTGGCGGGTAAATTTCTGGGAATTGCTCTATAAAACAATATATTTTTTATTCAGTATTAAGCTTTTAATTTATACTTTCAGAACTCATTGAGTAATTTATAATAATTATTAATGATAATCAATACTAATTATCAAAACTCATTATATATTGCTTATATATCGGTGTCACACGCTATTAATAGGTATGTTTTAACAAACACAAAACTGTATTAACAATATGATTTGTGCATCTATAATGACCTGGTTTGTGGCTTTTCATATGCATGATTCAGGGCAATACTCCATCACTACAGAAACAAGCGGCAAGTTTGCAGTTGCAGGTATCGATGAAGTCATGTATACAAGAGATATACAGATTCAGATAGAGTAGGCAGCATTTAGTAAAAGAAATTTAGTGAAAATAATCTGACTTGTGAACTGCTGCTAAAGGTTCGGCAAAAATTGAGGATTATCATGGCTGATAAGAGGATTTTATAGAAATGCATTGTGTGTGTAGGAATCAGCAAGGTAATGTTGAGGGGGCGGAAAAATAATGCCCAAACATTTTCATTATTTTTGTAGCATTGTGGTAGTATTTATGCAATAATAACAATCAAGCATGGTTTTTCATTGCATTAACATTTGCCAGGTCCTTTGGGGGCTGTTGAAAACCAAGGCCTTTCAACAATTCCCTTGGGATTTGGCAATGTTAATGCATGAAAAGCCATGTTAGATCCCCATATTACACACTTTGATTATAGGTGCATTGTGTATCTAGGGCATAAACTTTTGTTAGCTTTTCTAACCTGTTAATTAATGTATGGACCGCAGTGTGATAACTCATAGACAGGTTGGACTCTCTTAGTAATTGTATGTTCTTTACATAGTATGACATTGTGGTCATTTTGGTATAGAATGTATCCATTTTCCAATTTCAACCGGCCCATTTTGTTCTTAAATAGATATATGCTGCGATTGGCAAACAGTGTAGACATTGATCAGGCTGCTTTTGGAGCAGCCTGATCAGGATCTACTGTGTTTGCTCATGCAAATATCTAGGTAACTACTATATTCAGACTGAATCATTTATTTTTCAGGGTCAGAGTTCATTTCAAATTACACCATTAGAGAATTCCCACCCTCTGCTGGTGTTTGTTAATCCTAAAAGTGGGGGTAAACAAGGTAGCAAGTAAGTATTAAAGTCATGACTTAAAATTGCTCTGAGACGAGAAAAACTTAGTGAGATAAAATTTTGTTTTTCTGTTAGTAAGATGTGGCATGTATGCAGCCCTTTTCTGTTTGTCAGGAGTTCTTGACTTATTTGTTTTCATAGTGCCACATTGGCATTGCTACATCATATTAGTATGCAGTAGAACTTCAGTGGCTTGGACCCTGATAGCTTGTTAACCCAGACTAGCTAGAACTCGTTCTTATGTCCCTAGAGGTCAGTTTGTAAAGAAACTGACCCTTGATGGCTAGAACTAGCCTTGGCTGGAGCTAATTTCATGGCCCCAAGCCTGTTCGAGCCATTGAAGTTCTATTGTATATAACTTGACTGTGAATGGGTACACTTTCAGGGGAAGCAACTGTGTCATTTCATTTTTGCTTCCCTATTCAGAAGGGGTCAATTCTTGAATTAAAGTGTTTGCTCCTCCGTGAACACATTCTTTCCTTTAAGAGTAGACCCCATTTTGGAAAGGCCAAATTGTCCAGAGGAGCAAACAGGAAATTAGGAGCAAACAGGAAATTATAGAAGGTGTTCCCTTTTGTAAATATGGTGGTAAAATATTGAGGTGTGCCCTTCAGGAGTATGATAATAGCAAGAAAAAAAAAACACTGCTCTTTAGTTTGATTAGACATTGATGGATGATAGATGGAATTTCTACACCCTTTTCAACAGTATTTCAGTCACATATAGATTATGATAGGATGATAATCAAAGGATGTGTTCATTGGAACCTTGTTAACTGTGAGAAGAATTCTGTTGCCAGCAGGATTCCAGTACTGTTCAGAACTCCAGATAAGAAGGGTTAAAAGGGATAATTTAGGGATAATTTCCCTTATTTTTCCATAAAAACATATGTTGTGACCTCTCATTAGAACTGTCTCGCGGAGACAGTCCTAATAAGGGATCATGACATATGTTTTTGTTGAAAAAATTAGAAAAATAGTCACTGAATTATCCTTTCTACCCCTTCTAATCTGGAGCTCTGACTGGTAGTACAGTAAGCCAGCACTGAACCATCTATGCTACTTAGGCTGTGTTTGATTAGTCATATAGCAAGCCTACAATATAGTATGAGATACTGCCGCAATTGACCTGTTGCCACCTGTCATTCAAATTATGCATTGACCAGTCAGATAAGACCAACACATAGGGCAAACAAATGCACATGTGTTTTTGAGACAATAGTTGCTTTTGTAAAATTCACTGGCACAAAATTGAAAGGCAGAGCGATAAGAGCCTTTGCCTAAGGCCAATTTTCATAGAAATGTCTCTGGAGTATCTGTAGCATTAATCTCCCTTTATTAGCTCACCTGAGCCGTAGGCTCACAAGGTGAGCTTATAGTATAGGGAGGCTCTGTTGTCCGTCGTCCGTCGTCCGTCGTCGTCCGTTCACATTTTCAAACAAGAATATCTCCATAACCACTTGGCCAATCATGGTCAAATTTTATGTGTAGCATTGTTGGGTTGGGGGATTGCCTGCATAAGGTTTAAGGGCAGATTGGGTTGGAACTCTGGTTGCCATGGCAACATATAGCTCCCATAGACTTATAATGGGAAAAACTTAAAAAAATCTTCTTCTCTGAAACCATGAGGCCCAAAGCTTATATATTTAGTATGAAGCAATGGTTAGTAGTCCCCGACATAAATCCTGCCAATCAAGCCCCTGGGGTCCAAACTGGCCACGCCCCGGGGGTCATTAGCTCCCATAGACTTACAATGGGAAAATCTTAAAAAAACTTCTTCTCTGAAACCATGAGGCCCAGAGCTTATGTATTTAGTATGTAGCAATGGTTAGTGGTCCCCAACATAAATCCTGCCAATCAAGCCCCTGGGGTCAAAACTGGCCACACCCCAGGGGGTCTTTTGTTTATATAGAGCTATATAGCTAAATAACTTTCAAAAATCTTCTTCTTTGAAACCATGAGGCAGAGAGCAAAGACATTTAGTGTGTAGTGATGTTTAGTAGTCCTCTACATAAATCCTGCCAACCATGCCCCTGGGGTCCAAACTGGCCACGCCCCTGGGGTCATTAGCTCCCATAGACTTACAATGGAAAAGTCTTAAAAAATTCTTCTTCTCTGAAACCATGAGGCCCAGAGCTTATGTATTTAGAATGTAGCAATGGTTAGTGGTCCCCAACATAAATCCTGCCAATCAAGCCCCTGGGGTCAAAACTGGCCACACCCCAGGGGGTCTTTTGTTTCTATAGAGCTATATAGCTAAATAACCTTCAAAAATCTTCTTCTTTGAAACCATGAGTTTGAGAGCAAAGACATTTAGTATGTAGCAATGTTTAGTAGTCCTCTACATAAATCCTGCCAACCATGCCCCTGGGGTACAAACTGGCCACGCCCCGGGGGTCATTAGCTCCCATAGACTTACAATGGAAAAATCTTAAAAAAATCTTCTTCTCTGAAACCATGAGGCCCAGACCTTATGTATTTAGTATGTAGCAATGGTTAGTGGTCCCCAACATAAATCCTGCCAATCAAGCCCCTGGGGTCAAAACTGGCCACACCCCAGGGGGTCTTTTGTTTATATAGAGCTATATAGCTAAATAACCTTCAAAAATCTTCTTCTTTGAAACCATGAGGCAGAGAACAACGACATTAAGTGTGAAGAGATGTTTAGTAGTCCTCTACATAAATCCTGCCAACCATGCCCCTGGGGTCCAAACTGGCCACGCCCCGGGGGTCATTAGCTTCCATAGACTTACAATGGAAAAATCTTTAAAAAATCTTCTTCTCTGAAACCATGAGGCCCAGACCTTATGTATTTAGTATGTAGCAATGGTTAGTGGTCCCCAACATAAATCCTGCCAATCAAGCCCCTGGGGTCAAAACTGGCCACACCCCAGGGGGTATTTTGTTTCTATAGAGCTATATAGCTAAATAACCTTCAAAAATCTTCTTCTTTGAAACCATGAGGCAGAGAGCAAAGACATTTAGTGTGTAGCGATGTTTAGTAGTCCTCTACATAAATCCTGCCAACCATGCCCCTGGGGTCCAAACTGGCCACGCCCCGGGGATCATTAGCTCCCATAGACTAACAATGGAAAAATCTTAAAAAATCTTCTTCTCTGAAACCATGAGGCCCAGAGCTTATGTATTTAGTATGTAGCAATGGTTAGTGGTCCCCAACAAAAATCCTGCCAATCAAGCCCCTGGGGTCAAAACTGGCCACACCCCAGGGGGTCTTTTGTTTCTATAGAGCTATATAGCTAAATAACCTTCAAAAATCTTCTTCTTTGAAACCATGAGGCTGAGAGCAAAGACATTAAGTGTGAAGAGATGTTTTGTAGTCCTCTACATCAATCCTGCCAACCATGCCCCTGGGGTCCAAACTGGCCACCCCCTGGGGGTCATTAGCTCCCATAGACCTACAATGGAAAAATCTTAAAAAATCTTCTTCTCTGAAAGCATGAGGCCCAGAGCTTATGTATTTAGTATGTAACAATGGTTAGTAGTCCCCAATATAAATCCTGCCAATCAAGCCCCTGGGGTCAAAACTGGCCACACCTCAGGGGGTCTTTTGTTTATATAGAGCTATATAGCTAAAGAACATTCAAAAATCTTCTTCTCTGAAACCATGAGGCAGAGAGCAAAGACATTTAGTATGTAGCAACGTTTAGTAGTCCTCTACATAAATCCTGCCAACCATGCCCCTGGGGTCCAAACTAGCCACGCCCCGGGGTCATTATCTCCCATAGTCTTACAATGAGAAAATCTTAAAAAATCTTCTTTTTTGAAACAATGAGGCCCAAAGCTTTTATATTTTGTATGTAGCAATGGTTAGTGGTCCCTCACAAAAATCCTGCCAATCAAGCTCCTGGGGTCCAAACTGGCCACGCCTCAGGGGTCCTTAGCTCCCATAGACTTACTATGGGAAAACATTAAAAAATCTTCTTCTCTGAAACCATGAGGCCCAGAGCTTATGTATTTAGTATGTAGCAATGGTTAGTGGTCCCTAATATCAATCCTGCCAATCAAGTCCCTGGGGTCCAAACTGGCCACACCTCAGGGGGTCTTTTGTTTATATAGAGCTATATAGCTAAAGAACAACAGAGCCTGTATAGCTAATTTAAGAACCTTCAAAAGTCTTCTCCTCTGAAACCATTAGGCAGAGAGCTAAGATATTTAGTATGTAGCAATGTTTAGTGGTCCTCTACATAAATCTTGCCAACCATGCCCCTGGGATCCAAATTGGCCACACCCCAGGGGGTCATTAGCTTTCATAGACTTATAATGGGGAAAAAAATAAAAAAAAATCTTCTTCTCTGAAATCATAAGACCCAGAGCTTATATATTATAATAAAGCAAAGTTTAGTGGTCCCCTACATAAATCCTGCCAACCAAGTCCCTTGGGTCAAAACTTACCATACCGAGTGGGGGTCGGGGGTTGGGTCAGATTGTTACTCAGGTGAGCGATTCAGGGCCTCATGGCCCTCTTGTTATTGAAAGTATATAGCGCTATATCTTTGTACAAAGACATTTTGTTAATATGTTTGACTGTAATTCACTCATAAAATGATATTTTATTTTCTTTCAGAATAATCCGAAAGTTTCAGTATTTATTAAATCCAAGACAAGTTTATGATCTTATGAAAGGCGGTCCATCAGTAGGGTAAGTAGATCAAATAAGATGAGCAGTCACTTATACAAAAATGGTACTTATCACAAAATGCATGATTTCCAACAATTGGCATTGGTGACAAGCAAAGGCTGTGATCAGACTGCACTTGAGTGCAGTCTGATCAGAGCCTTTGTTTGTCACTGCACTTAAGTGCAGCCTGATCAGAGCCTTCGTTTGTCACTGCTTTTAAGTGCAGCCTGATCAGAGCTTTTGTTTGCCACTGCACTTAAGTGCAGCCTGATCAGAGCCTTTGTTTGCCACTGCACTTAAGTGCAGCCTGATCAGAGCCTTTGTTTGTCACTGCACTTAAGTGCAGCCTGATCAGAGCCTTTGTTTGTCACTGCTCTTAAGTGCAGCCTTATCAGAGCCTTTGTTTGTCACTGCACTTAAGTGCAGCCTGATCAGAGCTTTTGTTTGTCACTGCACTTAAGTGCAGCCTGATCAGAGCCTTTGTTTGTCACTGCGCTTAAGTGCAGCCTGATCAGAGCCTTTGTTTGTCACATCAGCCATCTATGGAAGTGGCCCAAGCCACAGAGCCAAGGTTTCTGATTTCCCCATGTAAATGAGAAAGATGATCTGAATATCACATGACAATATTGCCACATAACCCACATAAATGGAACACTGGAACAGGTTAAACAGCCTCAGTAGGTGCATTCTGGTAGTAGTCTCTAGGTTTTGGTCCGGGGATGAAACACGATGGATTGAATTTGTAATGTAACACCATGGATCGAAAGTGGTTGGAAGTCACATAATATAGCTCATATGTGACCAACAAAGGCATCGGCACAGTCTGATCAGAGCCATTGCTGTTTGCAAACAACAGTATAAACTTAAAGCAGGCACAAAATGAAGGTTCTAACTTACCTGCACAGATTCACAGACTTTCAGTCTAGTCTGAGTCATCTTTGTTCACAAATATGAGCCACAACACGACAAATCAACAAAGTGGCATGTGCGCCAGCCAAGACTCAGATCAGTCTGGGCATCCGCCCAGTCTGATCAGAGTCTTTGCTGTCCGCATGGAGCTAGCTTAAACTCTTGCCTACCCTTTTAGTGCAAAGCGAAGACTCTGATCAGACTGGGGGGATGCCAATGCTGATCTGAGTCTTCGCTGAACGCACATCCATTTTGTTGGTTTTATCGTGTCGCGGCTCATATATAAAGCACATTTTGCATGACATGGTTAATACTATCATATTTATAGTATATATTCAGAAAAAAAATAGCAAACAGCATATACCCAAATCAGACAGTGGTGGTAGGATCAGGCAAAGATGCCATGAAACTTTGGCATTGGGCCGTCCTACTTGTACTGGCTTAAAGTAGGGCAAGGCATACTGTGCTTGCAGTAGGTACAGGTGGGGGGCTGTTTGGATATCTTTTCCTGTCATCTATTCTATCTCTATTCTGTTCCCTTTCAGTAGGAGACGGCTCAAAAAAGACTGAAATACAGTATCATAGGGTTGATTAGCCAAAAAAAGACTGCTTCTGGTCATGGTCCTCACTGATTGCCTGCATTTTGATATAGGCACCGAAGATAGTATAAAATGGCTTAAATCAGATCTACAGAACGACAAGTTTAAGAGAAATGTATCAATATGAGTATGTAGGGTAGATATGGTGAATGCATAATCTTACGGTTTGTGAAAGTTAAACAAAAAGAATACAATGGATATCTTTTTATCATATGATGATGCTGTTATTCAGTGGCTAATGTCATAAAAATTGTATGACCACAGGTGTAATAACACTTTGGTGCGTACACGTAACGTCACTGACAACGTCCATGTCAACAATGCGTTTTTTTAATGAAATTATGTTCAGTTACAAGGCATTGAAATCCCATTTTAAAGGGTCATATGATAAACAGAATCTTACACTGGTGGTCATTTCATATGAAATTTATGAAACTCGCCAAAGGCTCGTTTCATAAATTTCATATGAAATGACCACGAGTGTAATCCTCTATTTCTGTCATTACTTAGAAATTACTTAGTAAAGCATTTTTAGCCCCTCATAATGAAGGATAATAAAGAATGTGATGTTTTTATTTTCAGTTTACAGTTTTTCAAAGATGTTCCCAATTGTAGAATATTAATCTGTGGCGGAGACGGCACTGTAGGATGGTTGTTAGAGGCCATGGGTGAGTACATTATAGGAGTTGGAAATTTAGGCTTGAAATACTATAGAAATCCTAACTGGCCAAGCCAGCATTATTTTGACCATTTGGGATGTATTGGAGCATCTGTAGGTAGCCTTATAAATGTTCTTAAATAGCTTCAGTGGCCAAGCAATATTTTGGCCATTTAAGCTATTTTAGATTCAGCAATATTTGGGCCATTTAAGCTATTTAAGAACATTTATAGGCCTAAAGGGAAGCATTATTTGGCTGTTTAGGCTATTTTGGAGCATCTATTGTCCTAAACGAGTTGGAAGTTAGACCTATAAATGTGCCTTCAAGGCCAAAGTAGAGCATATTATGGTCATTCAGGCTATTTTAGAGCATACATAGGCCTTAAAAAAGCATGATCATGTAGGCTAATTCAGAGTATTTATAGGACAACTTTAGCTATTAAGGCTATTTTTAAGTTTTTGTATGTTCAACATTTATTGAAGTTTAGGCCCTATAAATATTTGAACAGCCTAAATGGCCAAAGTAACAGTAGAGCATATTTAAGCAATTTTAGAGCACACCGACTATCACTTTGATTTGTTTTCGCGAAAATTTTATTTCCTTATACTTATACTGCTTATACCGCCCAGAGCATCTTTCGGCATGGCCTGTGAAAAAGGAATAATTTTGCAGCAAAGAGCAAAAGTGCCAGAATAAAACCTGCTTGAATTCAGTTTTCAGTACCCTAAAAGTTCTAAGTATTGAGGCAGACAGATTTTGACAAGCAGTGCAGACCCAGATCAGACTGCTCCCAAGTTTTAGAATGTTTATGGTTTATATTTAAGCACCAAATATAAATTGACCTGATATGTTCTTCTTATAAAACTGCCAAATGGTGACCCATCTTGTATGAAGTATGTCACAGCTGATTCTCCATTTCTTCTTCTTTTGATATTTCAGACAAGCTCAATTTCGAGTTCCGGCCTCCTGTAGCTCTGTTACCTCTGGGTACCGGTAACGACCTTGCCCGATGTTTACATTGGGGGAGGGGCTATGAGGGGGAGAACTTAAACAAGGTGCTGGAACGTATATTACACAGTCAGACTATACTGATGGACAGATGGCACATAGAGTTCAGTAAATCAGACGAGGAAGAGAATGCTCAAGGGGACCCTATACCTTCTAATATAATCAATAATTACTTCTCAATAGGAGTGGTAGGTTGTTTACAGCATCGATTACAGAGCTCTAGATAAGAGGGGTATTTGATGATAATTGAGGGATAATTTTCTTTATTTCTCATTGAAAACATATGTTGTGACCCCTCATCTGAACCGTCTCAAATGATCCCAAATAGCTAAATGAGCCGCGACACGAGAAAACCAACAAATTGGTTGTGCGCCCAGCGCAGACTCGGATCAGCCTGGGCATACGCCTAGTCTGATCAGACTCTTAGTAAAGTGCTCAATGGGTAGCTAAGGATCTAAGCTACCTCTATGGGGACAGCAAAGGCTCTGATCAGCCTGGGCGGATGCCCAGGCTGATCTGAGTCTGCGCTGGACGCACAACCACATTGTTGGTTTTGTCGTGTCGCGGCTCAAATCAGTCTGGCTCATTCTTCTGTAAGATAGGGTAAGTCAGATCCAGATTTTGGGATTGTTTTGGGGGAGGGGAAGGGGGTGGGGTGGTGAGTGGAAATGCTGTTCAAAAATCAACAGATATACAGTATTCTGTATTTTATTTAATAGTTATTTTGGGTTTGTCTCAGATTGGACCATATGTCTATGTCATCAAGTGACATTGGTTATGCAGAAGATGACTTCATGAAGGCGAAAAAAATGACATACTTTATTAATTCCTGCTCTAATAAACACCTTCTGCTTCTTCTTTTCCAAAAATAATGTTATATCAGGGGGTTTTTTAAGCGCGGGTCCGTTGGCCCGGGCCCGTTGATTTTAGCCTCGGGCCAGTTAAATCCCACTGTAGCAGGTCTGTCAGGCCAGTTGAATTTCGGGGAGTCATTTCGGGACATTCAGTTTGTTTCAAACTTGAAGCGAAAACCATCTGAAAACCAGTCTTCAGCAATGTTTAATCCAATGAAATTTCTCTTCGCATTGCAAATAGACAATATGGCCGACCGATGAAGTTTGGGGATGATTCGCAGAAGTCGCATGTAAAAAAATGGACCCCAAAGGACTTCTGCGCTTATTTCAACCTCCGCCATCTAAAAAACAAAAACAGCTGCTTAAGTCCGATGAAGAAAAAAAGCCACCCGAGACAAATACGAACAGTCTGGCCGCCATCGGTACTTTCAACCTGGGTGGCTGACTGAATTCAAGTGCCTGAAGTCACCGAGTGTAGCCGCACAATTGTGGAGGGGTGGTTGTGTCGTATCAGGAGTGTGTGCTTTTCAGGATATAGCGAAGGTTTGGTGAGTAACATAGGTTTTTTCTACCTTTAAACGTGCATATTGGCTCGACAAGAAAACTACACGGAACACATTAGTTTCTTAACGTCTAAATTGACTTGTTGGATACAAGTCTACTGGTGTTATAACAAAACTGACGCGTGCAGCATTTGCTTGGTCGGTGTAAATGTACTGAAAACACCAGGAAGTTGCTTTAAAATGTCAGCAAATATGTGTTTTCAGCCGCTTATTTTCCTAAGCTGTCAAATATTTACCTAGTAATAAGTAAGATAGGGATACAAATATATGATCTGATACTTCATAGACGCCATAAAAGCCAGAGAATGTCAAAATTCCGATGTGCAGTCTGTGGAATGATGTCCCTGTGCAGAATGTGGCGTGCTGCTCTGTTTCTAAGTGTTCATATGACAAGCTTTCCGGTCAATTTGCGTGAAATTTATAAGGACTCATGCCCGGGAAGGCATGCTATAAATCAGCCTGTTTAACTGCAAAAACTGAAAAAATTGAATTTCAAAATTTCGAGCTTCAAATAACAGTTTTCGAGTTTCGAGTAAGGATTCCTCTCGAATTAAATTTTTTTAGTTCTGAGCAAGGTGTTGCTGAGTTCGAATTAACTTTTTTTCAAATTTCGAGTTTCGAGTTAATGTTTTCTAGTTTCAGAGCAAAGATTAAAGCTCAAACATGTACTTAATGGGAGCCCCGGTATGTGTACCGTCAAGTGTTTTCGTTTTTTTTTCCTTCTTTTTTTATGGCGAAGGGGAGCAACTTTTCTGACTTCCTCTTTGCCTTCCGTGACGACAAACCCCCAGGTTGGGATTCTTTCCTTTCGGAATTAACTCCCATGGGGGGTATAGGTAAAACTGACAGAGATACGACCCCCTCCTCCTCTCCCTCTTGAAGTTTACCTAATTACCTTAAATATACTGACTATATTAATTTGTCAAAACTGACAATACTAAGTTGAGTGTGTATAAAGGGGATTATTACCTTGGGGATAAACAATTGATTAAGAAGAGACTCTCGCTAAAATTTCTTCTCGATACTAAAATATTTATTTTACGTTAGGCTAACTTGAGGAACATGTAGGTTTTTAAAGCACTGATTATTTAATGTTCTCTCAATTCTCCAAATCCATTCGAAAGTGCGATTTTAATTATCTGTAAGAAATGTATATGGCATTTTTATACTACCAATCTCAAACGTTGCTGGTTGCGTTCGTTATGACGTCTTGCAAAAATCTTACAGTAACGAAATAAGTCACTATGACGTCAAAGAACTTGGGTTTCTGACGTTAAGGTGAGGTGGGAGTAATTCAGCGCCGCCGTGCGGCAGTTTCTGCCACAACGTTACGTAATGACGTCAAACGTTCCGTTTGATAAAAACAAGATGGCGTCAACGTTAGCCGCTTTTGTGATCACTGCATGATCTGCTCACAAAATGCAAGGAAGCTGAGCGCTGGGTGAAATTTCAAGGAAATAGAAAGTGCAGAGGAGAAGAAACTGAAAACGTATAGTTATTTTTCCGTGCGGAGACTACTTGCGGGATAGCTAACAGTTTGTTAGACGGAGTTTGCAGCTTTTGAGCTGCAATGATTTTATTACAAATTTTAATACGACAGCAAAGTCTCGTAAAATTGAATCCAGAATCGTAGAATGAGTAGTCAGATCACTGTCTACACTTCGACCACGCACTTTACAGTTAGCATGGTAGCAGCCATAGACAGTCGTTTTCATACCACTCATACTTAAAAGACTAATCAGCAAAAGTTTTTTTTCCAAATCTCAGCTATATCAGAAATTCTTAGACTGTCCCTAGCACTTGAACAACGCCAGACAGCCGTATCAACGTCGATGCAGTGTCATTAGAATCTTTCATCGATGTTGATACGATAATTCAACGACCTGTTCTGTCAATTAGCTAAAAACAATGGCGTTTCTTTTTTCCTTGCCTTTCTTTCACTTTCTGTCTTTCATTTCTTCTTTCTGTTTCAAGTGTATATAAAAGAGTCGTTTTATTATATCTCCTAGACACTAAAGTGAATCCAAGCTGCCTATCATTTTTACACAGAGAGAGAGAGAGAGAGAGAGAGAGAGAGAGAGAGAGAGAGAGAGAGAGAGTCGCAAAGTCCAAACGTTGGAACACTAGGTTAGCTAGGTTATAGTGCAGAATGTTATAGGTTTTTTTCTTGGGTTGCACCAGGCACTGTAAAACTTGACTCGCTCACACTATACACACTACAAGTGGACATAACAAGGGAATTGTTCAAATGTCATAACACGTGGGAGCCCGCTCAAAAGTTGTTGCTTCTGAGAGTCTGTCAACTCGGGTGCGCGTCAACTGGATGGGAGCGCATAATGGCAATGTTTTCGATTTTTAAATATAAACATAGTTAGTTAAGACTGCTTATGCAGAGATTGAGAAAAAGTATTACATCTGCCTTCATCCTGCACTTTCCCGACGATGACAATCATGAGTGATGAAAGTCCCAGACAAATTTGCCGGTAGCCTACAAAAAGCGATAGTTC
Source organism: Ctena decussata (assembly GCA_963989385.1). Lineage (NCBI taxonomy): Eukaryota > Metazoa > Mollusca > Bivalvia > Lucinida > Lucinidae > Ctena > Ctena decussata. The sequence goes on from OZ022504.1 coordinate 9,494,903, forward strand.
ATATGTGGCGCGAAAAGTTAAGTAACGCAAACGTCACCATGCGCAACGTTAACATTTCAGTCAAATGGGACGACAAGCCGGCCATTTTAAGCACATTAGCTCGAAAGCTAAGTCGGCGACCTACAATTTTTATTGCTTTAATGTTAACTTCTATCATTGAACCATACTATGTTAGTTTTTGAAGAAAAAAATGTGTTTTGTTTTCTCAGAATGACGGTTTTTGTCCAAGAGTGACGAGCAAAAAAGTGCGTTTTCCATAGAACGCCATTATAACGTCGGCTCGAAAAAGTGAAAAGTTTGACGTTTTCGAGGTCAGATATCTTGAAAACGATATCGGCGACCCCCTTTTTTATTACATTTTCTGAAAGAGGGACTGAAAATGTACAATATAAGGAAGTATGAATAAAATCATGTGTTTTGTCAATTACTCCCACCTCACCTTAAATCAACGATGTGCCTGCTTATTAAGTAAATAAATGATGTAAATGGAAATGTATATTCCGTTAAGCGCAGAGTGATTACATCATATTTTGTTCTGGATCAAAACATTTCTTCTCGGGGAAAATTTAAAATTTCAGCGAATGAATTTCATTTTTATACCTTGCAGGAATACTCGCTGCATAGCGTAGCAGCAGCAATGTTCAAACTTGGCTTTCGATAACATGGTCAAAATTAGCATTAGATAACATGGTCAAAATTAGCATTAGGTTACACACGTTCACAGGCAACGTGTTCATAAAATAATCATAAATATTTGAGTGCGGAATAGAATTCGCAGTCTATGGGCATGTGAAATTCTTATATAAACTTGCGGTTATTTGACATGCATACACAGAATTTCTAACCTCCTGTTCTTATGAGGTACAGTCAAACCTGTCTTAAGGGGTCACCCAAGGGAAGGACAAAAATTGGCTGCTTAAGACAGGTGACCCCTTAATACAGGTTCATTTGCACTGTATTTTGGCTCAAGGGATCCAGAAAATGTGGCTGCTTAAGACAGGTGACCCCTTAATAGAGGCGACCCCATGAGCAGGTTTGACTGTAGTTCCAAACATGAGCATTGGTACTGTGACCTAGTTTGTAGAGCGGAAGTAATATGTCTTGGGATAAAATAAGGAACTTCCACCATTTGTAAAAATGGTTTATACAAAAAATGAAAATAAAGAAGACAAATGAAACGAACAAGAAAGCAAATTCTTTTTTTACTAGTGGCTAAATAGCACCGCTTAGGGCTTCATGTGCAGCTCATTTTCTTATCCACATCCTGACGACTAACCAACACTCAAACAATCTTACATAAAGGACCTGGTATGATAAGGCCCATATTTGGCCCCCAGAAAACTCAGTTTTCAAAAGGCCTATTTAGATAATAAAAATGTATTCATGGGAAAGTTCTGACCTTGAATGTATCAGCAAACACGAAATTGACCAGTTGTTGCATGAAATAATTGTGTTTTTTTTATCTTGAACATTCTCATACCCTAGCGGATTCTGACAAAAATGACGAATTTGGTAGCCTTTGCAGCTTTCAAAATGTGTGAGCCCAGCTCCAGGACATTTTATATTTTGTATACAGACAAAATTTTTATATATTCACATGCCATGAAAATATTAAATGTGCTGGAGACCGGGATCAATGTTTATTTCTAACTTTTTATTACACAACTTGCAGCGTTTAGAACATTTTCCCTATTTTCTCAACATAAAAACGTCCATATCTCCGCTCATAGACAAAATAAACATATGTTGTGGGTATTCATTTTCTTAGAATGCAAGGAATAATTTGGTACACATTTCATTTGGATCTGTTGGAATTTTTTGGTAAGCGTCTCGGACTTGCAAACTTGAGTGTGTAAGGTACCTGAAGAGGCCTTGTGCAGTGCACAGGTAATTAGCAGTGTTAGCTAACGTTTAAGCATTTCATCAAAAGCCTATTATCTAGAGCTTTCAAAAGCTATTGTAAATGACTTATTTCTTTAAAGGAAAGTGTATTAAACTCAAATTTTCTTGCCGTTTTCCTTCATATTATTTAAACAATATAGGCATATCATATTTTTTTCTGTTTGTTCTCATACACACGAATGATAAGCAATAGAAACCAGGCAATTTCAAGAGAATTTGAATGGGGGCCAAAAACGGCCCTTATCATACCAGGTCCTTTTATTATTGTAACACTTTGTGAAACATATCTACTGAATAAATGCGTATGGTCGACAACAGGACAGAGAAACTTATTCTGAAATCCTTATCGCAGACAGAAGCCGTTATGGATGTACGGACAGACACACGTATGAGCAAATCTAAGGGTTGTATGCCCTCAGTTTTAATTGATATGGGTATAAAATGCGGAACAGTGAAATGAACGAGAATAAAATAGGCACAACATCCAGAAGGATCTTTATGACTAATGCGAACAGCAGCTGCTCAGACCAGTTTACGAATAAGCGCAGTCCGCCCCCAGCCATTGATATTAGCCAAAAATATAATTGACCTAGAGAAATATACATGCACAACACAAAGGCCGTTGATAGACTGCATGGATTCACAGTCTGCTTTAACATTTCGCAGATGTATTAAACCGACTTTTTGTGCGACACTGCCAGAAGATATTTTAACTAGCTCAAGAGATCATATACAATACCAAAACAAACTTCAGATCACATGTGGGTCTGCTAATATCGTTTGTTATCTGTCATTTTCAAAACATACATCTTCCACATACGGTACAAATACGATTTCCACATACTGCACTTAGCAAAAAGTTTAATTTTTAGCAAAAAGCAGAGGCATTGTGTATTTTATTGAATATTAGGTTATGCTTAATAGCTAATAGGTGGCAACGGATAACTTGGTCAAATAAAATAACGTAAAACAAGAACAAACACTGACAAACAAACACGATTTTTCCTGATTTACATTACATTTACATCGACCTAGTGAATGGTGCACGCGTCAGTTTTTTTATTACGGCAGTGATTTTGCTTCCGAAACGGCGTTTCACTCGCTAAGAAACTGATGTGTTCCGTGCATTTTTCAAGAAAAGCAAATATGTAGGTTAAAAGGGACAGAAAACATCAATTTATGACCAAACCTTCGCAATATCCTAAGAAACACACACTCCCGATGCGACACATCATCACTCCACCATTGTGTGGCTATACCCGATGGAAGTGGCTCAAGTTTCATGATGCCCTAGGAATGAAATGTTCAATTTGTAAAACTAGGGACACAGTTGGCTCTAATGTTACTGGATGCACCAATTACAAGAAAACCTCACTGCTATATCATGAGGTATCAGACTTGGCTTAATGGGTTAGTTATCTTAAACATTCGGATACTAAACAATACAGATAAGACTGGATATTTGGTGATAAAGGATCATATATTTTAATGGTGCTTTATTTTATTGAATATAATTAGTCCTGTATATTCTGCATTGGAAAAATAGTCGGGCCAGTTGAAAATTTGGATGGCCAGTAGATTTTCCGGCCAGGTGGCCCTGCAGGCCAATGGCATTTTGGTCCCTAGGAAAACCCCTGGTATATTAACATGTATGAAATCCTGTTTGCTTCTTTGGATGAGGTACCTGTTCGATATGAGGTCTGCTCTTAAAAAAAAGAATTTACACCTAGAGGAGCAAATTCTTTCCATTACGAGTTGACTCCTACTGAAAAGGAGGCACAAATATTAGAGTTGCTTCCTCTGCAAATATACACATTCTCCTTAATACTGTTTATTAGTGTTTTTTTGGCAGGGCCTGATTTACTACAGTATAGGTTCTAAATAATGTCCCCTTTTTAGCTTGTCTGAACAAAGTTCAGGAAGAGATATTGCACTACCCCCCGGCATCAGCATCGGCATCAGCGTTTGCGGCGGCGGTGTTAGCAAAATGCAATTTATGTTAAAGTTTTTTATGTGATGGGCAAGGCACTGTCAGGCGAGCTATCCTGTCCCTGTGACAGGTCTTGTTGTAAAATGCAACACCCCTGGGATTAATAGGATTAATACGGTAGTTTATAATATGCTGGGTATTAACATAAAGAACTGAAAGTCTGACATTGAAATAGATAGCTTCTTTTAAAATTTAATAGAAATTGCTCAAATGTGAAAATTATGAAATTTGGTGAGCTCAACGTTGAAAAAGTATCTATCATAGGTTCGAAGTGTGGATAGATAAATTTTTGCCTCGGGATCACTGTTGGACATTGCTCAGCCAGCCTCATGATGTGGAACAATGACCCTAGTGATGATTTTTGTCAAGCCCGCTTGTGGAGAGCGAGACATAGTTGTTACAATGTCAGTTTGGTATATGTCCGTGCTTGCCTTAGTGTGTGCATTCGTCCAGATTTGTCCGGGCCATAACTTCTACATCTATGGATGGATTTCAAAATAATTTGGCACAGTTGTTCTCCTTGATGAGTAGAAGTGCCATTTGAAACATTTGTTCAGGTAGGTCCAAGGTCAAGGTCACACTTGAAGGTCAAATGATAAAATTGCCATAAATTGAGCTTGTCCGGGCCATAACTTCTACATTTATGGATGGATTTCAAAATAATTTGGCACAATTGTTCTCCTTGATGAATAGAAGTGCCATTTGAAACATTTGTTCAGGTAGGTCCAAGGTCAAGGTCACACTTGAAGGTCAAATGATAAAATGGCCATAAATTGAGCTTGTCTGAGCCATAACTTCAACATTTATGAATGGATTTCAAAATAATTTGGCACAATTGTTCTCCTTGATGAATAGAAGTGCCATTTGAAACATTTGTTCAGGTAGGTCCAAGGTCAAGGTCACACTTGAAGGTCAAATGATGAAATGGCCATAAATTTAGCTTGTCTGATCCATTACTTCTACATTTATGGATGGATTTCAAAATAATTTGGTACAATTGTTCTCCTTGATTTTTAAAAGTGCCAGTTGGAAAATTTATTCAGGGAGGTCCAAGGTCAAGGTCACTCTTGAAGGTCAAATGATAAAATGGCCATAATTTGAGCTTGTCTGAGCCATAACTTCAACATTTACAAATCGATTTCAAAATAATTTAACACAATTGTTCTCCTTGATGAGAAGAAGTGCCATTCGGAACATTTGTTCTAGTAGGTCCAAAGTCAAGGTCACACTTGAAGGTCAAACGATAAAATGGTCATAAATTGAGCTTGTCCGAGCCATTACTTCTACATTTACGAATGGATTTCAAAATAATCTGGCACAATTGTTCTCCTTGATGAGTGGAAGTGTCAAGTGACATATGTGTTTGGGTATGTCCAAGGTCAAGGTCACACTTGAAGGTCAGATATTGTAACTGTCATAAAATGAGCTTGTCTGGGTCATCACTTCTACGTATTTTCCTTTGTGAAAATTTGAAAAAAAAAGAAGAAGAAAATGCTGGCTAAGCATGATGTATTTTGGCTTCTTTCTAGAGTGAAGCAGTTACTTAGTCTTGACATACTTATAGGTCACTAAAGCAAACAGCGGGCTCGACCAGTTGTCCCTGGACAACCATCTAGTTTTTATCCATGCCTGACAGCCATGAACCGAGGAATATGAAAGTGAAAAGTTCCATTCCTTAATATCATTTTTTCTTCAGCTTTGAGGTCTTACTGAATTATGAGTTATGAAAGTAACTGAATAATGTTTCTTAAATTTCAGGATGCTTCCATATGCCATAGATTTCATGTCATGCGTGAAAAACATCCAGAGAAGTTTAATAGTCGGTACGTACAGACACTTTATGCTTTAGCCAAATTGAAAAAAAAGGTTTGCACTTTAAGACTATGTTCAAAAACTGTAAATACATGTAGGTGCAACTTCATGCAAGTTCTGTACTCATTAAGGTTTTCACTCAAAGGAGACTGACTGCTGGTCCAGGTTTGAATCCTACTGGAAGCAAATTATTTTTAAATTTCGGGGTTTCAATGTGCATAGCCTTTCACTGGCTGCATGTTGCTAAAATACTACTGAAATGGCTTTAAAAAAGCACCAGTCATTACATAGTCTCGATGGGGCCAGGCAATTCTTGGGATCAGACTTTTGGAAAATCATACATATCGGTTTCCTGTGAAAATCCTAAGTATTTGGAAAGATAGGTCTGAGCAAACAGTGCAGGACTCGTGCCTACTTTCGATATTGAAATTTGAGGGCAAACATAATATCAAAACCCCGCTTGAAACTGTTCCATATCATTTAGTCTCAACATACAACTAAAAATCTAGTAATATGACATCCTCTGATTTTTGCAATACCTTTCCTAGCGAGAAAAATCTTTAATTCTTGTGACCTATCCATAAATCATAAAAACTGGCAACAGGAAGTCCTTAAATTGATTACCGAAAATAGTCAAATTGTTTTTCAACAGACCTCCACAGAGATCAATTTGAAACATGGCCATCCAGGAACATGTTGGCATCCCTCATTACAGCCATTTCCCGGAGATGGTTCGGACTCCGAGATGGTTCTGATGAGAGGTCATAATTGAGTGGGGACACGACAAAACCAACAATGTGGTTATGCGCCCAGCGTCTGGTCAAACTCGGCGGATGCCCAGGCTTATCTGAGTCTGCGCTGGGCGCACAACCACATCGTTGGTTTTGTCATGTCGCGGCTCATATTGTTTTTATGCAAAAATATGGGAAATTATCTGTAAATAATTTCTGTTACCCCTTCTTATCTGTTGCACTGCTATTGCTTGATTTAGTATGGTTACTTATTCAATACAAATCACTTGTATAATGCAAAAAAAAAAACAAAAAAAAGGAGCTGAGGCTCAAGAATGTTTAAGACATTTGGGTATACAGTACCTGCATGTTTTTCTGCCATTTGTACAAAGACAAATAACTTTTGTAACTACCTTGTTGCTTCCCAGGATAATGTATCTTTTCCAGAATGGGATCAACTCTCAAAAGGAAAGAATTTGCTTCCTTAGAAGCAAATTCTTTCCTTTAAGGGTTGATCCCAATTATGAAGGGTGGCAAAAATGAAAATGGCAGAGTTGCTTCTCCTGAAAATTCAAATCTTTTTTTACAGGATGAAGAACAAACTGTGGTATTTTGAATTCGGAACATCCGAAACTTTAGCAGCAACCTGTAAAAACCTTCATGAAGACATAGATATAATGGTACCTACACAGTTTTATCTTCTTTTGAACTCCACAAAAAAAGGGAGAGAAATATATATGTGTATAAAATTGCAAAAATGTTTCATTCAAGCCATATACTGAGAATTCAAAGACTAGAGGGCAAACAGTCTAGATCCAGATGAAGTGGCTCATTATGAGTGGCCTCATCTGGTTGCAAATTTAACTATTTCATTCTTATATCTTTTGCACTTAAAGAGTTAATGCCATTTCATATAATTATTTCTATACTGCAAAAGTTGTGTATACTTCTTATACATAAAGAACAGGGGCCATATTTATAAAAGCACTTAAGTCGTTGCTATGCTGTTGCTAAGGCTGAATTTCTACGACGGAGTTTCCCTACAACTACGAAATTTGCTCTGGAGGAACAGTCAGACTGTTCCTCCAGAGCAAATTTCATAGTTGTAAGGAATCTCCTTCATAGAAAATTAGCCTTAGCAACAGCTTAGCAACGACTTAAGTGGTTTTATAAATACGACCCCAGTGGCTCTCATGTGATGATAGCATGAGTTTTGCAGTTAGGATAATTTAATGAGTGTTGAAAGTCTGACATAATAAATTCTCCTGTATTTACTTCCTTTTTATTGCACCTGCTTTAGCTCGGTATAGAGAGTTTGGCTTTGGTACTGTACCACCTCAAAGATAATTTTACTGGCTAAAGTAACATGGTTTGAAACTGTAGAGGAAATGAGATAAAATCTAGACAATTGAGTCATGATACAACAAAATCAACAAAGTTGCATATGTGCCTAGTGAAGTCTCAGATCAGCCTGGGCATTCCCAGTGAAGACTCTGATCAGACTGGGGGGGGGGGGGGGGATGACCAGTTGATCTGAGTCTTTGCTGAATGCACATGACACTTTGTTGGTTTTGTCGTATCATGCCACTGCTCATATCAATTTGTCATCTCAGGGGATGTCTCATAGAATTTTAAGCAAGCAGAGGAGACATGATCAGCTTGTTCTGTAGCAGTCTGATCACGGTGTCACTGTCTTACTTAGATATTCATCAAAGCTCATTGTTATATACCTAACAAGACTTTACTATAGAAAAGAGCTGTGTTGTAATCGACAGCATTTTACGTTGTTTTCCTTCTATTTTCAATTGTCGAGATGCGGCAGAATCGCTGACACAGGGCTTCAACCCTGTTAAAACATGGGTGCGCCAGGGCTTAAATACCATTAAAGCCCACTTTCGGAATCAAGAAGGTATATAACAATGACAATAAAACATTCTCTTCCTGTCTTTTAACGTTTGCCCAAGCCCTCGTGTATTAACATGTTGCAGCCCGAACCGCTGTGCGGTTCGGGCTGCAACACGTTAATACACTTGGGCTTGACAAGCGTTAAAACACGGAAAAGAATGTTTTATCCTCTTATTATAATGATATATATGAGCTCACCTTTTCACTATTTTAACAAAGGGATACAACTTCTGTGACATTGTGTTCGCTTCGCAGGACAAAGAACCCTTCCTAAAGGGGTCTACTCGTAAAGGAAAGAGTTGCTACCCTAGTCTATTTTTAAAGGAAAGAATTGTTTTCTTTGAGGATCAAATTCTTCCCTTTAAGAGTTGACACCTATTGAGAAGGGAGGCAAAAAAGAAAATACCGTATACGCGGTAATTTTCACGGGTTCAAATTTTTGCAATTGAGGGGCAAAAGCATAAACATTAATTTTCGCTATTTTTAATTTTCGCGGTTAGCAACATGGGCAAAAATCAAAATTGCTTGATTTTCATTAGAGCTAGTTCTTTCATTAACCTGCGGCCGCAGGTTAATGAAAGAACTGGCTCAAATGAAAACTACCAGATTTTACAGAAGCAAACAGAAACAAAATATATGGGCACTGTGTCTATCAATGATACTTTGTAAGAAGCAGGAAATTATTTCGTGATTTTAGTATTCTAAGTGACCGCGAAATACCGCGAAAAATGGAACACCGCAAAAATTAGCCTGTATACGGTATTTGAGGCACTTCCCCTGAGGCTGTACCCATTTACCTGACGTGGAGGAGTGTTTTATGATGATTCTGGGAGTCAGGTCCTAATAAGGGGCCAGTTCATATTTGTTGTGAAGAAAGAATGGAAAACACCTCAAAAATGTGATACTGCTGAAACCCATCCTTGTTATAGCTGTATACATGTATATGTCAAAATTTTTTGATGGCTGGATGGATGACTTATGATTTTATGTCCTTTTGAACAGTTTTTCAGCCATATCAGGACGATGGGAGGGTGATAATGAAAGGCGGTGTGCATTGGAACCACATTTGTGATTGAAAAGATTTTCATCTCTGGGATTCCAACTCGGGACCATTAGATCAGCAGGCCAGCACTTAACCCACTGAGCTGCCGGGTCTCCTCAAATTATTTTTTTGAGTTAATATTGTACATTCAATTCTGTTTTCAGTGTGATGGTTATTCATTAGACTTACATAATGGCCCCTCATTAGAAGGCATAGCACTTCTTAATATTCCCAGTATATATGGTGGAACCAATCTATGGGGAGATAACCCCAGCCAGAAAAAACGACGGAAAGCTCAGAAACAAATGAAAAAAGACAAGGAGAAAGAATTGTCCACCAGTAGTATGTCCTCAATAGAATTAGGAATAGCTGTACAGGGTGAGTACAATGTTGTTGTTCGTTGTTTTGTGATCATGAATTTACAGCCTATCAGGACTGTATCAGTGATACTTGAATAGCCAGTCATTGTGAACTAAGCCATAGTATCCAAAGAAAACTGTATATGCTTGCTCACCCAGGCCCAGATCCAGACCATCACATACTGGTGGGGCTCTGGATAACTGGTTGGGCTGGGAGGTGCCAAAATGTATGTGTGGGGGGAGGGGGCTTGAAAATATGACATATTTATGGGTCAATTTCAAGAGAATTTTTTATATATCTTTTTTTTCTTGAAATATATGTTGCGATATCTCATTAGAATCGCCTCGGGGAGGCGATTCTAATGAGATATCGCAACATATATTTTGAATATTTTGATCTAACCACATTGGATAATTTTTCTCAGACTGTCATCAGATACTTCTTTTTATCTGGAGGCCCACATATTATACATAACACAGAGGCCAAATGGTGGGGCTGCAGCCCCAAAGCCCATTTTTATCTGGAGGCCCACATATTATACATAACACAGAGGCCAAATGGTGGGGCTGCAGCCCCAAAGCCCACCCCCTGGATCTGGGGCTGTCACCTGTGGCCAGAACCACACCTGTAAGAAGATGGTGATAAGAAGGGAAACAAAATGCTCACTGAGCCACAGGACCCGCCAAATATTGATTTTCAGCGGCAAACCAAACTGTATACTCGGACGGTGTTTGGATGGACATTAAAGCCTAGAGCGTTCCTTCCTTGCATCCTTAGGGATCCACCGCAGCAGCCTTACTTTTACTTTCAATAAGTAGCCGGCATATCAAGTTATCATGAGTTCTCAAGAAGACAAGGAGTGGTTTGTAGATACGTTAGCCTCCCCTTCCTATTCGGTATCCATAGCGACACTTCCGGGAGATGGGAAAACATATACCCGAAATTTAAAAAAAACCCCGTAAATTGTAGGATTCTCATCGTATAAAGATAAGGGACTACCGATACAGCGAAAACGGACAATGGACCTGATAACTCGGCAAAAGATTAAAAAAAACTATATCCTACTAGATTTACCGATTAGAAGGGAACTATTTCTAATTTTTTAAGAAGACACCTACACATGACGAATGCCACGATCTTCAGTCCCGAAGATAAATCTGATAGACAAACACCGGCAGGAATTAAACATGGATGAAACCATATTATCTGCGCGACGGTATATTAAAACAGAGAATCTTCGTTAACCAGCTAACTACCACAAGTACACTGGCGCAATTATACGGATGACAGTATCTTGATATGGCCACACAGAAGTTACGGGTTGTACTCATTCCTCGGGGAGGCCTTAAAAGTGTGTTACAAAGAGATTAACATTAATTCCAGTACATATATTAACACGAAACGTCGCCGTGACGTAACAGTCGCTAGGGCTGAAACTTAAAACATTATTACATATGAACTTACCTAATCTCCACGTTATGCTGGATTTTTCATTTTAAATACTCGTCCTATTTTATCTTTCTTTCGACTTCAAGTATAATAAATTCATAACCTTGCGTACCATGCATGTAACAAAATCTTACTTTCACTTTAATTTTATGTAATTACGTAACATTAACTATACGTTCATTTTCCATAGTAACTGTCCGCCATATTGGCTTCTGGTTTAAACACAATCAGACCACGTGATACATACTACTTCAGTAGCTCTGTATGTGTAAACTTTTTGTCCTGACGAAGGTCTTTGTAAGACCGAAACGCGTAGACACAAATAAAAAATGTCAACCTAACCGCTGATGATTGTTGGTTCTGTTTTTCCTCTATTATTTTGAAATATTGATTTTGTTGCAGTCATTACTATTATTATGGTATTAATTAGGCTAAATAACATTTTCCCCCAGCCAAAACAGCCCAGAAAATCTAGATCTGTATTGCAGGTCAGAACTAGACTTTTTGGGGATTGTTTAGGAAGGGGAAAAACAATGAATAGCAGAATTAATAAAACTGATTTGCATACTTGGAGTCATAATGGTAGAAGAAAAAGGCCTATACCTAATTGTAAATAGATATGGTATGACCTTGCACCAAAGGTGATAGGATAATTTATACAAGTACTGTTTTTGGTGCATTTTTCATCTATGTAGGCTTTGGCGTTAAGTTTATCTATTGAACCATTGGATGGATTTTCACCAAATTTACATGAATGGAATGTGTCACTGGATAATTAGGTGTTGCAGGCCTTGATTTTGTTTTCAAGACAAAAAAAAAAGGCTCTTGGAATTTAGATTACATCTGTTGGCAGATTTAACTAGCATTTATTGATTCATACTTATGAGGCATCATACATGAGCTAGATTTTGGTGACCTTGATCTTTTTTAAAGGTGGATATGCCAGCACAGCAAGGCCTTTGGAAAAATGCAGTGGTTATGGTAAACCCTTTCCTTGAAAACAATTCTCCCTAATGTGTTTTAAGTATTGGGATACCTAAAACTTTTAATTTTCCATTTGCCTCAAATGGAAAATTAATGGTTTTAAGTGTCCCAATACTAATGCACATTAGTACATTATTGGGATCAGTAAACATGTCCTGTACCTCATTTATTCTGTTTAAAGACAGGGGGTTTACCTGTCTAGAATGACCCAAAAATTTAAAAACCAGACTTGTGTAATTCTGCTATAAGATAGGTGTTTGTTTTCCAAAACAATTTCACGAACCTTGAAGGTGGTTTTATCATGCATCTGCTGCAAAATTCATCTAATATCTGGGGTATGATAACATGATGTAATATCATGTCACATTAGAACTGCATTTGCCCCAATGTTATCAGACGATGCCTTTTAGAAGTGATCTCTGAAGACGATTGGCTACATACTGACGTTGGCCATGATATCAATGTTCGATTGGTTAATCGACGTCACCGAGATACGTCATAATGCATATGCGACGTCAGCAAGTTTGAACAAAACTGCGATTGCTTATCATTTGTTTGCTGCTCTTTATGCCACAAAATCTTCTAATGATGCATGATAATTAGAAATATTTACATTATCAGTGCAAAGCTCTCTGTAAACCCAATTAAGTGATGCGGGAGTCAATGTTGTTTACAAGTCAATAATTACATTATGCCACGTGGTTTTGAGCAATAGCTCATCTCACTTACTATCACATGGAATCTACAACATGCCTCATATATGTACTTGAATGGCTAGCAAACATTGGGTGACAGCTTGCTACGCCTACCTGCACGTGAAATCTACAGCAGGAGGTGGAATTTACTGGTAGGCAGTGACAATGTGGTTGTTCCAAACTATTGCAAAATTCGGCTGGTAATGTTTTTAAAACGATTATTATATATGTATTTTTTATTGTTTATCTTTTTATTGATCAAAAGCATCCTTTAATAATATAAATATAAGGAATAAACATTATTCTTTAAACATGTTATTTTTAGCTCACCTGAGCACGAAGTGCTCAAGGTGAGCTATTGTGATCAATATTTGTCCGTCGTCAGTCGTCCGTCCGTCCATCTGTCCGTCAACAATTTCTTCAAACGACATCTCCTCCTAGACTAGTAAGCCAATTTCAAAATAATTTCACACAAATGTTTCTGTTATAGCCCTGAACCAAAATTGCTAAAATGGTTCCGCTCCGCTGAACAAAATGGCCACCAGAGCTAAAAATAGAAAACAACATCTCCTCTGAAGCCAATGGCTCGATTTCAAAAAAATTTCACAGAAATGTTTGACTCCTGGCCGTGAACCAAAATTGCTAAAACGGTTCCACTCCGCTGAACAAAATGTGCGCCAGAGCTAAAAATAGAAATCTAAAAATAGAAAAACCTTTAAACGACATCTCCACTGAAACCAATGGCTGGATTTCAAAGATATTTCACAGAAATGTTTGACTAATGACCTTGAACCAAAATTGCTAAAATGGTTTAGACTCCGCTGAACAAAATGGCCGCCAGAGCTAAAAATAGAAATAAATCTTAGAATGACACATGGGGCACAGTTATGATCCAATCATCATGAAACTTTGTCGGAATGTTTATCTTAATAAAATCTAGACCAGGTTTGAAACTGGGTCATGTCGGGTCAAAAACTAGGTCACTAAGTCAAATCATAGAAAAACCTGGTGTACACTCTAGAGGGCACAGTTACAATCCAATCTTCATGAAACTTTGTCAGAATGTTTATTCTTATACAATCTAGGCCAAGATTGAAACTGAGTCATGTGGGGTCAAAAACTAGGTCACTAGGTCAAATCGTAGAAAAACTTTGTGTACACTCTAGAGGGCACAGTTATGATCCAATCTTCATGAAACTTTGTCAGAATGCTTGTTTTTATGAAATCTAGATCAAATTTGAAACTGGGCCATGTCAGGTCAAAAACTAGGTCACTAGGCCAGATCTTAGAAAAACCATGTGAATGCTCAAGAGAGCACAGTTTTGCTCCAATCTTCATGAAACTTTGTCAAAAAATTTATCTCAAACAAATTTAGACCAAGGGTGGAACTAGGTTATGTTGGATCAAAAACTAGGTCACTAAGCCAAACCTTAGAAAAACATTGTGTATACTCTAGAGGGCACAGTTTTGGTTCAATCTTCATGAAACTTTGTCAGAATGATTATCTTAATGAAATCTAGGCCAAATTTGAAACTGGGTCTTGTCAGGTCAAAAACTAGGTCACTAGGTCAAACATAGAAAAAACCTTGTGTTCACGATCATGGCTTTAATTTGCATTGAATCTTCATGAAACTTTGACAGATGTTTATCTTCATGAAATGTAGGACAAGTTCGAAACTGAATAATGTCTGATCAAAAACTAGATCGCCAGGTCAGATCTTAGAAAAACATTGTGTACACTCTAGAGGACACAGTTTTGATCCAGTCTTCATGAAACTTTGTCAGAATAATAGATTAGAAAGTAGAAAACTGCTCGAATTGAACCATCATCAAATAGATGATCTTCCATGTTATTTCATCATAACTCAGGTGAGTGATTTAGGTCCATCATGGTCCTCTTGTTTAAACATTTACTGAAGTATAAACTACATCGGGTCACGAGCAAAATTTATGTAAACTCCTTCGGGGATCACTTACTTTGCTCGTGACCCGATGTAGTTTATACGTCAGTAAACGTTAAAAAAATAACATTCATTCCTTGAAACTATGTAAGTGTCTTTTGATATCAAGTTTATCAAGCTCGACCAGAAACACATCGGACTGGCTAGGCAAGCCTTGCCATTCCTACACTGTTTCTGGTCTTGCCTGAAAAACTTGATATCAAAAGACACTAACATGGTATTCTCTATATAGGATGGCCCTTTCAAAGCAACCAGTAACAACTAGATCCATTATAAGATGGATTTCAAAACGCTAGATCTTATCTAGAGCACTGACTTATGGTGGTAAAATTGATTACAGTAGATTAATGAGTCTCAATATTTGCAGTGATTTCCATGAATTATGACTGCAAGTGGTATATTAAAATATCAGGCAGTTTTGGGATAACTGACCAACAGTAAGGACAGACTTTGTCAGTCTACTGAATGTGCGTAGCTATTTCTACCTAAGGGAAAGTACTCCTGTTATACAAAGGAATAAAGTCTAGGACTGTTTTAACCCTTGCATTACACCTGATCCATCAAGTTGTTTGGTTGTTTTGGGTGGTAAGGCACTTAAAGACAATATTTCAGTCTCTGTCAAGCCATCTCCTTAAGTTAGGGAGACTAAACAGAGGGATGAGATAGTCAAAAGAAAAAGATCCAAACAGCCCGTACCCACACCTGCTGCAAGAACAGTAGGCCCGTGCCCTCATTTAAGCCAATATTAAGCAAAACAACCCTTTAGCAAAAGTTTCATTGCATCTTGGCCCAACTAATTTGAGGACATTGTTACTAAAACACTGAGGTAGATGTAAGTTTTAACAAACAAGTTCTTATATATTCAGTCAGTTTATTAGCTTGATGAATATTGGACTGTGACAGTTTTTCATATCTCCTAAATTTGGCTGGTGAAATCTGTGTTAGTTTACTTATACTTATAAACCAGGACTCCTGCACATGCTGACTTTTTGGTCACATTTACATTTTTGCTCCACATAGTTTTCAGAGTGTTTTAACCCTTAAAGGTCCAAAAATTAAAATAGTTAAATTTGCAAACAGTGTAGATCCAGATGAGGTGGCTCATAATGAGCCACCTCATCTGAATCTACACTTTTTGCCCTTTAGTGTTCAAATTATCAATATGATATAGCTTAGACAAAACATTTTTTGAAATTCTTCAGACTTAAATTTTGTCGGCTGCTTTTTGGCACATTAAGGTCAAGAATACGTAAATGACTGGCGCAATTAATTATGTGCGTCGCGAAGGACGTTACGTCACGAAATACTTCCTAGTCAGTGCAGTTTTCAATATGGCGGCCCCATCGGACATTTAATAATAACGTCAAACATGGGGAAAACGGAGTTGTTGTCATTGTTTATTCAAGCCCTTTGCTGATATTGCAATGTTCTACTTTTCCCTGTATGTTTGAAGTTATTTCATCAACATATTAAGTGTATTCTTACAAAATTAATGAGAGAGAGAGACAGACAGACAGACAGACAGACAGACAGAGTTTCATGTGTGTAACAATTTAAAGCTGGCCGGTTACAGGTTCCCTCCCTGCTTTCAGGGCTCACATGACTTTTCAGACACACATATGAAAGGCGGAGTCCATCTTTCTCCTTTCGCTGCGTTATCCTTTCCTGATTTGAAGAAGCTACCTATTTACTTCTGGCTTGACAAAGACTTTTCCAGTCGCTAGCTGGCCGACGCCGGATTCGAACCCGCAACCAACCCGCAACCGTCTGCGTCATAACCAAACGTCCGCTGCGCCAGTGGGATTGCGCATCCGAAATAATTAATAAACCAAGTAAACGTATGCCAGCTGATTTTAGAGCTTTATGGGATCGGAATGTAATATTTATTATAATGCCGATTTTTGCGATTTTAATACACATATGATCACATATCCTTTCTGGACATCGAAAATTTTGTTTTGATTACAAAATAAGAATGGTACAATATTTCTTCCACTTGTTGTATGCCGTTGCCAAAGATATGGCGGGCCTCTTACTCACACCGCCCCTATGGCCACTACGCTACAAGAAGTCTTTATCTTTATCTATCCCACCGACGGTGGATTTGGAAGCTGACCTTGTAACTTACCATCATCTCAATATGACTGAAATACTGACCAAAGGTCAATTTTATCTGACCACCATGAGCAACACCGACAGTACACGAGTCGTCAGTAATTATGATACATGCACATAGATCAGCCTGCGCATACGCACAGACTAATAAATTTCTTCGCTGTTCCTCACGGAATCATTGTACCAGTGGACAACAAAGGCTCTGGTCAGGTTGGGCGGGTGCGCACACTAATCGGAGCTTCCGCGGACCGTATATGCCCCAAAGAACCCATTTTATCATGGCACAGCGCATTTTGTGATTTAGGGTAACGCAGTATTTTATGTGCGGCTCAGTCGTGTCGGCTGCAATAACCATATTACTGTTAGAAGTATGCTTGCATTTTTTACTAAATTTTGTCGAAGAGAGTCTGAAAATTAAATCTTTCACTTAAGCCTCGCTCACGCCAACAAAGTTTCTTTGTCACAGAATCCTTTAAAAAAAGTTTGCCAAACATTTTTGCGGTAACACGGAGCAAATTATTTGTTGAAGAAAAATGTGGCATGGATTCTTTGTCAAATAAACTTTGGCAAGGAAATATTTGCTGCTGTGTTCACACGATCGATAATTTTTCGTCAAGGTTACCTGGACAAATAAACTTTGCCCGTGTGAACGGCCAACCATGCCACCTTTTCTTTGTAAAATATACTTAGTTCAAAATCAAACCGATTTTATCATGAGCAAAGTTTTCTGTGCTTATCTCCATACATGTAGCTAGTTTCTTTGTTACATATTCTATGGCAAATTTTCTGTTCACACGGACAAATTTTGTTTGTCATAAAATCTTTACCCGATATAAATTTGGCAATGAAAATATGGCATATATTCTTTTGTTCACACGAGCAAATTTTACTTTTCCAAACCTACTTTGTCACAGAAATTTTGCCCGTGTGAACGAAACTTAAGGCATTCACCATGAGAACCCTATTAGTCTTCATCTTTCCGTATTCTCATAACGGTCTTAGCATGTCTTATTACGTCGCCAGTAAACGACTACAACGTCGCTTATAAATGACGTCGGGGAATGGCGTAAATTTATTTATCACATAGATACAGAATTTTGGACTGCCTAAGAGGCAATCAGCATGTTTGATAACGCTTGGCTTTCAGAGTTTTTATCTTGCCCATCGGTCCGATAAAGGTTTTCCCGGTCCGATACGTTTATCGGCCCGTCGTTAACGTCAACGACGTCGCGTGAGATACTTCGACGTTAAAATGGCGAGAGCGATGTAGCAGAACAGAAAATTTCCCATCCTTTCAGAGCTTCTATCTCTCTTATTATCTATCGTAGACATAAAGTGTGACCACTCATTTTCTTAGTTAGATCGAAAGAAACACGTTGGTGTCAAAATAAATATGAAATGGCTGAATTTTTTATTTCGCTACAAAACGGCAAGCGCTTCAAGACTGGACGGGCGGGAAACATTTCAGATCCCGCAGTGATGCTGTGTGTTAGTAAGACTTATCGTAAGATTCCTCGTTTCATTAGACCCTTGTCGTCAGTTGCCTGCCTCGTTTCATTATACAATGAAATATTACACTCACACTCGGGTGTCCCTGCCGTTGTGTTTTCTGGATGCCCTTTTAGGCCTTGGCCTTCAGCAGTAGTAGCAAGTTTTCACAACTTCAGAAATGTTGATTTCTCGCAACTATTTCGGGACATTTTTTCCTTAACTAGAATCTATATGATAAACAGATCATAACACGGGGTTTTCGTTATCACCCGATTTATCAGCCCGAGACTCCAATATCGGACCGAGGGCTTCCGATATTGGTCGAGGGCTGATAAATCGGGTGATAACGAAAACCCCATGTAATAATCTCTATACATACCTGTGTTTGCTTAGCAAGCGCTACTTGAAAAACGAACTCGGTAGTCAAGGACTTTTCTTAACTTATTTTAATCGACAGATCCTGTGACATAAAATATCAGTTTTTGAAAAAAATCTATGTACCGGTTAACAAGCTGTGTACGTTTAAATTTTAAAATCTGAGTTGTTTCATCGCATTCCCATTGCCGTCAATGGAAACGGCCTCAAATTTTCATGTTTCTCAATCTGATCTAGCGACTAAACGAACTCGGTGACGTATCTTTTTTATGGCACAATTCGATGTAACACATGAAATTGCACCCCTGTGCAAAATTTTAAAAAATTCTATGCATGTGCCATTTACGTATTATTGACCTTAAGGGTTAAGTGCATTATAATTATCATACTAGGAGTATGATCAAGTGGTTTGTGGAGCTCGGCTGTGATGCAGCCGGTCGCAGGTTCAAATCCCTATTTAGCCAGCCAGTGACTGAAAAACTGTGTCTCTCTTAATTAATATGGTGCCTTTTCAAATCGGGGAAGATTAAAGATAGGGAAAAGAGAGGGATGGGTTCTGCTTTTCATGTGGTGTGTCCAAGATACAGTGGGTCTTTAACACCCACAGTCGGTACGGCCACCTATGGCATAGACTGCTTGATTCCAGAGCCCTGGTAGTTCAGTGGGCTAAGCGCTGGCCTTCCAAGCTAACTGTCTGGGTTTGAATCCTGCTGAATGGGGAATTTTTCCCCAACTGTAAGCAGGTTTTCAGGTTGTGCTGAGTCTTCCATAACCACCCTATCCATCTGCTGATATGACTAAAATACTGTTGAAAGGACCCTAGAACCACAAGTCTTCTCCTTGCATATACTGCTTATCTGATACAGAAGTAACTTTGCGTTATCTGTTGAATGCAGTCAGTCTCCTGCAAGCACTTGTGCACTTGTTGAAATCTCGAAAATCTTATCTTTCCATCTTTTGAAATTTAAGAATAAAAACTAATATGGGCATTGATTTATTAGCGGCTAATACATTGGCCTTATTTACCCTATTTATTGAAACAGTCTAAATCTTGGGCAAACAGTGTAGACCCCAATCAGACTGCTCCCATTGGAGCAGTCTGATCAGGGTCTACACTGTTTGCCATTCTTACAGCATGTTTATGAGACTTGCTGGATGGTAGAATAAACTAGGTCAGATTTTAGTATAATCACAGAAATTGGATTAAAAATCCTAATATTTTCAAAAATTACGGTTAAATCCTTTGTTAGAAAACAAGTCATGTAATGAGCGTGCTGTCGTGCGGTTTCTAATCGAAGATATAAGGTGTCGATAATTGATGTGCAGGTGTCATGTGACAGCTCATCTTCAGGTAGAGGCTTTCCTAGCAATGATGGCATTTTGCAGAAAAATAATAGCATTCATAAGAAGGATAGTAATTGTAGTGGAATCCAGCAATGTGTATAGTAAATGCCAAAATTATCTGGACAGAAAAACGTGAACAAACGGTGCTGTACACCCAGAGCAGGCTGCTCTTAAACCCATGTTCTTTCAGAGGATCAGGCATAATCCTTTCAAGAAAAATATTGAAGAGGGTGAATGAGAGAAAGCATCCTTGCCTAACTCCAACTGTTGTTCTGAGCCATTCTCCTGTGCTGCCATTTATCTGACTTGCACTTATAGCATTGTCATAGAGAAATCTATGAAGACAGTTCAGATTCTGCTGATGTTGAAGATACTTTTTGCACAAGATCCTGAGGTTGAAGATCTGTTATATGGTGCTCCTCATGCCTCTGTACCCAGGGAGTTCTGCAGCAATTACCTCTTCAGCTTGGGGTTTGAGTCTGGTCAAGATGACTTTCAGCATGACTTTGCTTGGATGACTGATGAGTCTGATGGTTCTCTAGTTCAGGTCACCCTTTTGAGGGAGTGTAATAATCAGTGACTGAGTCTTTGGGGCTAACCATTCTCCTGTTTTCCAGACCTGGTTACAGATCTTTGTCTAAATATCAGTCATGATCTCCAAGCTTGCTTCAACAAGTTATGCTGATATATTATCAACTCAAGTAGACTTCCCCCTTTTTCAGTGCAACTTCCTCTGTCAACTTCCTCATGAAGGATCAGTTGTAGATTCTTCTAGGTGCTAAGTGCAGTCTAGAACTGTATTTTTACCATAACTCTCACGATTGTACAGCTCTGAGCAATATTCTGTCCATTTGTACTTCTGTTTCCCAGGCTTGTCCTGGATAGTTGTTGATCTACCCTGCTTCTCTGAAACTAGATCCTTCACCAACTGATGTGCTCTCTTGCTGTTGTTTTTGTTTTTCAGGCAAGTTTCAATCAGCTTATACTAAGTACCTGTCCAGTCCTCCTCTGCTTTCCTCAGAGCATTCTGAACTGTCTTGTTAGGTTCCCTGTACTCCCTCATGCCTTCTGCTTCATACCTCCTCTTCGTCAAATCCCTTCTCTCATCACAGATGTAGAGCTTTTTCCTGTGACGTCTCCCATGCTGTGTTCAAAATGCATATTTTTTGTAGCAGCAAAATCAGTTTAACATCAGAATGTTTGGGAGCAAAAGCTGTTTTTGTAAAGAGTCCACCGTACCTAAAATCCCTGGCATACAAATCAGGAGCATCTTAGAGAAACATTCCATGTGTGTTCTTCGTTTAGATTCAGTGCATTTGGACTTTCTGAATTAAGTAGTTCTTTTATGGTGAATTGTCTGTACTGGTATATCCCCAGCAAACAGCTGTTAGCAATTGATAGGTGCAAAAAATGAAAATAATTGAATTTGAAAACAGCGTAAACACCAATAGCATGACTCATCATGGGCTGCTTCATCTGGATCTACACTCTTTGAATTCTCAATATGAAATAGCGTGGACCAAACAGTTTTTAAAGTTTTCAGAGGTAAGTTTGAAGTCTGCTTTTTAGGCATTTAAAGGGTTAAATCTGATAAATATACAGCTGAATAACACATGGTTATCTCCATCTTGTGGAGCTTAAGCTGGAGAGTGTATACTAGATGTTTTTGAAATAACTTGCCTGAAATATTTGTCATAATAATTGAGCCGCGACACGAGAAAACCAACAATGTGGTTGTGTGCCCAGCAAAGACTCAGATCAACCTGGGCAGCCACCTAGTTTTATCAGACTCTTTGTTAAGTGTTCAAACAGTAGCTATGGGTCTAAGCTACCTTCATGCGGACAGCGAAGACTCAGATCAGACTGGGCGGATGCCCAGGCTGATCTGATTCTGCGCTGGGCGCACAACCACATTGTTTGTTTTGTCGTGTTGCGGCTCAATTATCATTTGACCATGAAAGAATTGGCTGAAACCAGTTTATTCAGAAGCGTGTTTTGAGTTAATTTTCTTTTTTGTAACTTATACTAGATTTCCTGTGTCTTAAAGTGTTCTTTAAAGATTCTTTTGTGTGATCAAAGACTATTGCCTGTCCCCCTTGCCCCGCCGCGGTATAAATCAACACAGAAATGGCTTTACCTGTACTCCAAACAGTAATAATATGTGCTGTAGTTATTCGTACACTCTTTCTGTGTGTTGTAATGAACACTATTGTTGAATTTTGCTGGGGATACACCCTTCTGAATTTGGATTTGATTAAGCTGGTGGCAAACGCTGCAGAACCAGATCAGACTGCTCCTTTTGGAGCAGTCTGATCTGGGTCTGCAGTGTTTGATGATGTGTATCTGTCGGAATATTTCAGATAAAAACAGTAATAATATTTTGTCATAAAATGGACCATAAATAATGTTCATTAGGCTTTCACAAATGGTTTGATCATTTTGTGATTGTATGGTTTGCAATTAAATGGCTGGATTCAGGGCTTCAGTTTATTTGATAAATTTTGAGAGATAAAAATTTAGCTCTTTTGTTCTTGGATTTTTCCAGAGAAACATGTCTTGTAATTTTGTGGGATTTTACAGCACATGAAACTTAGATTTCCAGTTTTTGTGAGATTTCAAGATACATGTACATGTATGTTTTAATGGAAAAATAACAAAAAGACGAGCGAGACACCACCATCCGAGAAATTTGTTTTGTGACGCAGTATTTGAAAATACCGTAATCGACCCATTTAAGGCACATGCCCCTATAACCGCACACCAAGGCCATTTCCGGACAAACTGCACAAGCGCACACTGCTTTTTCTTTGAAACTCTCACAAAACCCAATAATTAACAGGGAACTCATGAAAAGTATAAACACAAAGTATTTCCAGTCCTACCCATGTTGCCTCTTTCCAGTCACCCTGCATTTCATTGTTCTGAGTGTGCAGTTATTAAATATATTTTAACCACATCTTTTTGTTGCAATTTTGAAAAAGTTAAGCGCACGGTGCGGTAAATGGGTCGATTACGGTATATGTTTATCTGAAAATAACCCCAAAGTCAAGCTTACCTGAAGCCAGTTGATTGTTTTGTTGTTGAAGCATTTAAAGTGCATTTGGATTTTCTAAGTGTTCTAAAGCAGTCTAGAAAAGATTCTTATCTAGCTGAACATTTAATCTCGAGGTATGGCAGTTTGATAAAATACAGCAGGGGTTTAGTCATGCAGTTTGTCACAGACAATTGTTTTCTGTTGTTCTGTATTTAAACGGGTTATGCTGTTTCACTATACAACCCCCCTCCTTCTTACTCCTGCCATAACTGACTTACACAAAATTCACAGTAGTGCAAAAACACTATTTTGGTAGGGTAGTGGTGAAGATTTATTAGTTAAGCCTGTAGCTCATGAGTTAATGGCTTAGTTTTATGCTAGAATTTGGAATATTAGCCAAAATTTCAGTACATCAACTTGAAATGATTCTTGCAATACAAAAAAGCCTAATATCAATTATCAAATTAAATATGCACACGTTGGTTATTTCGGGTCACTTTCGTTGTTCATAATTGAAAAAATCACCAATTTTGTTTCCGACCAGTACTAAAATCTGACTAAACATTGTAATTAGTGTAAATGAATTTGAATGTGGTCATAAAAGGTGTATTTCTGTGGCCTAATTGTCTGTCCCGTTTTGATCTAATGGAATATTCCATGCCTCATTTAACAATAATTGATAGTGTATTGAAATGATGTTTAATTTGATTGCCGTATTATCGTAGAATTTGCACAGCTGTCTTTGAGCAAAAGTGTAGATCCAGATCAGACTGCTCCTAAGTAGCAGTCTGATTAGGGTCTGCACTGTTTGCTAATGGTAACTGTTTGCTAATGGTAACTTCTCCTGTAAGGACAAATGAACTTGTCGAACTTTGAAGGTGGAAGGGCCCATAATAAATATATGGATAGCTGAGGTGACCAAACATTTGCTATAAATACTGCAGAAATCATGTCCATTGTTATTGCTGTAGAACTCGACATATCGGACATTATTTTGAACATGCTGCATGTAAATGTAGTCTTCACAAACCTTCATTTTCTGTAAATGCTGTACCAAATTTCAATAAATACCATATTTGCCTTTATCAATCCACATTGGGCGTAGAGAGTTTTTCATATGTGTCATCTGACATAGGCCTAGAGGGACTATAGAAATGACCCTCGTATGTCCGTGTGTACATTATTCTTTCCATCCAAACATCTGTCTATCTGTCTGTCTGCCTGTCAGTCAGAAATCTCATCCCTGCAACTCCTCATACATCTTTCATCGGATTGATTGAAATTTTGTAGACTTTCTTCCTATAATATGAAGATGTGCATGTAGTTTAAGATTTTTGGTTTTGCTATTTTTGATGGAGTTATGGTCCATGCTGACTTATCTCACAACTCTGTTAGGAGGTGAATCCCTTTTCCAGTTCAGGGCTACAATTCAAGGAAAGAGTGGAAACTGTTTCTTTCAACAAAGTGGTATGTGTGTTTGGTGAAGACTCAGATCAGCCTAGGCATCCTCCCAGTCTAATCAGAGTCTTCACTGACCACATAGAGCTAGCTTAGACCCATAGCTAGCCTTTAAGCCCATTGCCAAGACTCTGATCAGACTGGGCGGATGCCGAGGCTGATCTGAGTTTTCGCTGGGCACATATACCACTTTGTTGGTTTCCTATTGTCGCTCAAATACTTTCACATCAGAGTACTTCAGGATTATGGGTATACCACCATTTTTCTGCCAGTTTTACAAAGGGAGCCGACTGTTATAAATTCCTGTTTGCTTCCCCCAGCAATGAAACCCTTTCAGAATTGCATCATCTACTCTTATAGTAAAGAGATTCTTTTCCTTTAAGAGTTGACTGAGTTCAGAAGGGAGACAAATATGACAATGGTAGAGTTGCTTCCCTTGGTGGTGGACACATTTGCCTTAAGATATTATGAAAGTGTTTGGAAATGAATGGGCAGAGGTGTTGATCCATTAATATAGGGTTGATTGCCTGTTCCTTAGGTCGTTATTAGTAACTTCTATATTGATTTGAAAAATGAATTGTGTGAAATCGGTTGATGATATCTTGTTAATGTCATCTAATGTTGATCTTTTATTTTCATTTCAAAGGAATCAGTTTTCTGTTTATTAATCCATGTTTATTTTCACCGCTTCAAAAGCCCGCTGATCTGAAATCTCTCTAGCGCGTATTAATCCTCTTTGCGAGTCGACGTTAGAAATGAACTACCTGGAGTTAAATTGAAAGTAATGCTATAATCTGTTAATTGATTGTTGCTGTCTTTCGGCTAATATCGCGGGTAAATCAGGGGTAAATCTGTTTATCAAAGACTTTAAGTAAATGATACGCTTGTCAAGCCTTTCTAATGTATTTTCTTTACACAGCAAGACGTGCACTTGAAAGTCGGAGTTCAGGGAAAAAATGTTGGTGTTTCAGCAGTGCATACATAGGTCATGTAGTGGTAATTAAATAAGGAGAAAATCCGAACAAAAATTCTGTGAAGGTTGAAGTTGGCCTTTTAGCAACAAACAAATGTAAGTTCTGGTTAAGGGTGAATTATTGGTGGCAATTTATTGTCTTTAAATTTGAGTGAGATTTGAGTCTGAATGAGACACTTCCATTTTGTCTCGCTGGCCACTAGCAGAGGCAACAGGCCCGGATCCAGACCACCACATATTGGTGGGGGCTGGGAGGTGTCGATATGTATTTGGGAAGGGAGGGGTGGAGGGGAGAGGGGTTGAAAATGACATAATAAAGGATAAATTTGATGAGATTTTTTTATAAAGTCTTTTTTTGCCTTGAAATATATGTTGTGATATCACATAAAAATCGCCTCGGCGAGGCGATTCTAATGAGATGTCACAACATAAATTTTAATCTAACCAGACCCAAGTGACGGTGCTGAAGCCCCAAAGCCCACCCCCTGGATCCGGGGCTGGGCAAGACATAGGTACATTGTACTTGAAGTGTTCTGGTATAGCTCTGTTTTATGACAATCTGAAGAGTTCTTGTTTGAAAAGGAGACATCTGGTTTGGTGTTTTGGGCTAAGATACTTGCATTGGTTATGGGATGGGGCTGTTTGAAACTTTTTACTCTGATTTGTCCTGTATTTCTCTTCTTTCTCCTACGCTATTAAAAGTAGTTGATACTGACAAAATTACAAGAGCTATTAACTCTTCAAGCACCAAAAAGCAGACGACAAAATTTACGTCCGCAAAAATTAAAAAACTGCCTTGTCCAAGACTTTTCATATTGAGAATTCAAAGACTAGAGGGCAAACAGTGTAGATCTAGATGAGGCAGCTCATCATGAGCCGCCTCATCAAGATCTACGCTGTTTGCAAATTTTGCTAATTTCGTCACTTGGACTTAAAAAGTTAATCCCTATCAACCAACAGTAATGATATTCAAAGACTCAGAGGGTGTAAATGTTTGAGTTGTCCCAATCTTTTTATGGTATCTAAAGTTAGTTTTCAATTTTAGCAGTACTGATGAAAATTCGAACATGTGTTATATCTGTCTTTTTCAGATGTTGGTGACAAAATGATAGAGGTTGTCGGCTTAGAAAATTCTATGCATGCTGCCCAAGTTTATGCTGGTCTTCGGGCATCTGGGAAAAGATTGGCACAGTGCTCATCAGTAGTTATTAGGTGAGTTTAGTGGTTGCTAGGCAACAGGCAGCCTAGCAACAAAGGTCACCATAAAGGTCATCAATTCTTAACATGTGAGTCTGCCATGTTATATTGTTTCATGTAAATGTGAAAGCATAAAAAGCATTTCTACTGGGTCTGACATGCCGTATGCAGACAGTGAATACCCCGATCAGACTGTTCCTAGAGGAATATTCTGATCTGCAGCTATGATCCCATTCAACTAACAGCTTTTTACTACATCTCCCGTATTGAGGTGAATGGTTCCATTATAGGGAAAGCAACTCTGCCCTTTAATTTTTGCCTCCCTTCTCAATGGGGGTTAACTCTTAGATGAAAGAATTTACTCCAATAGGAGCATATTCTTTCCTTTTAGAGTAAACCCATTTCTGAAAGATTTCTTTGTTCAGTAGACCCCATTTTGGAAGGGCTTTGTTCATGCTGGTCTGGCATTCAACACAGGCAACGAGGCAACTTACTTTAAAACACGATTGTTTTCGCATACTTCTTACATTAATTTCAAACAATCATTCTTACGGACCCAGCAGATTGTTAGACCTCTTAGTCAGACCAGATTTTTGAAGAAATTCCGTCTAGTATAAATGCAGTGCTTGAATAAGGTTTTTCACCAATTCGTTACCTGGTCGTTGTAGCCCAAAAATTGTTTTCAAGTATTTCTTGAATATGCATACCAATTCAGTAAAACTTTTGAGTCCTATTTCAAGAGTAGGGGGTTGGATGGTCCGTGAGACTATACTTCTGAAACAAACTTATCCTGATGAGCAGAACAAGCAGGTTCCTTGTACGTTGTCTTCGTTGCTTGTGTTGAATGCCAGACCAGTGTGTTTGTTGTCCAGGGTAGCAATCCAGAAGTCACAAAAGTAGTTCTTATGGTAAAAACCGGGAGTACTTATCTTTTAAGATATTCCATTACATACCATATTTATTCTGATCAATGCTCTTCTGTAGTAAATGCCTCTGTCCCTCTTTTCAGAAATTGCTATAACCAGAAATCACATATCCAGGCAGAAAATTCTCAGAAAGCTTTGCTATTTTCAGTGGCTGCAAGACCCTAGTTTTACTTTACCTTATTTGACAGTGTCATAGGTTACAAACTACATTCATTGTTAACTCTTTAAGCACCAAAAAGCAGACGACAAAATTTAGGTCTGCAAAAATTAAAAAAAAAAATTCCGTGCCCAAGACATTTCATATTGAGAATTAAAAGACCAGAGGGCAAACAGTGTAGATCCACATGAGGCGGCTCATCATGAGCCGCCTCATCAGGATCTACGCTGTTTGCAAATTATGCTATTTTTTTCATTGGTGCTTAAAGAGTCAATAGGAATATCATTGTAATGTAGTTTTTGTTGTTGCAGAGTTGTAGTTTAACGTCCCAATAAACAATATTACAGTCATGTTGAGATGTTGCCACTGAACTTGTAGGACTTTTACCCAACCTGAGAAAAATGACACTCAGGTCCTGCTACAACTACTAGCAGCTCTGCCGCAGATAGGCACCAGGGGCCGTATTCATAAAGCCACTTAAGTGGTTGCTATGCTGTTGCTAAGGCTAAAGTTCTTTGAAGGAGATTTCCTACAAGTATGAAATTTGGTCTGGAGGAACAGTCTTTGTAAGACTGTTCCTCCAGACCAAATTTCATAGTTGTAGGGAATCTCCTTTATACATATTTAGCCTTAGCAACCGCATAGCAACGACTTAAGTGGCTTTATGAATACGGCCCCAGGTAGACCATCTCTATTTCTTGGGCCCCAGTGGGCGGAGGCCATCATTGTAGTGCATTTAGTTTATATGCTTTGTTATTTCAGAACAAGAAAGCGGTTCCCCATGCAGATAGATGGTGAGCCGTGGATGCAGCCACCTTGTACAGTAAGTACCATAAAATTTCTGAGCATTGGGTTTTAGCAAACATGCAGACCCAGATCAGACTGCTCCTGAAGGAGCAGTCTGATCAGGGTCTACACTGTTTGCCATTCCATCTGCATCATAAGTTAGCATTATTGCATTGTAAAACCAAACTGTTGCATTTTAAGGACATTTGATGGGCTCCGCCTTTCATCAGCTGTGCCCAAGATACAATGTGTCTCTAACCCCCACTGCCCCTACAGCTATTAGGCTATGGGAAACCTTTACCCTTTTTATAAAGTCTATAGAACAAATGTGACCGCCGGGCCAGGTAGCGCAATCGGTAGGGCACCTGATTCATAAGTCAGAGGTCCTGGGTTCGAAACCCGGTCTGGCCACATTACTTTTGTTTTTCCTTCCGCTGATTCAAGAAGGACAGTTGTCAGTTACTGGCAAAAGTATGTGCTCTTAGTACTGGTTAACTGCTTTGGAGGTCTAAGCCTGCCCAGGAATAGTGTGGTTAGGTTAACTGACCATCCTGACATGACCTTAGTTATTTACTGTGGACGTTAAGCATCAAATCAATCAAACTATAGAACAAACCTTTATAGAAATTAGACAATCCCTGGCCATATGCAAATGGCATGATGGTTATTGAATACCCAGTTGTGAATTGAGATGCCACAATATTGTAATTACTCATACAACACAAATCATCTAGTAACTGGAGTAATATAGTAGTTTCTTATAGTTCCCTTGATCTGTTAGATTGGTGCAGAAGAGGGGCAGCGCACATACAAACTTCCTTGGGTAATTTAGATCCGCCATTTTGTTGCGCAATCAGCTAGTGTTGCCTCCCTTGACATTTTGCGGGTAGTGTATGCGCACTGCATCCTAAAAATCTTAGACATTATCTACATGTGCGCATTAACCAAATACCTTTCGCGTACATCATATATTACATTTTAAACAAGGAAAAGATACATTTTCGGTAAACGTTTACCTTAAAATGCAACTTTATATCTGTCTGCTTCATTATCCACAAAACAACATCTACTTGGTTTAATGAAAAAATAAGACTTTTCCGAATTTTCCCTGGTTCACAAATATTTTTCCCTATTTCTCCGATGAATATACAATATAAAAATATATTGTTGCTATGGTAAACATACTGGTTTTAAAGGTAAACATTAGCTCTGAAGTCACAGCAGGGGCTAAACTGCCACGCGCTTCCACTGTAAAATTTAAATTTCAACCTGTCAACTTTGTGATAAAAGATATTTAAATTGTCTTATTTATTCTGACGTGAGAAAAGCATGCCATAAATAAATAAATGGTATTTAGCTGCTTTATCTGTCCTAGTTTTGATATTCATGAATCTATATAAAAGGACAAATGCACAAATGCCCGTAGGGCACTAGTTATCGATATGACGAATTAAACTTTCTGGATGTCAAATCCAATCATGGATTTACCATCTCAAAGTCTGATGATCATGCTGATAACGTTTGAGTTAACGGCGGCAGGTTTTGTCATTTAAATCGCTGTATCCTTTGGTTTACAGAAAACTTTTACATACATATAAATAACAAAGCGGAGTAATAAGGATCTGACAGTAAGCATGACGCTTATAATATGTCATTTTGATGTACTTTTTCGTTGTTCATACCCCATTTAACTATGGTAACAAAGGGGAAACTGGATTAATGTCACATCTGACTAGGAAATGGGTTTGGTTATCCTAGGCCAATTTAAAAACACTCAAATTGCACAGAGACTGACATTAAAGTCAATACTCTCGGCCGAAATCGCTTTGGGCGAATGTAGCCTATATACGCTTCCTTAGCAACTCACGTGGCGAGATCGCTTACTGCGCATAATCGGCAACTGGTTACCGTCCTAGTTTGGTTGGTTTCTGACATATTGACTATTTACCAAGGGTAATAGGGAAAGTTTGTATGTGCAGCGGGAACATAAAAAGGGGAAATTCTTGTAATGTAAAGGATATAATAAGAAGGACTTTGATTAAAGTTGTTAGAAATTGTGGATTGACCCATGAGTCAATTGTTTGGAAGTAAAATACATT
The DNA here is from genome assembly GCA_963989385.1 of Ctena decussata. Taxonomy (NCBI): domain Eukaryota; kingdom Metazoa; phylum Mollusca; class Bivalvia; order Lucinida; family Lucinidae; genus Ctena; species Ctena decussata. The sequence continues at coordinate 9,525,689 of OZ022504.1, forward strand.
TAAAGAGGATATATTGGAATATTTCAGAAATAACATTGAAATTGCGCTAGTTATGACAAAAATAGTATACTTGCTTCTGAAATCATAAAAAATGAGAGTGTCAGTATTTAATTTGACTCACTATTTTTCTTTCAGATTTCCGTGACCCACAAAAACCAGGTACCAATGATGATTGGTCCCCCTTCCACAAAGAAATCCTCCATATTTAAAATATTTAAAAAATGACGGTAGGTATATTGCTCTTTAGTCTGCCTGTACAAATAGTGTGTATGCCAGTGCCAGGGAATGACAGCTATACTGTTTCCTGTACTCACTATAAAACAGTGTTTTCCTTCTCTAGAATGGCCTCAAATATCTAAATTAGTCATACAAAATTCTGCTGATATAATCTTGAGTATACGTGTAAACGTATATGTTGTATACAAAGATTCATTAATAAAATATTATTTAAACCAAAATTCTGCTATGAGATGGGGTTTTCCCATCCAAACTACCGTAATGACCCTAAGTATTTGGGCAGACAGGTATGAGCAAACATTGTAGATCCAGATCAAACTGCTCCTGAAGGAGCAGTTTGATCAAGATCTACAATGTTTGCCATTCACTAAACATCATTTGGATGCATAAAAGTGTATAAAATCCACTTTCTCAGAATTTTCTAACAATAATTGACCGACTTTCAGGTGTCTGAAATTTTAGGATCCTTGCAGTAATTCCAAAATTCTATATCACCTTTGTGAAACTGACCTAGATTTTTGTGATGTTTTGGAAGGAGAACACCTCTGTCTTATAACCAAAGAAACACGTTACTGTAGTACAGAAACAGCTTTGTCACCTAGCATTGCCATCCATTCTCTAAACGATGAACGTTTTGGTTAAGTTTTCAGAGGCTCATATTTATATAGTGGAATTACTTGATACTTGAACTGATGTTAAAACTGGTCCAGAGTTATGGTGAATTTGAGGTCAAGGTCATGGACTTTATAAAATTTTAGTTTAAAGCTTGATTAAAAGGCTGAAAGCCTGAATGCATTAATGTACTTGTTAATATGAACTGCACCACATAAAAATGGGTCATAATGCATATATAACCAGGGAAAACCTAAGTCATTGTGTACATCGACACACTATGATCTGAACTTAAGAATGTTTGCACATACCATGTATGGACTGGGAGGAATGTACGGGCGCAGAAAGAAGCCTCTGGCAAGATTGCACAGATTCAGAGACTGGTTTGTGTCTTTGCTCGTATCAAATACCATATTTATTCTGATATAAGACGAATATTTGTCTTTCTAAAATTACCCTAGATATGTAAACCAGTCATGTCATTCTGCTATAAGATGGGTTTTTCCATTCCAAAACAATTCCAAAAATCTATATCCATCTTATAAAATGGCTGTAGATTTTGGGTTTGTATTGGATTGAGAATAACTGAATAAAACACGGTAAAATAAGCATATTTTTATGCCATTGGCACGGTCGGGGGCATATAGTGTTCGGGTTGTGCGTATGTTAGTACGTTATTACGTATGTCCGTCCATACGTACTTGATCCTGTTAGACTCTGTTTAACTTTTTTGTAGCAGGTAGATATCTACGAGTACTACAGAAATATACAAGAACCAGGGTATGATGACCCATATGTCACGGTCCACTGACTTTGGCCTTCGGGCTTAGGCCAGTTTTGCAAGGTTAAGACTTTTGTAAGGGGTAGATTTCAGGGTTTCTATTATTGTAGCAGCTTGAAATTTTATATGAGGATTTATATTTATAAGTTCAACTGAAATACACAAGAATCTGGGTATGATTATCCATATGTCATGGTCCACTGACTCGCTTTTAGGCTAATTGTGCAGGTTAAAGACAGGACTTCTCTGCCGGGGGGTCTGGTTCCCAGCACATACCAATGTTACCTGTATAGGTAAAGGTGTGAAAATTTAGTCAACCAATCAGTGGACCAAAATTAACAGTTATGATGATTTTATTGACTGACTGTAGGTGTTGACACTATGAGATCAAGAGACAGAATGACACTGTGGAAGTTAATCCTCCTTATATAGTCCCATCCCTGTCTTTAAGATTTTTGTAAGAGGCCGATTTCAGGGTTCCTATTATTGTAGCAACTTGAAATTTTGTATGAGGATTAATATCTGTAAGTACAACAGGAATATACAAGAATCAGATGATGATGATCCATGTCTCACGGTCCACGGTCCACTAACTTTGGACTTCAGCTAATTTTGCAATGTTAAGGTTTTTGTAAGAGGTAGATTATAGGGTTCCTATTATTGTAGCAACTTGAAATTTTATATGAGGATTTATATCTATAAGTACAACAGAAGTACACAAGAAGGATCCATATGTCATGGTCCACTGACTTTCTAATTTGGCGATAGAGCGACTCTTAAACTTTATAAAGGGCTGCAGTTTGTGTCATACTTCAAACTTCCGGAGATGCTTGGCCTATGGCAGTTTATTAGCTCACCTGAGCCGAAGGCTCACAAGGTGAGCTTATAGTATAGGCTTGGTCTGCCGTCCGGAATCTGTCGTCCGTCTTGATCAAATTCTATGTGTAGCATGGTTGGGGTGGGGGATTGATTGGATATAGTTTTGAGACAGATTGGTTTAAAACTGTGGTTACCATGGCAACAGAAAGGTCCCATAGACTTATAATGGGGAAAATGTTGTCCGGGCCCTAGCGTCTTCATTTTTGATCGCAACTTCTTCAAACTTGCTGGTATCCAGGACAGTCAAAACATCTCAGACCAGTTTGAATTTGGGCCAGGTTGGATCATTCTTTTCAGAGTTACTTGCCCTTGAGCGATGAAATATTTTCCCATAGACTTACAATGGAGAAAATGTTGTCCGGGCCCTAGCTTCTTCATTTTTGATCGCAACTTGTTCAAACTTGCAGGTATCCAGGACAGTCAAAACATCTCGGACCAGTTCGAATTTGGGCCAGGTTGGATCTTTTATTTCAGAGTTACTTGCCCTTGACATAGCAATAAATGCAAATTTTCAATTTTTCCCATACAAGTCAATGGAAACTTTAAGTTGCCATAGCAACCAAAGTTATGAAGCGATTTGGATAAAAAACAGTTTTATTGGTTCCCCCTGCCCATAGATGCTGTATATGAAATTTGGTTACAATGGGCCTCATAGTTTCAGAGGAGATGTTGTTTGAAAATGTTGACGGACGGACTGACTTACGGACGGATGGACGGACGACGGACGACACATGCCTGCCTATACTATAAGCTCACCTGTGAGCCTTCGGCTCAGGTGAGCTAAAAATGTGGCAGTAATCTTGCATTTTCATTCTGTATAATCTTAAAGGATCAAAATAATTTTTCCTCAAAAAAATACAGGAATGAAAAAGGTCCAGTTTGCTTAGGTGCCGTTGACCTATCCAGTAATGTGCAAAGTGGCTGGTAACTGAGACTATATGTAAGTGGTAACAATAATGGTAAATGATACTTTTATTAGTGGTTTTAGAGTGAAATTATACTGATGTCAGTAGTCTTGGTTGACAGGCACTTTTGCTTGTATAGTTACTGACTGGGTCAACAGCTTAGATAAGGATATTGGTATTATTCCCATGAGGCTCTCTAGTTTGTAGGAAGAAAGATATTTGTATATTGAGTGATGCCAATTCTGATTTATTTACTTATTCTTTACTTTTTTCAGGTAACAAATGTACAGTGATAACAGATTGCTCATCAGCCCTCATTAACCTATAAACATATTCAACATGTCATTTTATCAGCCAATCAACTTCAGGGAAGATCTTCACTTCATGTCACATGATAGACAGTGACCAATTAGTAGAGCTTCTGGAAAGCTCTCATGAATATTAATGTTCTTGTGTCCAATGGTGTATATTTCCTTTCTTTTCTTCGTGGTCATTTTTAAAATATTGTAATGCTTTTATGTTTACCTAGCTGTTTTACTGGTTGACATGTCATGTAGATGAACAAACTTGCTGAATTAGACTCTATAATAAATCATGATAGTAACATTATTTAAATAAGTACATGCAGGTCTGTGGGGTGCAAACAGATAATAAAAGCTGTGATCCTCTGCTTAATGTTCTGGGGCATTATTTATAAAATGACATATGTCGTTGCTATGCTGTTGCTAAGGCTAAATTTCTATGAAGGAGATTCCCTACAACCATGAAATTTGCTCTTGAGGAACAGTCTTTTTCAGACTGTTCCTCCAGAGCAAATATCATAGTTGTTGGGAATCCCCTTCATAGAAATTCAGCCTTAGCAACAGCATAGCAACCACATAAGTCGTTTTGCAAATACGGCCCCTGTTGGACTTTATCAGAGTTTAATATAAACAGTTAACTGAGTTTTAAGTCATTTTGAAATCAACATTTTTGATATGGTATCATATTTATTTGGCTCTAAGATAGGGTTTTTCCCTTCCAAAACAAGCCCAAAATTCTGCATGTGTAGATCCATCTTATAAGATGGATCTAGATTTTTGGAATTGTGTTTGAAGGGAAAAATCCATTTTTTTTTGCAGAAATACGCAAGACTGATTTACATGTTTGTGATAATTTTGGAACAATAAACTCCCTTCTTTTAACCCAATAATTACAGTATCTGTCAAAATGTGTATTGCAGCAATAAGTCACTTATCAATAATTACACAGTCCAGTTATGAAGATGACTCTGGTGTATATCATAAATCTAATCTACTTTAAAGATATAACACTATAATAACAATTACACAACACTATAATATAATACTATGATGAAATATTTACACTAGCCACTGACCATAGGTAAACCTTTTAGAGCAACTGGCTTCATACACAGATGACCGCCACTTGATCATGTGACATTGTCGTCAGGCGAGGTCTAAGGTAAACAAACATCTTGATTGGTCCATGTAACATTAGACTGACGCCACGTTATGGTGACAGCTGTTTAGCTTAATAGCCCAACACGTAGGCACTATCTTTTCTTCAATGCATAGTTTGCATATTCTACATTAAATTGCCACAAGAAACACAAAGGAAGGGTCTAAAAATAAAGTGTAAATATAAGAATAAAAATTTGATTTTTCGTCGTTCATCGTGTGAGTTCATCGTGTGAAGAAGCCAGTGGTCGTTGCTAAAATTCTAATAGAATTTTAGCAACGACTACTGGCTTCTTCACCCAATGAATGCTGAAAAATCAAATTTTAGCAACAACCACTGGCTTCTTCACATGATGAACACTGAAAAATCAAATTTCAATTCTAAATAATGTCAGTTCAACATTGAGGCATCATCAGATGCCATATTGTCTTTGATATAATGCTGTAATGAAACAATAATCATATCAACATTGAGTAAAATCAGATGTTACACTGCTATAGTGAAACAATGTCTTATCAATACTGATGCCATAATAATAATGTGTTGTCATTGATACAGTGCTACAATGAAACAATGTCTGAGCAACACTGATGTAATGTCATAACATTGCATTGCAATTGATACAGTGCTATGATGAAACAATGTCTGATCAACATTGATGTAATGTCATAACATTGCATTGCAATTGATACAGTGCTACGATGAAACAATGTCTGATCAACATTGATGTAATGTCATAACATTGCATTGCCATTGATACAAAGCTACGATGAAACAATGTCTGATCAACATTGATGTAATGTCATAACATTGCATTGCAATTGATACAGTGCTAGGATGAAACAATGTCTTATCAACATTGATGTAATGTCATAACATTGCATTGCCATTGATACAGTGCTACAATGAAACAATGTCTGATCAACATTGATGTAATGTCATAACATTGCATTGCCATTGATACAGTGCTACATTGAAACGGTGTCTGATCAACATTGATGTAATGTCATAACATTGCATTGCCATTGATACAGTGCTACAATGAAACAGTGTCTGATCAACATTGATGTAATGTCATAACATTGCATTGCCATTGATGCAGTGCCACAATGAAACAATGTGTGATTAATGCTGATACGATAATGATGTCACATTGTCAGTGATACAGTAGTATGATGAATCAATGTTTGATCAACATTGATACAATAATGATGTCGTGTTGTCATACAGTGCTAAGATGAAACAATGTCTGACCAGCATTGATACAGCAATGATTTCCCAATTGCCATTGTTACAGTGAAACGATGTCTGATTGACATTGGTACAGTCCTATTGTCAGTGATACAGTGCTACAATGAAACAGTGTCTCACCACCACCGATACAGTAATGATGTCACATTGTCAGTGATGCAGTGCTACAGTGAACAATGTCTGATCAACATTGATAAAATAATGATGCTGCATTGTCATTGATTCAGTGCTACAATGAAACAATGTCTGATCAGCATTAGCAGAGTAATGATGTCCCATTGTCAGTGATACAGTGCTCTAATGCAGCAAAATTCATATCAACAAAAATTAACACAGTAATGATGTCGCATTTTCATAGATAGAGTGCTACAAAGAAACTATTTTATATCAGCATTGATACTGTTATGATGTTACCTTGTCATTGATACAGTGCTGCAGTTAAACAGTGTCTGATAGGCATTGATACAGTAATGATGTCACATTATCAGTGATACAGTGCTACAATGAAACAGTGTCTGACTAACATTGATACAGTAATGATATGCCATTGTCAGTGATACAGTGCTACAACAAAACAGTGTGTGATCAGCACTGATACAGTGATGATGTCCCATTGTCAGTGATACAGTGCTATAATGCAGCAAAATTCATATCAACATAATTTAACATCATGATGTCACATTTTCATCGGTACAGTGCTACATTGAAACAATGTCTGATCAGCAATGATGCAGTAATGATGCTGCATTGTCATTGATACAGTGCTACAGTTAAAAAATGTCTGATCAGCATTGATACAGTAATGATGTCCCATTGTCAGTGATACAGTGCTCTAATGAAGCAAATTCATATCAACATAGATTTAACACCACAATGTCACATTTTCTTTGATACAGTGCTACAATGAAACAATGTCTTATCAGCATTGATACAGTATTGATGTTACCTTGTCATTGATACTTATCAGCATTGATACAGTAATGATGTTAGCATGTCATTGATACATTGTATCAATGACAAGGAAACATCATTACTGTATCATTGCTGATAAGACATTGTTTCCTTTTTATATGTCAGGTCAACTCTGATGTGACATCAGGATGTTGCATCAATGTTAATCTCACATGTTTCAGAATATCTACTTTGTTTTAATGTTTTGAACCAGCTGAGAATAAAAAAAAACTTTACACACAAATTCAGATTTTTTTTTCTATTAAGGATATGTGAGCCTCTGCTCAATTGCTCTAGTTGATGTAGGGTGTAGATAGATGTTAGCGTTTTAACAAACTAGCTTATGTGCAATAGAAATATATGTGTTATTTTTGTTTTAATATACCCTGCCTGTGCGTTAGTGTTAAAAGTAGCTTTTTTAAAAACTATATTAGGCAGGTTGACTGTATTGGTGTGGATTTCAAAATATTTATCTGCAATAATTAAATACATGTATTTCAGATGTTGGGGTCTCTTATTCAGATGCTTCTCTCGTTATTATAGTCTTAAGATTGGAAGAAGTTGATTTTACTGTCTAAAAATGAACCATATTTATGCACTCAAAAGACAGGAATTTGCTCCTCCAAAGAAATCTCAGGAATCTAGATTTGTCTTATATGATGGGTCTAGAGGTTTGGGATTGTTTTGGGAGGAAAACCCCTTCTTATTTCATATGACATTTCTGTTGTTTTGACTCTTAAACATGTATACCATATTAATCCTATTAAATGTCCCTGCTCTAATAAACGTCCACTGCCTCTTTTCCGAAAATAATATTATCCTAACTAGCATAAATTTCCGTTTGAGTCCTTGGATGCGGTAGCTTTTTTGAAATGGGGTCTACACTTAAAGAAAAGAATTTTCTCCTACAGGAGCAAATTCTTTCCTTTAAGAGGTAACCCCACCCCTACTTACGTTTAATAGGATTAATATGGTAGGTACACCTCCATGACAGAAAGGAAAACATGCTGCCCTAGATGATGTAGCTCTGCCAGAATGGAATCTACATTTTCATATTTGCTGCTTGAGGAGGATGAAATTCTTTCTTTTAATCCCCACTGAGAAGGGAGGCTACATAAAAATAATGGAGTTGCTTACCCTGAATTTATACTCATTCACATTAACAATAACTCCTTTTTTTCTACAAATAACTCCTTTTTTTCTACAAATAACTCCTTTTTTTCTACAAATCCTCCGCCCAGAAACATGATACCTCATGTAGACAGTATTTCATAAGTGCTTATATCATGGTTAGCTTCCCATTATGGTATTGTGACAAAAAAAATTATTTCTTGATTGTCCACAGTTTGACAAACCTGTCTTATTTTGTATATCAGAAAATATTGGTCTGGGTAAGCACCGATTGCATACAATATTAATGCCGTTAAGTGCCCCCGGTGCACTGCATTTTACAAAAGTGGAGACTAATTTGGAATCTAGCAGGTAACAAAGTAGGCACATTTCCAGTTAGTGATGTTAACCATGCTAGACCAATAGCTGTACTTTATCACTGAAATAACTAGCAATTGCATGAAATACTTCACAGACCATAACATTATTTTTGAAAAAAAAAATGATGGAGGGGTGTTTATTTTGAATAATATAGTGTATATGCTCTGTATACAGGTTTTTCATCTTGCCTGAGACTAGCAGAAACAAGGCATAGTTATTTCTTTTCTGAAATGGTGGCGGCAGCCTAAACTTTGTCGAGTTTGCATGTTTAGCTCTGCTTTGTGACAAATTGCGGACAGCTCTGCTTTGTGACAAATCGCGGACAGCTCTGCTTTGTGACAAATTGCGGACAGCTCTGCTTTGTGACAAATCGCGGACAGCTCTGCTTTGTGACAAATTGCGGACAGCTCTGCTTTGTGACAAATCGCGGACAGCTCTGCTTTGTGACAAATTGCGGACAGCTCTGCTTTGTGACAAATCGCGGACAGCTCTGCTTTGTGACAAATCGCGGACAGCTCTGCTTTGTGACAAAGTGCAGACAGGCAAAACACCGCATTTTGTGGAATTCGTGTTTCTCACATTGCTGCATTATGCTAAGACTGCTGAATATTGTTTTGCAATTGTAGTGACAACCGTTCTATTACATGCTGGCATGTGTCAACCATAAAGTAACCCTTAAAGCACCAAAAAGTAGAACACAAAATTTACACCTGCAAACTTATCATACTTGCAAGACTAATGGGCAAACAGTGTAGATCCAGATGAGGTGGCTCATCATGAGCCACCTCATGTGGATCTACCCTGATTGCCAATTCAGCTATTTTTATTTTTGGCACATTAAGGGTTAATCACACATGAACATTTGTTTTTTAATGTGTCTATCATAGTGTCCATTTTCTCATCTTCGTGAAAACTTTTTTTGGTGAACTTGCATTTAGTGACATTTAAGAATGCTGATTTTCTGAGGAATCTTAAACATGAAAAGGCAATAACTTGTTGTGCACCAATGAAGGCTGATCTGAGTCTTTGTCTTTGTTTGTTTATTGTAAGGGAGCTCAAATGAACCGTGACACAAAACCCAACAAAGAGGTGTGTGTGTCAACTGAAGACTCAGATCAGGCTGGGCATTTTCCCAGTTTGTAATCAGAGGCTTCACCGTGTGTTCAAAGGGTAGCTAATGGTATAAGCAAGCTCCATGCCTATTGTAAACTCTGATCAGATTGGGCGACTGCCCTGGCTGATCTGAGTCTTCGCTGGGCGCAGATGCCACTTTGTTGGTTTTGTCATTTCCCAGCTCATCTAATGATTCTGTTTACCAAACTTACTTGAGAGACTGTTTTCCTTATTCTTCTTATGGTGAATGGCTACATCTCTAGGTTTTTTCTGTAATATTTTAAAGGGATGCCACTTTATGACTTCCTGTATGCTTCCCTGGGTGATCATAACTAGTGTTTCCCCCAGAAATGAAAAAGGGCATGGTAAATTTTCCCAGAAAAGGGCACTAAAGCGTGTGGATTTTTGCAAAAAGGGCACTGTATATGCTTTCATTAGAAGGTTTCAGTGGACATTAGCTTACAGAGATTAGTACTGCTAATAAAGCATTAAATCATATCATATTCTTTTTTCATTTATAGCTGCAGCAGCATCTTTCTTACAGTACATGTAATGTAGAAAACTTTTTTTTTACTCCATAGTAGAGCCTGGATATGATGATAATACATAAAGAATTTGCATCTGCTCTCTGCATTTTTTCTCTGTGTGTGTGTGTGTGTGTTAAGTCCTTTTGTAAACCTACCTGTTCTGTATTAATTTTTTTTGGTGGGTGTGTCAAGTCCTTTTACTACCTACCTATTCTTTTTTTTTCTTCCAAATATCAAGAAACAAAATAGTCTGAAACATTTCAATATCCTAATTATTATAACAATTTATATTTTATTATTTATCATTATTGTTCCTTCTTTATTTATTAATAATTCTTACTGACCGGTATTATCAGTACTTCTGTATTTAAAAAAGGGGCACAGAATTGCCTCCCTTTAAATTGTATTTATATCTGTTTCAGTTAGCACTATTTAGCGAGTTTTGTTTAGGGTACCCAGAGCTGTTGAAAACTATTAAAAAATATATATAACATTGTTCAAAAATTTATTTTGGACACAAAAATCGGCCTGTACAAGACCAAAATATCAAAACATAATAATATGCGTAATTATTTTTACACCATAATTTATCAAACGTCTCGAATGTAACCCATATATAATACGCAAGAAAAATAAACTTTACGGTAACGTCGATACGAGAATTGAACAGAACAGAACAGAACAAACTTTACGGCATGAGTAACAAGTCAAGACAATGATCTGCCTGCACATCTGTGAATCCAGTTTCCCTAACACAGTCCATGAATCCAAAGGAAACTAAATAAAAAAAACTTCCAGAAAATTATTAAAACAAATTTTAGTCTATATGTAATGGGCATGTTGATTCGTGTAATTGTGAAACATGGCTACTGGCTCCTTTTCACTCAAATAGACCTCACTTTGATCTTTCCGTTAACCAGCAGATCAGTCAGGTATTTTCAAGGATCAGTTAGTTTATTAGCGAGTGGACCATAACAGGATTAATGCCAACTGATGTCTTTACTTACGCTGTCAAAACATTTGGAGCAGTGAATACACAATGTGTAATGTGTATCTCCTAATTGGCAGGTGAAGTTTGGAGCAAAAAGGGCATGGCGCTGGAAAAGGGCATGGCGCTGGAAAAAAGGGCATGGCGCCGGGGAAAAGGGGCATGGCGCGGCGCCATGCTAAATGGGGCTGGGGGAAACACTAATAACTGTCCAAAAATAGGTCTGCTTTTAAAGGAAAGAATTCAGGTGAGTCCTTTAGAGAAAAAAACTGGCTCTCCTTGGAAAGCTAACACCAAACAACTTGTTTCCCCTTTTTAAAATGGCAGAAAAAATGAAATGTATTCTTTCTTTTTAACATGTGAAAAGAGTGCTTGTTGGTAGAAAAAGTGCTTCATGGACTGGTTATAGAAATTTTAGGGTTCAGAGCCAACATATGTGTTAAAGGTTAAGTCACAATTTTGTGTACCAGTGGTTGTTATATAATTATAATTTTAAACCGTAGACTATCGTATGACATAAACTTCTAAAATCTGGAACTGGTTGTTCAAAATTAAGACGTAGTTAATTAACGAGAGGTTAAAGTTTCATGCAAAAACTCAGCCATTTTTTTGCCGAAAAAGTGTGAGAAGCTTTTGCAGTGCAAAAGCTCCTCTCATTTTTTCAGCAAAAATATGAGCGCACTTGATTTTATATGTACTGGAAGACTTAATAAATCCTTGAATAATGAGTTCATTAAGCTAACAATGCTTTGAACAACTGGGCCCTGAAAAGTTTATAAGTGAAATGGTTTTGTTGCCATAGTAAAACTCTTGGGTCGGAATAATGTGATTTTAGTTCATCTGTATGAAAGAATAGGAAAAGTTTAGAATTGCATTCAGCATGGGTAAAGATTGCCATACACTCATAGTTGAAGTTTGGTCATAATTTATCATGATTGACAAGCATGAATTAAGACAAGCTCTCTTATATAAGGGGTTCTTTACTTTCTTAACAAGTATATATATATACTAAGAACAACTTCTAACCGACCACTTGCTTTGTCTTCAACACTGTCGTTTGAAGATGGTATCCGGACATAATTTTCTTATATTCAGTACTCCAAATGTGTCATGTAAACGTTGTAAAATGTTTGAGCTCAATACCTTTAATATCGTTTTCCTGGCAGCAAAGGATGCACATGTACCCCCATTTCGAACTTCGCAAGGATTATGACTGTGGTGGAGAAGGTTTTTTTAATTGTGACTAAAATTTTGAATTCTGTATTGAAATAATGCCTTATTATGAATTCTCAAGTTCTTTTAAACATTTTCTAAATATTCGCACAAATCATAAGCATATGCTGACAAGATTCCGAAATGTGGTTCTGTCCGAATCGTGAAAATCTGCTGAAATGTTGCGATTTTCGGAAACAGGGGTACCGTTATCTTTCACTTATTCAATGGTACACGGATAAGATTTTTATTTCAGAGTTACTTGATTTACTTTACCAATACTACAACTTAATTAAATATGGAAACATGTGTTCGATTGTTCTTTTTATTTAGCAGAAAACAGGCTATAAATAAGTGGTCGGTTAGAAGTTGGTTCTAGTATATATAAGATCTGTTAACACTAAAAATTCCAAAATTGAAAAAAGTTACATTTGTAAACAGCATAGATCTGGATGAGGTTGCTCATGATGAGCCACCTCATTTGCATCTACACTGTTTGTCCTCTATTATGTGAATTCTCAATATAATATACTGTGGACGAACATTTTATGAAATTTTGCAGATGCAAGTTTTGTCGTTTGCTTTTTTTTTTTTTTTTCTTTTTTTTAAAACACTTTAAGAGTTAACATAGTCAAGTTGAGATAACTTTAATTCCTGAAATTATGTATTGATAGAGCAACCAGAAAAAAAGAAGAAGAAAAGAAAAAAAAAAAAAAAAGAAAAAGCTCATTTTCAATTCTAAAGGATTTTGTTTTTAGAATCATGCAGGAATATCTTTTTATATGTATAAATTGAATGTCAAGGTCATGTAGTTGAATCTACAAAGTCATTTAGTTGAAGCTGTATAGGAGATGTACCATGACAGAAACTGTTATATGGCATTTGTAGTTTTGCAAACCCAGGCTATCAAGCAAACATGTCCATACTAATTGGAGCCTAGTTGTGAAATCGAGCTTTGTGTATATGGGACACCTCCATGTTTGTTTGCCACCATTTTATGTAGCACAACATCTTTTGTAATCTGTTTATTTCCCTTGTTGACAAAACCCTTTCAAAATGGTGTGTACCCTTGTGGGAAAGAATTTGCCCCCCCCCCCCCCCATCCCCACCCCCTCCCACCCAATTGAAAGGGGAGGCAAAAAATAAAAATTCCTAAGTTGCTTCCCTTATAGATTATAGATTAATTATACAAATTATTTGATCAAATGACAAGTATGCAGGCTGGTCTGGGTATGCACAGGCTGCAAATATTTATGGCAGATTTAGCTATGATGGGAATCATTTGGTAAGGTCATATGACTACTGTATTTCTGTGGTTATAAAATGGGAGATTTCCCCCTACAAAACCCCAAAAATCTAGATTTGTCTTGTAAGATGGATCTGGATTTTTGGGATTACTTTCAAAGAGAAAAATTTATTCTGGAGGGGAAAAAAGCCCATTATATACAGTCAACTCTCAATAGCTCAAAGTTGAAATTTATCTCAAACTACTGATATCCCAAAGTAAATTTTCTGGTCCCAGAAAATTTACTTTGAGATATCACTGGTTTGAGATAAAGGAGTTGAAATGCAAAGAGAAATAGGAAATGTGTCCTTACTATATTCTTTGATTCGAGAACGCTTTGAGATATCAGTGTTTGAGATATTGAGAGCTGACTGTAGATAAACAAATACAGTACTGGTTTCACATGGCCCTTATAAGTGTTATCTAGATAACATGAAGTGTATGTAAATTGGTTTACTTAGTACATTATTATGTACATGTATAAGTACATTAATTATTATGTACATGTATGTATATTGAGTGCTGTTATGATATGAGCCATGTTTTGAGTAAATCGTAGAGCAGGTACAAATGATGCATGACTGGACCTCAAGACAATGACATTTTGTTAGCCAAGTATCAGTGACATTAATATACAGTCGTCTCGCGATATCTGGAACACTGATATTTCAAAGTACCTTCTTGTATCAAAGAATATAGGTTAGACAATTTCCTGTTTTCGTTTACAATTCAACATCTGTTATCCCAAACTACTGGTATCTCAAAGTTAATTTTATGGGACTAGAAAATTAAATCTGAGATATCAGTAGTTTGGAATGAACTTGGACTTTGAGATATCAAGAGTTAATTGTAGTCTCATAGATACTGTAAACTCAGATAAAATTTTCTCAACATAGAGTTGAAGCTCTATGTATCAGTATTAAAGCTGCTTCTGCTGAGCCGTGGGAGAGTTTTAGGTGAAAGTCTCACTTGCTCAGTTAAATATTTTTAAAATTTCACCAGATCTCACAAAAAGCAGCCCAGATCAAAGTATTGGGTCAGCCTATACACATGATAGCTCTGGGGCCATATTCATAAAACGACTTAAGTGGTTGCTGTGCTGTTGCTAAGGCCAAATTTCTTTGAAGGAGATTCCCAACAACTATGAAATTTGCTGTGGAAGAACAGTCTTACAAAGACTGTTCCTCCAGGCCAAATTTCATAGTTGTAGGGAATCTCCTTTATAGATATTCAGCCTTAGCAACAGCATAGCCACGACTAAAGTGGCTTTATGAATACGGCCCCTGTTCAATATTTGAGCAAAACAATGATACAGGGTCAGTCAATATCTACCGTAGTCTTTTAATAATTGAGAAAAAGTGACTTGGTCAATCCCTACCTACAGTAGCTACAGGATGTACATTGTTCACTGAGTTGTCTAGATCATGTAACCATAAAATTCTAGAGCTTGTGACTCCAAAAATTATAGCAGTAACTATCCTAAAAATGGAACAGAAATGCAATAATATGTCCAGAAAATGCAGCTGGAATGGCGAACATTGTAGATCTTGATCAGACTCCTCCTACAGGAGCAGGATTTGCACTGTTTACTCAGACCTGGCAGTCCAAATTCTTAGAATTTTATGGTTTACCTGTTTCCTGGTTTTCTTGTTTGAGATCTATAAAGAAGGACCTGAGTGGGGAAAACTGCAAAAGTTCAGAGCACAAGGTAGATTGAAAGTTTTGGGATAACATAATAAATGATCTCAGAAGTTTGAATTAACCGGAACTCATCAAGATTATGCTGATACTTGTTTGCACTTGCTGTTTGCATTATGCCAATACTTGTTTGCATAATGCCAATAATAGTTTGCATGATGACAATACTTGCTGTTTAAGTATGCAAATACTTGTTAGCATTATGTCAGGACTTGTTTCATGCCAACACTTGTTTGCATCATGCTAGTACTTGATGTTTGCATTATGCCAGTTCTTGTTTTTGCATCATGCAAACACTTTCTACTTGCATTTGTTTTATACCTGTTTGTACTATAGCAATGCTTGCTGTTTACATATGCCAATAGTAGTTTGTGTGATGCAGGTACTTGCTGTTTGCATAATGCAATCACCGTATTGGCATAATGCAAATATAATTGCAAAATGATTATTATTTTCATTATGCCATAATGAGTTTTTCCCCGCTCAGGACCTCTGGTGTTGATGTTGATTATTATTATTTCTCTCATGTGATGTGAATTATTTATATTCATTATCTTTAAATATCTTGTTGACTAATAAAGTTTTCTGTACTTTTTCTTGTATATTTGCTTTTGGTTTATAGTCCCTTATCTCAAAACAGTATCTATCAGGATGCTGAAATAATTAAGAAACAGAGTAAACTAGAAAATGTGATTGTGAAATACTATGCCCCAAATCAAAGGGAATAGTCTGTACAAAAAAGGGACAGAGATCATTCGAAAGTCAATTTTTTAATCTACTCATCATCTCCAATTAGCTAACCAAGTTTCCAGTCCCTAGCTCATATACCTTTAGAGATATCTTGCTGACAAGATTCAAATGTCCAAATTTTCAAAGAGCCAAAACTCCAAAAAATATTGAAGGAATTCTTTCAAAACTTAATCTCATCAGGCTGCAGTCAGGTGATCATGTTTCAAGCCCCTCACTGAAATACTTTTCAAGATATCTTGCTGGCAAGTTTAAAATGCTGAACTTGTCAAAGGGCCATAACTCAAAAAAATTGACAGCAGTTCATCTACTCATCATCTCAAATCAGCTGACCAAGTTTCAAGTCCATAGTTCCAATACTTTTCATGGCATCTTGCTGATGAGTTTAAAATGCTGAAATTTTCAAAGGGTCATAACTTCAAAAAAAAAATAACAGAATTCCTTCAAAAGGCAGGGGTTAGCCTATAGGAAGAAGTGCGAGAAATAGTCTTCCTAAGCTAACTGACTTCTCCCTTTTTTTTTAGCTGTGGGAGACGTCAAAATGTATAAAACATATGCAAAATCCAAAATTTGGGATAGAATTTCTCTCTGAAATTTAGAAAATTACAAAATTTCTCCCTATATGAGAGCCCTAGACTGACCCCTGAAAAGGTAATCAATTCATTTACTCATCCCTTCAAATCATCTGACCAAGTTTCAGGTCCCTAGCTCCAATTCTTTTTGAGATATCTTGCTGACAAGTTAACAATGCCAAAATTTTCCAAGGACCATAACTATGAAAATTATTGACGGAATTCCTTCAAATGTGAATCAGTTCATCTACTTATCATCTCAAATCAGGTGACCAAATTTCAAGTCTTGCTCCAATACTTTTGGAGACATTTGCCGACAAGATTTATGATTTATTTTAAAGGGCAGTTACTCGAAAAAAAATAATAACTTGGACAAGAAAAAAGTGGGGGTCCGCTATTTTTGATGATGATTCCATATGTGAAATTTCAAAACTCAAACATGCACGGTTCTTAAGAAACGGTTTGCATTAAAATGCATGACAAATGGACACACAGACAGATGCACAGACTGATGGACAACCCAGTGGCAATATGCGCCCCCCCCTCAACTTCTGCATAAAAAGACTATAAATGTATACACAGTCCACAGATGTCCCAAGCAACAAACCCATTATTGCAAAACACTGTATCAATAAAAAAATCTGATGAACGTTTATTCAGATTCAAGAAGGGGTATAAGTTTGCAAAAATTGGTCAATTTTACAACCTCTAATTATGCACATCTACTCGTCACTGCAAAACATTCCACCAAAGCTCAAAGGAAGCGTGTGCAAAAATGTAGTAGGAGCTGCCTTTCTAGGTTTTTTCAGAATAAATGGGGCATAACTGCAAAATGGGTCAAATACACAATGTTTAATTCATCTGCGCATAAACAGCCTACCAAAATCCGAAGAAATCTGATGAAAAATGTAGGATAAGGAGTTGCCCTGAGAAGGTTTCTTCAGACTCAATAAAGTTGGCCAAATACACATTTGACTAATTATCACGAGAAGAGAGACAAGAAAGAAATTGTAGAGCTGCTTTCTCCACAGGGTATAATCGATTCCGCTAATTTTCGCTTCCTGCAGAGACTGTACATCATATTTGGCTTCCGCCGAGACTGTCCGCGATCTCTTGCTTCCTGCAGGGACTACTGTCCTCGAAAATTGGCTTCCTGCCCAAGACTGTCCGCGTGACTCTGCTTCCTGCCGAGAGCCTCGGCAGGAAGCAGAATCACGCAGACAGTCTCTGCAGGAAGCCATTTATCATGTACAGAAGTCTCGGCAGGAAGCAAGAGATCGCGGACAGTCTCGGCGGAAGCCAAATATGATGTACAATCTCTGCAGGAAGCGAAAATTAGCGGAATCGATTATACCCTGTGTTTTCTGAAAGTGTTCTAATATGCCTGAAACACATGAGTAGCAACACGACAAAGTGGCATGTGCGGCACGCAAAGCCTGACTCAGATTTGCCTGGGCATCTGTCCAGTCTGATCAGAGTCTTCGGTGTGCGCTTAAAGGGTAGCTAAGGATCTAAGCTATCCCCATTTAAACAGCGGAGAATATGAACAGACTGAGTGGATGCAGCTTGCTCAGACTGATCTGAGTCTTCGTTGGGCGCACATAGCACTTTGTTGGTTTTGTTATGTCGCGGCTCAAATGCCAATAATATCCGCGCCCATCTTTAATTTTTGCCGACTCCATTCCATGCTTTTCTTTATTTGCGTACGTGAAGGTTTTGACATGATCAGCTGCAGTATTTAGAAGCAGCCCGGCCATTTTGATCTGACCTGCTTGCTTACAATTTTACCTAATTTTTACTTTTAACAGGGTCTAATTATATTTGAGACTGCTAAATAGTCTGAAACAATCTGATATTAGGTTAAAGACAGTAAATTATAGCAGCTGTAGAAAGCTTACATGTAAGCATACTTTGATGTAAGATAGCAACAATATTTTATCAAAGCTTTCTATTAAACAAAGCCTGAAATCATTGTTTTGAGACTATTTAGACACGAAATCGGTCGAGCGGTGTTTCGAATGTTGTGACCTGGACGTGATACTGTCTGACAAGATTTAAGTTTGTCTCAACGTGTCAGAAAGCTGAAATTATAATAAATAGCATAACATCAGAAAGATGAAATTAGTAATAAATAGCATAACATATAAACGATTTTACAAAATAACTGGTGAAAAAATACTCAAGTCATATCAGAAACTGGAGTTAGTGGCTCTATGGAAACACTGGGCTTACATAAATTAACCCGTCACACAGAATTACGTCTTCTGCGAGAACAGCTGATGTCGTTGATCAGTTTATCTATTCACACCTTGTTCTCAGGCTCATACAAATATCACCTGTGACAACTTTTCTTCCGGGTCTAAGTTTGCTTTTGAACATAGCTAGACGCTGTGAAGCTTTTTCAACACACTTCTGGCGCTGCTCTGAAGTCAACAAGTGGGGTACCATGCAAATCTTTCGGAGGCCAAAGTTTTCTAATTGAAAAGACATCCGAAGAATTCAAGCCATATATTATGTAAGCTAACTTTTTTATTGTATACACAGCGGCTTCCTCAACAAGTGTCTTCATACACCCCTGGTTAACCATGTATATATACAAGGGCTGTTACCAAATGAAAACGAGTCCTAGTTCCAAAACGACCTAGTCATCGTGGTTAAACAAATTTGTTTAGCCACGAGACCAAGTAGTTTTGAAACTATGACACTTTTTCGTTTCTTAACAGCTCTTTTTCGTTTCGTAACAGCCTTCGAAACATAGTTAACCAGGCGTGTTATAGTCACAAGATCTTTCCCAAATAAAAGTTGCTGCGGGGATGCCAGAGCGAGGCATTTCATAACTTTTTATCAATAACCCACATAGTAACGGTCTTGTACGGTCGTGCGGATTCCCCATATACATGATCTACAGTTAAGTCAGCTTTTATTTCCATTGAATTTGATCTAAATTTTCAGCCAATCTTGCAATATTTCAGACTGAAAAAGAAAAAATGAAAAAAAAAAAAAAAAAAAAAAAAACAATCGCCAATCCGAGCGCAATTTCGTTGCTGTAGCCAACACTTAAAATGCCTACACAAACTTGCTATCCCTGTACAAGTAACCAGCACTGAAAATGCCCAAGTTCAAAATCCCGCAATTTTGTCAAAAATAATTTTTTTGACCATAAAAAATCTTCATGCACATCTATAATATTTTTTCAACATGTGTGCAAAGCTTCAACTTGATCCATCATTTGCTGTAGGAGGAGTTGATTACACAAACTTGCTACCCTATATCACTAACCAACATTGAAAATGCCTAAGTTCAAAAGCCCGTAATTTTGTCAAAAAGACTTTTTGACCATAAAAAATCTTCATGCACATCTTCAATATGTTTGCAAAGTTTCAAATTGATCCATTATAAGCTGTTGGAGGAGTTGATTACACAAACTTGCTACTAAAATGTGCGACGGACAGACGGACAGACAGACAGACGGACAGGGGTAAAACATAATGCCCCCCTGACTATTGTCACGGGGGCATAAAACAGATAATAAATAAATAAATTAAAAAAAAAACATTACACAAACTTCATACCCTATAGTGCAAGAAAAAAAAACTGCCTAAAATGACTAAGTTCAAAAAGCCGTAATTCTGTCAAAATTAATTCTAGCTCCATTAAAACCCACATGCACATCTTCAGTATGTCCACAATAAGTATGCAAAGTTTGAAAAAGATCCATTGAGAACTGTGAGAGGAGATGATTACACAAACTCTATACCCTAAAGTGTGACGAACAGACAGACGGACGGACGGACAGACAAGGGCAAATCTTAATGCCTCCCTGACTATCGTCACGGGGGCATAAAAACTGAGCCGCTACATGACTAACTAACAAAGTGGCATGTTCGCCCAGGGAAGACTCAGATCAGCCTGGGCAGCCGCCAGGTCTGATCAAAGTCTTCGTTGTTCGCATGGAGCTAGCTTAGATCCTTAGTTATCCTTTAAGCGCAGATGAAGCGAAGACTCTGATAAGACTGGGCGGATGCCCAGGTAGCTCTGAATCTCCACCGGGCGCACATGCCACTTTGCTTGTTTTGTCACGATACGGCTCATTAATGTAAAAAATGAACTGGCCATTATGACAGATATTCCGAACTCGGATGCCAGTGACTCAGGTGAACTAAAAACGGAAGAAGAAAATGTAAGAAATGTTTGAAAAACACTAGATGGCATTAAAGCGTATATGTACGTAGCTCTGTTTTATTACTATTATTATTGTTTTTTTTTAATCTATATTATTACCTTTTCATTATTTTCATTATTTTCATGATAACAGTAATTATTTCTTCAAAGATTTTTATGAAAAGTCTCAGGCGTTTTCGAAGACATTTAAGTATCATATGGCATATTGTTTTTACCAATATGATTATTATATAGAGCAAGTAGACATATTGTGCAGTTTTCCATTTCATGATTTACAGACACGAAGTAAAATAATAAAAAAAATGCCTAAACAATCTTAACTGCAAAATGTATTTTATAAACATGTAAAAAATTCTGTCTTGTCAACATTTAAAACTTATAGGTTTAATGCAGCAGCTTTGACTATTTGACACGGATCAGTTCATTCTTCTTTGAAGTTAGAAACTATTTTACTTTATAATGCATACTTTATAATGCATAGATTATGATACAGTTGACTAAATTCCTCAGTAAATCTTATTATACGTACATTTCACATTACTTTGCGCATGTGCAAGAGCACGAGCAAAGGCTAGATGTATGTGCGCATGCTCTCACAGTAGGCAATATGAGTTAACAGTAGACCGGTAGGGCGCAGCAGAATGTAAATAATACACAGTAGACAAGGAACAGTACACACTAGCAGCCACATGTGCGCAGTCGCGTAGTCAGTGCACAGGAAACAGTATCTAACATGTCTAAGAGGAGAAGTCGTGTATATGCATAAGGGTAAATGTTCAGCACGGTCCAACTTAAAGATTATATATTTAAAAGTTGCGTAGCACACAAGCAAAACTTTTATCGCAAAGCCATTTACAGTCATATTTCTTTAATGAGCCAAATTACATGAACGCCACTAATACAACATGTGTTTCTAGACGTGTACCATCAACTTAGCTATTAACATTGTGACGATCGCACTGTTTATCTTGAAAATGTGTGTGGACTTCAAACTTTGCGACTCTGAAACTGATGTATAGAACTCTTCCAACAATTTCAACTTCGAGGGCAGTTACTTAAACCGTCGCGAGTTTTGCCATGCAAATCGCGCAAAATAGCGTGGCATTTTCTGGCACCTGGTGGCGGCCGCATACCAATGGCGGCCATATAAGTTTGTTATGCACGCGCAGAGCGTATTTTTTGCACTTACATTTCGGGAAGTTAGTAAAAAAGCAACAGAGAAACGCATTAGAACAGGATCAGCATAATTCAGAACAATGGAGGCAAAAAATAAACAACTCCTCCTAGCTACCCTCATACTAGCATTATTTGTCTTCCGAGGGACTATGGCACTTGACTCTCACATAGTATGGTCACTTGAGTTTGTTTACCAAATCACACAGTGAAAATGTGACAAAGACACAGTCTTTCAACAGCCTATGTTATTTAAAATCTTTTACATTTAGTTGTTGGAAAAAAATCTTAATCAACGCACAACTGTAATGGCGCTACTGGTACAGTACATACTTTTTTATTGCTGCTGCTTGTCATGGACCTAATTTGAGGACCTATCACAGGGATATGCTACCATCGTCGTCTTCAGAAATAAATAAATGAATAAGTAAATAAATAAATGACTAAATGACTATGTAAATAAATAAATGAATCGGTGTTATAAAGGCAGTTACCTTAACCTAGTATATTTACTCAAAATATGAACCAACTAAACGACTTGAGTAAGTTACAGAGTAACAAAATGCTGTACTTAAGTGCCGCCAGTGGTCACGCGTGAGTACCGCGTTTTCAAGAAATGGCAAGCCATTTAACTGGAATTTATTCACGCTAAGTCGCCAATGTATTTATGAAAAACGAAGACACTTCAGAATCATCTGAGAAAACGTCGGACTTTTATTTATCTAACAAGAAAATACTTCCAACAGCGGGGAGGTGGTGGTGGTGGTGGTGTGTGTGTGTGTGTGGGGGGGGGGGGGGGGGGGGGGGGGGCGGGGGGATTTAATTCGAAATTTCACTAAAATGCGTCTTTTAATTTTTTTTACAACCTTCCTATTTATTACTGACAATATTTAATTTTCGAATGATTTTATGATTGGTTCAAAACATCTCGAATGACGTCAAAATCCTCGTCATTGGAAAAAAAACAAACATACACACAAAAAAAAAACTTGCAACTGACGATGACGTCAAATTATTAAAAAAAGTTTGTTCATGAAAGAAAATGCATGGGTGCAAGTATGAATTTAGATAAAGCTGGCATCTGATGTCCATGCAGAGCTTTTGGTTACAATAGGTTCATGCAGCTCAATTATGGAAGCTGTTTACATGTATCTACTTAAGAATTCTGCGAGGTTTGATAAATTGCCATTAGTGTAAATAATCGCCCATTTCCTTTGCTCTTAACTTCACGCCTCTCTGTTACAACACGGAAGGCTGTTTTCTTTAAGAGTGAATTAATAGCTTATTTCATACCAAAATGTAAATAAAGATGATAAAATACTCTTTAATCCACCCTATTAAAATATTGTAAACATTAATTAGCCCATGATGCACAAAAATCTGGCTGTAGCTTGTGCGAACTGGGAAGACTTAGATCAGCCTGCGTGGCCACGCAGGCTGATCAAAGTCTTCCCGGTTCACATTTACAACATGCATATAGAGAGCTTCCCAAAAGTCTTTAAGGAATGAATTTCATTTTTCTGAGGTTTATCGAAGTGTAAACTACATTGGGTCACGTGCAAAGTGAATGAACCCCGAAGGGGTTCATGTAAACTTTGCTGGTGACCCAATGTAGTTTACACTTCGATAAACATCAGAAAAATTAAGTTCATTGCTTATATTTACATTCATTTCAATCAAATCTTTCATGAAAAATCTTACATAAGCGCTAAAATTGAAGCATTAAAACATGTACACACAGCATTTCTTCTAACAGCAGAACAGCATGCATGACGTCATAGCGTTGCTGACGTCCAATCGGGTTGTAGAGAGCCATTGTTTATTTTGACCTCATTGACGTCGCGTGTCTCAATGTAATTATTGGAATGTAAACTACATTACGTTCCAATGGTTTACTACAGGGCTTTTCAGTAAATACACAAGGAATGTAAATATTCACAGTTAATGACTATTGAAAATTTATGTTACAGTTTCTCCAGCACAGGCCAATTATGGCAACGGTAAGTACAGACTGTTCTATTATTTACATATTAAGAAAGTCCGGATTCATGAATTTTCAGCATATTCAAAACATTTTGTTCAGGGGGTGACTTTCATATTAGCGATTCGCTTACTGTCAGATGCTGTACCATGCTATGTTTTGTATTATGTCTGTATATGTAATTTATATTGAATAACTATTGTTTAAACCAAAATATTTTGTGAAGCTAACGTAGCCGACTAGACCACGTTCTAAATAGTATACGTATTTTACAGTGATAAATGTCCCCATTTAGCTTCTTGTTTATAAATCTGCTTGTTTGCATATTTTGTTAAAGGCGAAGTTTTTGGCGTCAGATCCCAAGATCCTCAGACAATTTTGTCTGTATTAGTAACTTATAGACTATAAGACTCCATCATGGGTGCTCTTTAGGATAGGAAAAGTTTATTGGAGGGGTCGGGCGATGCTTGCTGAGTCTGAACCCGAGGCTGATATTTATTCGTCCCTGCTGCATGGACTTAATCCAGTTTCAGATTAAAAGTTCACTAAACATAGAATAAAAAGATCATGGCTTGAGCCAGTCCATGCAGCAGATATCAACTCGTGTATTATTACCTCGAACAGGCGGACAAACAATGGTATAACTTTTACTTACAACATAAAAAACTTGATAAGCAACAAAAATGACCCAAATATAATTAATGAGCCGCGACACGACAAAACCAACAACGTGGTAGTGCGCCCAGCGCAGACTCAGATCAGCCTGGGCATCCGCCCAGTCTGATCAGAGTCTTCGCTGACCGCATGAAAGTAGCTTAGACTCTTAGCTACCCTCTAAGCAGTTAGCGAATAGTCTGGTCGGACTGGACGGATGCCCAGGCTGATCTGAGTATGCACTGGGCGCACAACCACATTGTTGGTTTTCTCGTGTCGCGGCTCATTTACTGACTGATGTTTTATTTTATAACTGTCAAGTCATGGTCATTTTCAATGATGGAACGTTTTCGAATGGATAAAGAATAAAGAAACACATGAATTCATTCCACCGGGAGACAACAGGTATTTTAATCAAGATTTGAAATTATATGAGAAGATCCAATATGCCAAATCCCACAAGGCATTAGCTCCTTGTAGTTTCTTTTCCTTTATTTGAAAAAAAAAAGTTCACCGACTACCGACACGGGACAACGGGAAATTCAATTTTCGGGCTAGCAGAGCTAAAACCCAGCTCACTGCACTACCAAGGCACCTAACATACACGTTTTGACCAAATAAAGAAGAAAACAGCGTACAGGTAAACTTTCTGAACACCAACCGTAAATATTTACACTTGCCACTGACTTCCCGTAGGTAAACCGTATAAAGCAACTGGCTTCATACACCGATGAACGACAGTTGATCATGTGACGTTGTCGTCAAGCGACGTCTAAGGTAAACAAGCGTCTTGATTGGTCTACGTAACGTTCGATTGACGCTACGTTATGGCGATGGCTGTTTAACGTAATGGCCGACTACGTCGTTTCTGTCTTTTCTTCGACGCCTATTTTGCATATTCTACATTAAATTACCACGAAAACAGCACAGGAAGAGTAATAAATTGTAAATAAAAGAATAAAAATTTGACTTTTCAGCGTTCATCGTGTGAAGAAGCCAGTGGTCGTCGCTAAAATTCTACACGAAGCGCTTCGCGCTTCATGGAATTTTAGCTCCGCCCACTGGCTTCATCACACGATGAACGCTGAAAAATCAAATTTTAATTCTGCAATAAAATGTCGCGGTCCTTTGGAGGTCGGTGCACATGCACTCATCGTATATAAGAAGAGGTTGATGACTTAAAATAGGCTGATTTTGCATAACTACCGGCAATGCAGACGACAATTATCAGGAAAAATAGTTATTGCAACAGTTTGCATTGGGTGCGGTCTTTATATAGCAAAATAGAATAATTATACATTTGCTTTTTAATTATTTTCGGTTATTTTATGGTTTTATTCAAATTTTTGTACTTACCAGGAATAACAATGCGTTTTTTAGTGTGTTTTTTTCCCGTTGTATATATCATTTCAAAACAGCAGTTATATATATTTAGTAAAAAGTTTTGAAACACCGTTTGAATATTATACAGACCTCCAAATTCAAAATCTGCTCTTCTCTTAACAAAATAAGCATCTATCTCTTGTCTTTGATGCTGATTTTCAAAATGCATTTACTACAGGTGACATCAAGGAAGATTTCAAATAAGGTTATATTAGATATTTGTACGCTTTTAATCTTGAATAACTTACAGCAGAGCCAACGCATTATACGGAACCGTCTTCTTCCATTATTTTAAAAGTAATGCTTAATTGCAACTAAAAATCAAATATTTAAATGGTCTTGGGGGAACTGTTCCTGGAACAAAATATTTGATGTCACTGTTTATCTGCAGCCTTCACTTCGATAGATATGTATCTCTTACCTATACTAGACAAAGTTTGTCTAAGAGGGATGACTTCCAGTCCTTATTACTGAGCTTGAACAGACAGATTGGCACATATTACATAAAAAAGTAAGGAGGAAAATTCTCGGGAACTGACACAATTCAATCCCAGATCCGACCCAAGACACCATGCGGGAAAGAGACAGCACAAAACTAGTCATCACCAAAGACAACACCAGGGGCAGCCATGTGAACATCCATTTCCAATGTAGGTGGTCAACGGGCTATAGCCTGAACATCATAAACAATATACGTATGAAAAAAGGTAACTTGTGAAATTCGAAGAAAATCTTAAAAGGCAAACACTAGCCGAATAACTTCAAACAAATGATAACAGTCCGAAAGACAGAAAGGAGCTTAGTCCGACAGACAGGAGGAGGCTTTAGATAACAACTTTTATCAAAATATATACTACTGATGGAGATAAAGCTAATATATTAAATCATCTATTCATTAAACAAACAGTTCTCAAAGAACGTAACTGCACTTTGTCAGTAGATGCCACTCCCTCTACTCATGAACTATTTTTATCACAGTCCAAGAAGTTGCATCAACTTTAAAGCAAGATAAGGGCGCCGGGCCAGATTCTGTTAATAATAGTCTTCTTACAAAACTTTCTCAGCCTTTGTAACTTCCTTTGACCGATTTACACGGAATCCTCTCAACATATTTTATATTTTCATGTCGTTTGTAGTCATTAGAAAATACGATATCTAACTGTTTATCAGTGCTTACCTCTTTGGTGAGCTGTTGATTCTTTAAAAGCTTTCCCTGAACATGATAACAAACGAGTTCCGTATGCTATATACAAAGTTTCAATGTCCCGAGAAGACGACTTTTTAAAGGTTTCTATGCTATACGGACATGGCAGCCGTTTTGGCTATGCAACTATGATTGTTCCAGCAGCGTTTCTTTCTCCCTACCCATGAGTCTCCATCTAAAGTGCGACTGCAATCGGCCATGTGGCATCGAAAAGTCGACGGGCGGACAGAGACAACAGACCTGTCTATTGTGCTATAAGCTCGCGGTCCTTTGGGTCTTCGGCCCAGGTGAGCTAAAACAGATGTGTTAGAATATCGTGTTACAATTTGTAGCAAACAACATGTATTAAAATCTGCATTAAGGTAGACGAATACTGAATAGAAATATTGGCGGGGCATTCAAACCATTATACCGTCTAAATAACCCTAAGAGCTATACAACATTTGGGTAAGAAAAAAACAATTTTCACCGTTTTGTTTTCCTAAAAAACAATATTTTGTATTTCTACATACTTTTTTTTACACATTTTCCATTAAAATTCATATCTCTAGCACATGAATGCACTTTCATTTCAGCAAATCATATAATCTGTAATATAGGATATTTGAAACAAGCTGATAACAAAAAATTGCAGTTTTCTTGTTAATAAGTAAATTTTTACATTCTTTGAAAAAATGCAAGAAAATTGAATTTCATGAAAAACGTCATGAAAAATATCATCAATCGATGGGGCATGCTTATGCATATTATTTTAGTAAAACTTACATCGTATGTTAAAGAATAAAACAAAAAAACAAACATTTCACCGTTTTGTTTCCTAGAAAAAAAATGTTTAAGTTCAAAATATCCCCAAAACAGACTGCCCAAATTCTGCACCTGCTGCAAGCACAGCCGGTCCTTGCCCTATTATTTATTTTCCTTTTATTCGGTTCTACCACAGAGTAATGTCGACAAAAATGCGCAGATGGAATGGAAACTGTGAAGATCTTGATCATTCTGGTTCCTACGGAACAGTCTGATCTCAGTTTCCACTGTTTGTACAGACCTATGTGCCCGAAAATTTAGGATCTTTACGGTAGATATTGTAAGTGTATATTATAACTGTATTTACTCCACAGTTAGTCGATTTGATGATGAACAATAACTCTGTTTTTTAAACAAGCAAGAACAGAGTTCTTCCGGGATCGTCCACCTTAAATCAAGACTTGATTGTCCTGAACTATATGAATATAGGCGGTCAGCAGAAAACATTCTCAGATATATCCGATTTAAGATAATTCATGTTCTTTTTATGAAAATCAGATAAGTATTAGTTCGGTCTGTTTAATAAGCTTGTTTATCGTATTTTTGTTTCTTTTGTCCAAATTAATGTTTTCGTTGGTCTATTGTGTGCGTGGTAATTGTTTTGTTTGGGATGAGCATTACGGAAGCTAAAAGCCAGGTTTTTTTTTTTTTTTTTTTTGCAGCACTTACTTAAAACACCCAGTAGCCAATATCAATATGTGTTTATCTTTCTTGTTCTATATACACTTTATCTGTTCTTTACTTCTTTTCAGTCGTCAGGTTGTCTCAGTGTCGTCAGTCCTGGTCAGTTTCCCTTTTGCATCCTTGAAGGATGGGTCGCCGTTCGATCCCTTTTGGCTATTTCTTTTGTATCTCTTATACTTATTATCATGTACATAGGACACTATAAATATACTTCAGTTGGCCTTGGGGAGTCGGATGGTATATTTCAGTCTCTTCGGTTTAGGACTGTGTCTAAGAGACCGCTTTAACGAGCTCTCATTCCGTTTTTACTAGTCATCATGTTATATATATTCCACAATGTGTCGACGTATAACCTTGGTACTTTCAGCATCATACTGAATATTCATCATAATGCAGAATTATTTAGGCACATCAGGACACCGTACTGCAAACGTTATTCATGTTCTATGCAAACCAATAAAGACTTTTTCTATTTTTCATGTTTAAAGTTTGCGGTAAGCACACTACTCTTGTGGATTTCTTGCCTAATTCTATTACGTGGTGATGTTCATACAAACCCTGGCCCAGACTCTGTCAGAAGCATTTCACTGTCCAGTAGTTCGTCTAGTCTGTCCTTAGAAAATAATCACAACTTCTTTAGTATTCTTCACCTCAATGTTCAGAGTTTATTGCCGAAAATCGATCTTATCAGATGTGAATCTGCTGCTTATGATGTTATGATTTTTACGGACAGTTGGTTAAATCAAACAATTCCTAACGATAGAATTTCAATTGAGCATTTTCATGAGCCCGTGAGATATGATAGAAACGAACGTACCGGGGGAGGGGTTATTGTCTATATACGGAACACTATCTCATTTAAACGCAGATGTGACTTAGAGATCCATAACTTAGAGGCTGTTTGGGTAGAAATTTCCTTGAGGTGTAAAACGATCTTAATCGATGGCTTCTATAGGCCGCCAAATAGCACCGTAGACTATTTTAACCGGATTATTCAAAGTCTCGACAGAGCATATAACACCGACATAAACGATCTGATAATTCTAGGAGATTTTAATTACAATATGCAAAGTGCAAACAATAACAAAATCCATGGTCTTATGCAACAGTACAACTTGAAGCAACTGATACAAGAGCCAACACATTTTACCGAATCATCCGAATCGTTAATTGATCTAATATTAGTCCGGAATGTGAACAACGTCATAACAAGTGGAGTATATGATACTTTCTTAGAAAGTCAAGTCCGATACCATTGTCCAGTACTATGTGTACTAAAATTCAAGAAAGCTTTGTTAAAGTCATATAAAAGGCGTGTATGGAACTACGACAAAGCAGATTTTAACCTTTTCCGTAACTTGTTATCAAATGTCGATTGGAACTGCATTATAAATGAAAATGATCTTGACAAGATTGTGGAAACATTTACTAATATAATTATTCAAACAGCAGAAAAATCTATCCCAAACAAAATAGCTACTATTCGACCGAATGAATATCCATGGATTAACGGTATGATACGAAAACTTATTCGTAGACGTAAACGGCTGTATAGGCGAGCAAAACGGACTAACTTACAACAAGTATGGCAAAATTTTAAGAAAACAAGAAATACTGTTATAAATGAAATAAGGAAATCAAAACAAGAATACTTACGTAAACTTTCGGATCAGTTAAAGCAGATAAGATAAACCCAAAACTCTTCTGGAAAATATCTAAACAACTTCTAAAGCTTGACCTGTCTTCAAGCTCAGTCCCGCCACTTAATGTAAATGGAGATATTCTTGAGACTGACATAGACAAAGCTACAGCTCTTAACCCTTTCTTTGCTGCTCAATCTACAGTAGATGATAGTAACACGTCACTGCCGGCGGTTGGTCTAATAAATCTTCCTTTGCTTAATTCCATAACAATAACAAATCAAGAGGTTCTAGATGTATTGCGATCATTAAACGTTTCAAAGTCCTGGGGTCCCGACCTAATAAATCCTCGCCTTTTAAAGGAGGGCGCTCCATACCTCCAAATTCCATTAACCTATATCTTTAACTCTTCCCTCAGCCACAGCGAATTCCCAACCGCCTGGAAAAAAGCAAATGTGATCCCTATCCATAAGAAAAATGAAAAAAACCTTGCCAAATAATTACCGACCGATATCTCTACTAAGCACAATAGGGAAAGTAATGGAAAGGTGCGTGCATAAACATATCTACAACTATGTAAAAGACAATAATCTTATCAAACCCTTCCAGTCCGGGTTTACTCGCAATGATTGTACAACAAATCAACTTCTTTATCTGTATCATTCATTTTGCGAGGCAGTGGATTGTGGAAAGGAGGTAAGGGTAGTGTTCTGTGATATTAGCAAAGCCTTTGACAGAGTCTGGCACAGGGGTCTTCTCTTCATGCTTTCTTCTGTTGGTATAAAAGGAAATATGTTGCAATGGTTTTCTAGTTACTTGTCAAACAGAACACAGCGTGTAGTACTCAATGGACAGAACTCAGAATGGGTTACTGTAAAAGCAGGTGTACCCCAGGGATCAATTCTCGGACCTCTTCTTTTCCTTCTCTATATTAACGACATAGTCAATCGAATCAGTACAAATATTCGTTTATTTGCAGACGATACAAGCCTTTATATAATTGTAGATACCCCAGAAAGAGCTGCAGTTTCATTAAATAGTGATATCCAGGAAATAAACCAATGGGGGACCAAGTGGTTAGTGGATTTAATCCATCTAAAGCATTTACCATGACCGTTTCTCATAAAACAGCTGGTGTGCCTCATCCGCCTCTTTTCTTAGCAGGTACAAACATACAAGAGACAGATACCTATAAGCACCTCGGCATACATTTCTCAAATAACCTGTCTTGGTCGGAACATATAAGAAGCATTACACGAACTACGTGGCAGAGATTAAATATGCTTAGGGGCTTAAAATTCAGACTTAAGCGATTTTCTTAGATAAAATTTACATATCATTTGTCCGACCGCTATTAGAGTACAGTGACTCTGTGTGGGATAACCTTAACCAAGAAGAAATTAGTTTACTGGAATCTGTACACACAGAAGCTGCTAGAATCGTATCAGGAGCAACCAAGTTGTGCAATATCGAAAGACTGCTCTCAGATCTTAGTTGGGAACCACTCCACAAACGTCGTCGGAAACACAGACTTGTACTTTTTTATAAAATGGTTAATCATTTAACTCCCGATATTTTGTCCAATCTAGTACCACCTTATGTAGGGGAAAGTAATCGCTACAGTCTGCGCAATGCTGATGACATACAAACAATTCAAGCACGGGCAAATCTGTACTTTAACTCTTTTCTTCCTGCTACTGTTAGAGACTGGAACAATCTCCTATTGCATGTTAGGCAGAGTGACTCAGTGGAAATCTTTAAAAAATACCTTCATTCAGACCTATTACCCTCACCATCTTTTTATAATGCAGGTTCCCGGTTTGGACAAGTACTCCATACAAGACTACGTTTAGAATGCAGCTCCCTTAATGCTCATCTTTATTCAAGAAACTTAGTGGATAGCCCTTTATGTGCATGCGGCGAAATAGAAAATACGATGCATTTTATATTTAATTGCCCGAATTACTCGGTTGTCAGGCAAACTTACTTGGCTGAGCTTACTCATCAATGTACTTTGAGGGACTTAATGGTCGGCAACGATTGCGTCCTACCGTCGATAAATGAAGACATCTTTGTTCGAGTTCAAAAATATATTCTTAATACAAGGCGGTTTAATACTTAACTTACTTTTCTCAGCATACAACGCATAAAAATTGACAGCAGGTCCTTAAAGAATGAAACTGACCGACACGACGAAAATGAATGATCTATCTCTTTCTCTTATCTCTGTATCCCTTTCTCTCTCTCTCTCTCTCTCTCTCTCTCTCTCATATATATCATGTATTCTAAAATAAAGTTACTGTCACATTCATGTAACAGATGTTCTAGTTACATTACAATTTAGTTTTCAATAGTTTGACAATATGTATCTTACCTTATTTATGCTACATACTATTTCGCTGTAAATTTTATTGTTATTGTAGTTAGATGTGGATTGTTCTTATTTGTTAAATAACAATCTCGCATTCAACAGCTTAGCAAATGATCCTTTTGGGGAGATGGTCTTTACAAGCCTAGAGCTTCCGACCAAATCCCGATAATTGATTCTGTACATTTGTATGTGCTCGTTTTCTTGAAATAAATATTGTTTAAACCAAAGCCAGGGTTTGGATCAGTAAAACTAGTATAAGCCCCCACATCCCTCCTTAGTAGTCTATTACTGATCGTTCAAAAGTCGGAACTTCTGTTGTGGTTCGTCAATGTCACATTTTATTATGTCGGCTTGTCTACGGTCTTCGAGCAATATGGTCACCTGTAAAGCTGTCCACTTAACTTTCTGTTTTGTAATTTAAAATAGAAAATGGGTAAAAGTAGATGTTTCTGCTGTTTTTAATTAGGGTAGCTGAATGCTCACCTGTTTCGGAAAGATCTGTTGAGCTTATCTTTTATTCATGTATACATTTTTCCCTTTGGTTTTAAGGACGGGACATGGGATCCGACTGTACTAATTCCTGATCTTTTTAATTTGTTTTCAGTTGTTTAAAGTGGCAACCAGGCCCCGAGGTTATAAAACTTTTTTCATGCTCAACTGAGCTGAGCATGAAATTTTCTCTGCTGATAAATATGAAAATGCCAACATTAGTTGGCACTTTCATATTTATCAGCAGAGAAAATTTCATACTCAGCCAAACTAAGCAAGAAAACTACCGTACTTATAAGTAATTTGCTATTTATTAGCAGGTAAAATTTCATGCTCAGCTGAGTTGAGCATGAATTTTTTTTATAACCTCGGGGCCTGGGGGCTTTGTTAGGGCGACTATCTCCGAAATATCAACCTGCGGTTGTAATTTGTATCAGCAGGGGCGTAAGTAGGGGCAATTTCATGATACGTACAACCATGTTTTATGCTCTACTTCTTGAAAGGAAGGCTAGTATTTCAGCCACTTTGGTAATTGGTATTGAAATCATGTCTAATTTATAAAATTTCAGCATGCAAATATGCAGGTGCGTTTTGAAATTTTGTCAATTTTGACAAAATTTTAATACGCACTTGCGTATTTGCCGTATACGTAGCTACGCCCTTGATCAGTAAGGTCAATAAGGATCAGTTAAAAATATAGGTTCTGCGAATAATAAAAGAGAATCTTAGCATTTTGATTAGCAGTTGAATCAGAAAATGCATTTGCCCATTATCGTCTGCTCAGAATCAGTTGCAGACGAAATCAAAGTTATTTGAGTTAATCATGGATATTGAAATTATGAATACTTGAGTCCATTAAGGATACTATTGCGTGATAGGAGACTTTTAAAAGAAGGTTTTCTAGCAATAATTTACTAGCAAATAATATAAACGGTAAATAGCATCTCTATTCGGACACCTAAACCATTGCCTCGTAACGAAATACCGATTGCCATTTCTTTTGTGTTTCTTCTATTTTCTAGTTCGCTGTCGCATAACGATCTATACAGCTGTTGACAAACCGTGCTGATACCAGTTCAGGTAAATTGGTATACATTCATGGTTTTCCCCCATTTTCATAGAGGGAAATAATTTTTGTGACGTCCTGTTTGCTTCGGAAGAAGTCTACTCTTCAGGGGAATAAACTAATCCTAAGGTAGCAACGCCTTTCATTTACAGAATCGGAGTATCGGCTTCACTGAGACTCTTCAAATATACTGCTCAAAATAAGTAAGTGGTATTAAGACTTTAAGGCAGCAGAAGTAAGGAAAATAAGTAAATGAATATTAAACTGTTATAACTCATAAAACAAATATTCATAGAGACCCTCAATATGAATATTGAAACGATTAAGCTTGTAACGTGACCTAGAGTAAATTGGAAGTAGACAAGGGGTCGACACCCAAATTTCACACGAATCCAGCGCAGCAATGACTAATAATTTTAGGCAAACTTTATTAAGACAGACGCCTAATGCCTCAGTTAACAAGATACAGATACTTTTTTCATGCGGTTTTATCAAAGGAGAAAATGATAGGCGTAAAAGATACCATTGTGTGGTGAATTGTCTCACATATGGTGAAATTTGTAACAACCCTACACCTTAAATAACGCAATAAAGCCTTACAAAGTGGGGTTTTTCAGTTTGGAATATTATGGAGAATGTTATTATTCACAGAATCTGAGGGTCCAAAAGATTTTTTTTTTCGCCGATGTGAAATTGAGGTGTAGACCCCATAGTCCTTTATTCACTTTTTTTCATGCGGTTTTATCAAAGGAGAAAATGATAGGCGTAAAAGATACTATTATGTGGTGAATTGTCTCACATATTGTGAAATTTGTAACAGCCCTACACCTTAAATAACGCAATAAAGCCTACCAAAGTGGGTTTTTTCAGTTTGGAATATTATGGAGAATTTTATTATCCACAGAATCTGAGGGTCCAAAAGAATATTTTTCGCCGATGTGAAATTGAGGTGTAGACCCCATAGTCCTTTATGTGCTGCTCTAGGTCACATGACCTGCATTGACTGTTTCTGTTTTAGTTGAATATTGTTACTTGAATAGTGTTCTGTCAATATACAACATAAACTAACCCAGCCATTATTATTAATTTTTGTACACGCTTCTATGTCATAATATCCCCTACTTTTTGTGAGCAGTATAAAAACAATGTCGTTTGCAAGACTGAATACTCCTCCCACCCCACTAGCTTAAGAGGTAATGGGCGTATTTGATTGGGCGTTTTATGTTTCACGATTCTAAGCGCAGTGCTTCACGCATGAAGCACAAAATATCCAGTGCTTCATGATTCTTTAATCGTGAAACACAAAATCGCCCCAGTCGAATACGCCGAAAGTTACCAGCACGGGCGCAATGATTACTGTCTAATATGTACTGGTTTCTCTCTACTGTGTCAGGTGCATACTGTTAGAAAAATTAATCATAAACTATCCGACTCACGGCTAGGTAAGAAAGCGTTTTACATCAAATAGTGTAGGACGCTGTTTTGAAACACAACGGCCGTCTTTCAAAAAAGTAAGGAGGAAAATTCTCAGGAACTGACACAATTCAATTCCAGATCTGACTCAAGACAACATGTGGAAAAGAGACAACACTAAACTAGACATCACGAAAGACAACACCAGCGGCACCCATGTGAACAATCATTTCCCATGTAGGTGGTCAACGGGCTAGTCTGAACATCACAAACAATATATCAATAACAGACATAGCAACTAACAAAACATGAAACAACAAAGAAGAACCAAAACAGATTGCCACCTTGGGACGGTCAGTAATGAAATTAATGGGGGAAGGGGGATGGGGCTTAACCGGTTTGTGGTCGACCAACCCTCGCCCTTTGTTCTGCCTTGGATCATCAGATACTTAGTTGTTCAACCCAATAAAAACAACAAACACCCACATAACAGTCTTACAAAAAGCACCAACCCTGACAATAAGAACAAATTATACATAAAACATCTATTTTTACCTATTTTCAATTTTTTGATATCAGGAACAAACCAAATATCTAAACAGTCAAAGCGACAAACAACACATGAGACAACACAGAAGTTCCGCCTTGGGACAGCCAGCAGTGAAATCACTGGGGTGGGAGTGTGTGGGGTGTGGAGGGGGGGAGGGGGTAACCGGTTTGCGGTAGAGCCCTTGGTCCTGTCTTGGTCCATCAGACACTTAGTTGTTCGATTTGCGTGGAAGATTCCCGACTCATAAGTGTATTATCTCAGAAACATAGACATCAAAATTAAAACTGAGATAAAACAAACATGAGGACTCACAGAAATAGCAACACTGAAATTCCGGAGCAGAAGAAACCTACCAGTTAAACCACGGTGGGCCCGAACCATAACGTTGCGGAACGGGTGTAAGGCGCTGACGGTCTTCAGAACCATTTGTTTTAACAGGGACAGAAGCATTCATTTTGAAAAATTGTGCGGAAGTCACTGTCTGCACAAGATGTCAGTCGGGTGCGGGGTCCTCCATATTTAGTGTTGCTAACGCAACCGATGCGCTTCATATTTCTGTATACCTGTGAGTCATGAACTTGATAGCAGAGTAAGTGAAAACGAATGCAGACCTTTGAAATGAGATGCTATCGAATCGTACAAGGATAATGCCACCAATGAGGATGTTCGAATATGATGAGCCCCTGGCCTTGGTCAAGAAACGGAAACTGAGGTGGTTTGGCCACATCTCATGGTCTTCTGGCTTAGCAAAGACAATTCTACAGGGCACAGTGAAAGGAAAAAGGAGGAGGTAAACAGAAGAAGTGGGAAGACAATATGAAGGAGTGGACAAGGATGGACTTTGCTAGCTCAACTAGGGCAACTGAAGACAGGACAAGGTGGAGAGTGGTTGTTGTAAATAAGGCCAGAAGTTCCATTTTTGACAGGTGTTGACTGATCTTTTTTTCACCATTTTCTGTGAATGAATAGTAAAGTGCTCCGAAACTAACGAGCACAGACAAGAAATATTTAATCAGAAACAAAAGATTGAGTTGTAAGCTATCACCTTTATTAAAAAATAAATAAATAAATAAACAAATACTGAACCTTTTTTCAGCGTTTAAGTTTAAGTACATCTTCAGACAACATATGATGCAAGTCTGAATGTAGAACTTAATCTAACTGGTTTACACTATCTTAAAACTTTGGGTCACTCCAACTTGTATGACACCAAACTTAAATATCAATTTTGAATTAAGATATATTTTCTTGTCGAATATCCGGGTGACTTAAGAAACAAACACTCTCATAATGCCTCAGTGTCAAGTTAGGTCAATTCCAGAATCAAATAGGACTAAGTTACTCAAATATTTCACTGTATCTCAAACAACTTAGCATGTGATTTGTATATGAGCCGCGACACGACAAAACCAACAAAGTGGCATGTGCGCCCAGCAAAGACTCAGACGCGGATACCCAGGCCCAGGCTGATCTGAGTCTTCGCTGGGCGCACATATTAATTTGTTGGTTTTGTCGTGTCGCGGCTCTTATACAGTCATAAGTACTGCGATAATGGTAGTATCGTTACTAACGGAGCTTTTATTTGCATCCAATTTACCGTAAAGATTATAAGTAAATTGGGAGAGACAGGTCTAAGCAAAAAGTACCGATCCAGATTAGGCTGGTAATACTTTTAGGTGTCCCCAAATTTGATAATGTTTACCTTAAGTTATTTTGTTTTCTGTTTAAAAAGATAACGGTCCTGGAAGTTACAAGACTTCCAAAAAGGTATAACTTGTCTGCGGACGCTGTCATTTACTCCTAACGCGTTAAAGGATGAGATTTATTTCCGTAAACTGAGCCTGCAAGTACAATTAATGAGTATAAAAGTGTTTGTTCGAACGCACAGATAAAACAAAGAAAAGAGTATTTAGGAGATGAGCATAAGAGCCAAAATATTACAAAAATAGAGACCCGAAATGACTGCTAAAATCTGTACTAGTTTGCATATCTGCATATTCTGGATTATATAGGTATCTGTGCAAGTATTGTTCTATGAGACATGCAAGAACGTTCTATGGGACAAGCAATAAATGTTCTATGAGACATGCAAGCATTGTTCTATGAGACATGTAAGAATGTTCTATGAGACATGCAAGCATTATTCTATGAGACATACAAGCATTGTTCTATGAGACATGCAGTCATTGTTCTATGAGACATGCAAGCATTGTTCTATGAGACATGCAGTCATTGTTCTATGAGACATGCAGTCATTGTTCTATGAAATATGCAGCCATTGTGTTTTGAGAAATGCAACTATTGTTCCTTGAGATGTATCGAACAGCGATAATGCGATAATCTTTTGAGGCTGTAGTTTTAGAGGCTTTGATATCCGCATATTCTAAAATGTGTCCTTTTTGAAACGCCGCCTGTGCTTTACATTCAATCATAGTTGTTAGGAAATTCACCTTTGCCATGCAACGCAAAAACGGCGAAATATATTTTGATATGTAATGCATTTGTTTATCACTTTCGTCTGTTAGAGCTTGTATATACACACACGACACTTCAGTGATAGGACTATGGTGTTGTATATCTTTCAGCCGCAGTACTCTTGGCGAAGATGAAAACCTCTAAAAGGGGAATCTGTGTTTCCATTGAAAACTCTTACATACAACTCTGCCTTAACGAGAGGATACCGAACATTTGTCACTCAGTAGGGGGCACTAGCGTCAATGTTACGGTCTGATTTGGCCCACAATTGCTTTGGAGCCAGAAATATAATGTGAAAGCTTGATTTTGGTCGCTTAAAACGTAGTTCGGTTGCATTTCTATGACGATAAACAGCATTTTTCACTGTATAAATGACGATGAAGATAGTGTTGATGGTCCAATTTGAGTCATTATCTAAACTGACTGAAATTTTGCAGCCATTAGAATTTTGTGCAAGTTTGGTTTGTAGTCTCCATTTCAAATGCCCATTTTCACTAATTAAGGGACAATAACTCAGCTTAAATTTTTGGGTTTGGCCTAACCGTGGTTTAACTGGTACGTTTATTCTGCTCCAGAATATCAGTGTTGCTATTTCTGTGAGTCCTCATGTTTGTTTTATCTTAGTTTTTATTTTGATATCTAAGTTCCTGAAATAATACTTTTATGAGTTCGGCATCTTCCACGCAAACCGAAAAACTAAGTGTCTGATGCACCAAAGCAAAACCAAGAGCTCGACCGCAAACCGGGTAAGCACCGTCCCCTCCCTCACCCAGTTATTTCAGTGCTGGCCGTCCCAAGGCGGCACTTCTGTTCTGGGTCTTCTTGCTTATGTATTGTTTGTTGTTTTATCTGTTATTGATATAGTGGTTCTGTGTGATGTTTAGGTAATTGGTATATTATGTGGTTGGTAATTGTTTTAGTTGAGTTGAACAACTAAGTGTCTGATGAATCAAGGCAGAACGAAGGCTGAGGGTTGGTCGACCGCAAACCGGTTAAGCCCCCCCCCCCCCCCCCACACACACACACAATAATTTCATTACTGGTCGTCCCATGGCAGTGGTTCTGGCTTTTATGTGTTTTTGTTGCTATGCCTGTTATTGATATGTTGTTTGTGATATTAAGGCTAACCCGATGACCACCTACACGGGAAATGGTTGTTCGTTTGGCTGCTGCTCATGTCTTTGGTGGTGACTAATTTTGTGTTGTCTTTTTCCCATTTGATGTCTTTGGTGCATGGGATCTTGGATTTAATTGTGTAAGTTCCTGAGAATTTTCGTACTTACTTTTCTAATATTGAACTTAGCGGCATCGCTTGATCATAGCACAGCATGTCAGCTCAGTTTTGATGCTTGAAAAATGTAACCTATGACGTGTTCACGACGTCGGACGGACGGATGGACGATGACCGATCACAATCGCTCACCATTAGCACTGAAAGCTCATGCGAGCTTAAAACTAGTCGGTTTTCCTTGCAATTGCAGAATATTCAGTTTGACTCTTGACTGAAAGCGATTCGCACAAGTGTTTGATATTGTCGACACAGAAGCGACAGATATAAAAAGAAACAAAATATTCATAACTTTTATAGAAATTAAAGAAAATAATGAGTTCTTTAACTGAAATAATTTAGAGTCTGCAGGAATAAAATTCAATAGCTTGTCTTTCGGTATTAAACGTTTGTTAGGGCATTCCTTCAATATGAATGACCGACACTTCGATTCTGTCGTTCATATCAACATTGAGCAGCAACAAACGTAAAACTTCTCAATGCATGTGGTTGAGTCGTATTATTCTACTCTTTACACAACAACAACAAAAAAAGAAATACTTCCAGCAGTACTGGATCTAGACAAATACAAGAGAAACAACAATTAAAGGGCGTAAAATGATCTGAAACACGTTTTGTTTGTGCTGTCTAGATATGAATGAGTTTCTACAGACCGGTACGATACCAAATGTGTATTATGAGTCGAATGATGCTACGGTATTCTGAATCCTATTTCTAACACCATTTTTGTTATGTAATTAAAAATGTCCTGTAATTATTCAATATTCACAAAGAGACAAAGTTTTAAACTAAATACATTGTTATTCTCATCATCAATATATATTATGTCCGGGTAGGCCCTGTAGCATCGGCTTGAGCAGAACTCTATGCTGAAAATGTCATAAATAGCTCGATGATCCCAACGTACCAGAAATATAAGCCTCAATACAGTAACCAGATGACTGGAAAACTCTCTCTGTCAACCCAGCAGTAAATGGGTACCTTTTTCGAATCAGGGAAGGATAAGGTAGCGAAAGGAGAGGGATGTACTCCGCCTTTCATCAGCTGTGCCCAAGATACAGTAGGTCTCTAACCCCCATTGCCCCTACGGCTATTAGGCTATGGGAAACCTTTACCTTTTACCCGTTTTCAATGGTGTATGGATACATCTCCATATGTTCCGCCGTTTTTATAATTTTGCTTTCTTACTTTATAGGAAAGAATTCCTGGTAGAAAACTATTTCCTTTAAGAGTTGACCAATATTGAAAAGGGAGGGAAAATGAAAATAACAGAGCTGTTTCCCATTCACTTTTAGATATATTCTGAAAAGAAAGGAAAGCAAAGTTCGACTGTCCTTTCGAGGGTTTTTTCTTGTTCTGTCGTAAAGATGTAGGATGAATAGCAAACTGTTTTATCACATGACGTCGCTGTCATTCAGTGGATAACGTCGTGTCGTAAAAATCGTATTACCACACGTGTAATAACACTTTGGCGCGTACACGTAACGTCATTGACAACGTCCATGTCAACAATGCGTTTTCTTATCGAAATAATGTTCAGTTTGAAGACGTTAGAATCCCACTTTAAAGGGTTATATGATAAACAGAATCTTACACTCGTGGTCATTTCAAATGAAATTTATGAAACTCGCCGAAGGCTCGTTTCATAAGTTTCATATGAAATGACCACTCGTGTAAGATCCTCTGTCCTGACCCAACTGTTCACCTGAGTAAAGCCTTATCGGCTCTGTTTAGTGGGGTATTCTTTCAGGGTAAGCAACTCTGCCATTTTTGTCGTCTCCCATTTCAGTAGGGATCTACTCTTAAAAAAAAGCTCCTGTTGCTCCTATAGGAGCACATTTTTTTCTTTAAGAGTAGACCCCACTTTTGAAGAGCTTATACGTCCACCGAATCAAACAAGAAGACACAAATATTGTTATTGACAGAGAAACATGTTGGTGTACCCATACAAATTAAATGAATATGCATATTTCAAATAAATGTTAAAATTACTGAAACATTTATAGACTCGTCAAATTACAGTTACCAAATCATTAAAATATTGCTAGAGATAGTTTAAGACCGATAACACCCAAGCAAACAACATGACGTAAAGCGCATGCCAATATATCCATATTTATTCTTCCATTACTATCGCCATGTTTACGGGA
Source organism: Ctena decussata (assembly GCA_963989385.1). Taxonomy (NCBI): domain Eukaryota; kingdom Metazoa; phylum Mollusca; class Bivalvia; order Lucinida; family Lucinidae; genus Ctena; species Ctena decussata. The sequence goes on from OZ022504.1 coordinate 9,567,906, forward strand.
TGCTTCTGTTGTTATCATCGATTCCATAAGCCCCGCCTTTACTGTCATTTGCTTCACGCGCTCAGCGACTATCGACCAATGAGAGACGCTCTTCAACAGCAGCTGAAATGATGATGTTGCTAGCATCTTGAAATTGTCTCCTTCCCCGTCTTATAATAGTGAATTATCTGATAACTTAGAGAACTGTGATTCTTATGGATTAGCGGAAAATCATTAAATCAAAGTTTATACCCTTCCTTAATTAAAAAGGATAAATCGAATTTGATGTAAGTAAAATAAATAGATTGAAACTATTTTAAGGTATAGATATTTAATTTTAAAGATGGATTTGAAAGAATTTTGAAATTATGTGGTTCTGCGCTGTTAGCTTTCGGCAAATATCGTGTTACAGTTTAAGGCAATAATTGGATCATAAACAGAGCACACATGGAACATATGCCCGGCCTGACGGAAAATTGGCTTACCCAGATGCAATTAGCACGGACCAAAAGCTATTCTTGGCAGATTATAAAACACAAGCTAGATAATTTTGAAATTTCTCACTCCTTTTTTGCAGCTGGTGTACGATGTAAATAAATGACGATGAATACTTGGGACATGATAAATATATACGTTCGTATATACGTACATGTGTACTTATGTGCATACATACATACATACATACATACATACATACATACATACGTAGTGTTTATTTCTATATGACAAAGTCTTTTTTTTCATTTATAGGTTTAAATCATCAACATTACAGTTTTTTATTAGATTTCTCAATCAGCATAAAATATTTTATAGTTAAGTGGTGCTGCAAGCTTCTCACCATAGTTTCGTCATTGTAAATTATCTTGATTAGCCAACTTTAAACAGTTACATGACTCAGTATATGCACATCAACCCATAGTTTACAAAACTCAAAGGTTGAAGCGTTTTTCAAAATGATTAGTTTTTAGACGTTTTTACCACTGGCAGGACTAAGGAAACTTTAAGTGGGGTTACTATTTTTTTTCTATCTGATTTTTTCAGCATCCGACAGAATTAAATTTAAGGAAATGAACTTTATAAGCAAAGGAAATGAACTCTATAAGCAATGCGCTTTCGTTCAGATCCTATTCGCTTATTGTATGTATAAATTATTGTGATTGGTGTTTATATGAATAAATATTGTTTAAACTAAACCCTTTTTTCAATAAATGTATTAAATGCTTAAAACTTTAAAATGAAAATAGTTGCAGAACGATTTATTAGAATTCATGGAAGTCTCATTTTATTTTCAACGAGGAGTTGACTGCTGGTAAAACTTTGACTGGTTACCGTACAATGTACCATTTAATAAGAGGTGATAGCGCAAATAATCCAAATTATAAAGTCGTCCAGCAACAAGGACAGAAAGAAAAGATAATTGTCGCTTGACGGAAAAAGTATTTTGTTATCTTATATCGTCTTTTTAAATAAATATATTGTTAACTTGAATAAAAGTTGATGAAGAGAGTTTTATGTACCTCGAAATCGATGGGGGAGGGCACGTTACGATAAATTCGGACAAACAAGTCCTGGCGGTAATCATAGTTAAGGTTTTACGAGACACTGCTATACTTAGATGTACACGATAAAGAAATTTAGTAAAAAGATTATATTTTGGATATGGTGAAATGGCGAGGGAGGACATTTAAACATACAATTTGCATGAGTTCCCGCGAGGATCTAATTTGTCGATTACTGCGGAGACCATATCCTGTGCGATCAAACGCTCGCGAAGGAACCTCGAAAATAATTAGAAATTTGACTTTTCCACACTTTTAAAACACACCAGTCTTTTTCAGTCGTGACAGAGAGAGAGAGAGAGAGACAGAGAGAGAAAACACGGCGATAAGTATATACACAAGTATATGTTAAAGAAACGATGTATGCCACTCCTGTTATGTAAGTACATGTACTGAATACAGACCAGTGGCGGCCTTGTACCGGTGGCGACCATTTTCGGTTTGCATGTGCAGTTATGAATTTAGTCCGTCATAGATTTCAGGCATTCATAAAGAAATAACAATTATAATAATAATTAAAAAAAGGTCGACACAAGTCAAAATATCAGAAACTTCTCACTCCCTTAGACCAACGTCATTTGACTTCAAGAGAATTATGACCCTCGTTGTGTTTTGAATGGGCTCACACTGTCAAAATGTGACAAACACCGAAGACTAACGAACGCAAATGTTTATTCAAACTCAAAATTAACTTACATTTTTGGGGGAAATGCTTGGCGATCGTGTTGCCCGCCACTGGTATATGTATAGTTTGAAACAGGAACAGCACAGAGAGAAAGAGACAAGAGAGAGAGAAAAAGCTGACAACAAAAATGTTTTGTCCAAGCCATATCATACTGAGAATTCAAGGGCTAGAGGACAAACCTTGTGGACGCGGCTTTAACATCTGGATCTACGCTATTTGTAAATTCAACTAGTTTCTGGTTGGGTACTTAAGGATTAACCATTATTTTATTTTCAGTTAAACTTTTCGTGTATTTAGCACTATTGTATTATTTCGTTCTCTTTTCCTTTTCTTTTATTTCCATTTTCGCCTTTTGACATAACGTATCGCAAAGTTTATGTTTTAGAGTCAAGACGAGGTGTATTAATTAAAACAGGAACATTCTACAAATATATCTCGTGTTCCTATCATTTTGTTAATCGGGATAAGATTGGTACTGGCTTGCAACCGGTGTCGGCTATTTTTGTAACACTTTTTTTTACCCTGTAACCTACTTTAGGTATTTAGTTAGTCTACATTTTTGATTAAATACTCTAGGGGTAACTGTCGTCGTTATACTGGTTTATGTTTTGAAATAGACTGTAACTTGTGCCTGTACAGGTTTTCGACAGTGGTCACCAGCAAACAGCAAAACACCCACATGCTGTAGGGGAGAGTCGGGTAACTCTGGACAGCGGGTAAATTCGGACAGTGACATTGTTTCCCAGTTTCCTGTATATGTCAGTTGTTTGGAACTAAAACAAAAATAACTGGCCAAACAGTGAAAATCCTGATGAGAAGGCTCATTTTCACTGTTTGCGATGGAATGTCCGAATTTACCCCCATGTCCGAAGTTACCCGACTCTACCATGGGACCATGTTGCCATGCGCTGAATGGCTCATTTTTCTGAAGCAGCGAAGTACTCGAAAAGGCTTCTGCAAAACGAATATGACCACAGCTGGTACGTACTCGCCATTGGTCTTTCCATATTTTACTGACTTAAAATCTCATACTAGTTTTACGGACTATAAAAATAAAAAATATACACATGAGAGAAAACTGCTTAAAGGACACATTGGTCCTTCGGTGGTAGAAAGTTATGAAATATACCGCTTCAAGTTTCTCACTTATAATTTTCATCATTGAACAAATAAAACATCGTTGAGTTTCGCATTAAACGATTTTGAAACACGATTTGTGTTAATAGTAGCTACAATATATTTTCGGTATTATACGTTTGAATAAAATGGTAAAAATACAATATACAAATATGGAACCTTATTCATTAGCTACAATATACTTTCGGTATTATACGCTTGAATAAAATGGTAAAAATACAATATACAAACGTTGAACATTATACTTTCGGTATTGTACGCTTGAATAAAATGGTAAAAATACAATATACAAACGTGGAACGTTATTCATTAGCTACAATATACTTTCGGTATTGTACATTTGAATAACATGGTAAAAATGCAATATACAAACGTGGAACCTTATTCGTTGTCCCCTCATTATCCCGCCTTTATTTTGAGTGGATCGCCCGATGGGGATCTAGATCTACTAAAAGAAATTATTTTGTTACGAACAAGCACCAGACCCTATATTACTTCTATTTTCTAGAGAATATCAAATGGAGTCCTGTTAATTCGTCGCGTATATGTACTTTTAAATTGGCAGAGTCTGTTTTGTTTATCCATCACAATTTAGAGCAAAATAACTTTAAACTATTCAAATCCTTTTAATTTCTTCTCTGGATATAGTGCACGCAACTGAATTAGTTTTCAGAGAGTTTGTTTTCTGTTGATTCTTTTCCAATAAGAATGCAAAACTTGTCCCATCTAATGATTGGCATGTAATAAGTTTCACCGCATGACCTGCGCGTGACGAGGTCGATGGATCTGACGCTTACGCAGTGGGAGCCCTAACGCGGAGTAATACATAGTTATAAGACAGTTTGAGAGTATGAGTTTGTACAGGAGAAATGCTACGTATTTTAGAGGCTGACAACACGCGCATTCGAATCTTCAATGCATCGTTGAAAAGTGATATATGTATACCGTTTATATGAAGATTAAATGTGCAGCCCTGTCGTTTATGAACCCTTTTCAGACTGGAAACCCGTTATGAGAATAGAAACAACAACAAACCAACCAATCCGTTTTATGGGCATATGCAAACAGTGCAGATCCAGTTCAGTCGCCGCAAAACGCGGCGTCTGATCATGGTCAGCAAAGTTTGCTAACAGAGAACAGATTGACCAGGACGCCAAAAACTATAAATGAACTATCCAAATAATAAGAATGGACAAGTCTAGTGGTCGAAAAAGGGCTAATTTAGCTGTGCCTGTTGATTGCACGATATAGAATATAATGTAGATACATAGAAAATGCCACTATAACAAAACACAGCCAATCCAAGACATTGACAGAAGGAAGAAGAATGGAGAAATGCATATAGTCGAGTCGGGTAACTTCGGACAGCGGGTAAATACGGACATACCATTGCAAACAGTAATCTGGATGAGCCGTCTCATCAGGATTTTCACTGTTTGCCCTGTTAATTTTGTTTTAATTCCAAACAACGGACGTTAAAGGACAAAAATATCACTGTCCGAATTTACCCACTGTCCGAAGTTACCAGACTTTCCTATAGGCCTAATAGAGAATTAAATTATTTAAAAATGAATTATAGGTTTGAGAAAATCACACCTTTTCATTGTATGAATTTCAGGTAGCATCTCACTTGTAATTCGAGAGGAGCATGGCATACACTGAATTATAAGTGAGATGACGTCATAGATCTGTTACCATAGCAACTATGAAATAACAAACTGCTGTGCTTAGTACCTTGGCAGAATAACGTCTCGATGACGTTGCTTAGACATCAATAAGGAATCTTAGTTGCTTTGATGACAGATATATGACGTCAGTGATTCCGAAGCATGGCAAAGAGTTTATGCCATGCTCCGCCAATTTTTAAGTGACATTACAATATGAAATTCTTTCAACAGAAACTTCAGATTTTCTCAAAAAGTAATTATTCTCAAGCCATTTAATTCCGTATGGACTGTAGGCTACATCTTCAGTTCAAAGCAGACGAACAGAACACAAATAGGCCTACAACAATTTCAAAAGCCATGCGAAATACATAAGCACATAGAAAAACATCTGTTTTACTTATTTTCTACAAAACACAAAACAAAACAAGCAGCAATGTGGGATTCATATCAGGTATCAACATTAGAACGGACAGCAGCTAGTTTTACGTATGCAGCTTCACACTCATTAAGGTGTTTAACTCTTTCGGCGCCAAATTTTTCAGACGACAAATTTTCGTCTGCTCAAATCATCAGACGACAGATTTGTAATTGGAAATTTTAACAATCTAAAGACATTTTTCATAAAATCAGGCTTTTTAAAATCATATTTGAATGGCAAACAGTGTATATCCTGATCAGACGGCTCTTTTAAGAGCCGGCTGATCTGGATATACGCTGTTTGCAAAGTCGCATTTTTGCGACTTTGGCGCCGAAAGAGTTAAAAGTCCGCATAAAGACTTCTAACTCATCAGTGAGACATCATACGCACAAAGACAATCATTCACTGGGACCTGTGATCAGGGAAGCTTGTACCCAGCCCTTACAAGGTAAGTGCAATTTAGTAACTGAATCCTCTGCACACTCAGCAGCAGAAATAAGGGAGTCTGCCATAGAGTTCCAACCACTTATAGTCTTGGGGACGAAACTGCATTTATAAATGTCAGTCCAAGTCAATGGAGTTAGAAATATCAGGGAATTATGCTTCTTGTGATGCCTGACTCTATGAGCGCGTACTGGCTACACCCTACAGAACTTTGTAAACCAAAGCTTTGTAGAAAACGGACAAAATCTACAGCAGAAAACATATTGTTACAGACGGCGTCAGCACATAAGTGATGTTAAACGTGTTAACGTGTGATTATTTTATGTCTTATTGTAAATGGCGCACACCACTTTATCATATGACGTCGCATCTGAGAGTGTAATAAAGCCATGCATTAAAAACGATAATCCACTAGTGGATTAAATATGTAAATTACGTCGTAACGTTATACGTTGGTGTCCTTGAAAACGTCGCGTTTTCTAACGACGGACTCGTGACATTTTAGTGCAAATTTTGCTAATAAGATGCCATTTAAGTGTCATATGATAAATAGAATCTTGCATTCGCCCTCCTGTATTATTGAATTTATTAAACTCGTTGGTGAAAAACGATAAGATGCTCGGCAGAGCCTCGCATCTTATCTTTTTTCCCAACTCGTTTAATAAATTCAATAATACATGAGCACTCATGTAAGATCCTCTATATTTACGACGTTGAGCAAATGATAAGAATTCCATTGAAAGCCATGTCGCACCTGCTTTATGCTCTCAATCTGTAGTCTCAAATGCTCAAAGTCAAAGCGGTCTTCTCGGATTCTCGACCTTGCTAAATTTCACCATTCTAAAACCCTACAGTCTGGTTATGCTGCACGTGAAATTTGAGAACCACGACAGTGGTGTCAGAGAAACGGTCATTTTAACTGCTAGGGCTGACGCAAATGTAAACGGACGGACAAGCGGTGTGACTGACGAACGAAAGGGCGAAAAAACGGACGCTTAAATCGCGCCTTGATGAAGGCGGTGCAACAATAAAACGACGTTAAAGTTACGACCTTATACCTATGAGAAAACATAGCCTAAGTTAAAACGTTTTATCATATGACGTCGCATCTGAAAGTGTAATAAAGCCATGCATTAAAAACGATAATCCACCAGTGGATTAAATATGCAAATCACGTCGTAACGTTATGCATTGACGTCCATAAAACGTCGCGTTTAAAATGGCGAAATCGTGACGTTTTAGTGCAAAATTTGCTAATAAAATGCGATTTAAGTGTCATATGATATATAGAATCTTGCATTCGTGCTCCTGTATTATTGAATTTATTAAACTTGTTGGTAAAAACGATAAGATGCTCGGCAGAGCCTCGCATCTTATTTTTCCCCAACTCGTTTAATAAATTCAATAATACATGAGCACTCATGTAAGATCCTCTATGACACTTTATGCCCAAATAAATTAACAAAAATATAGCAACAATAAAACGACGTTAAAGTTACGACCTTATACCTATGAGAAAACATAGCCTAAGTTAAAACGTTTTATCATATGACGTCGCATCTGAAAGTGTAATAAAGCCATGCATTAAAAACGATAATCCACCAGTGGATTAAATATGCAAATCACGTCGTAACGTTATGCATTGACGTCCATAAAACGTCGCGTTTAAAATGGCGAAATCGTGACGTTTTAGTGCAAAATTTGCTAATAAAATGCGATTTAAGTGTCATATGATAAATAGAATCTTGCATTCGTGCTCCTGTATTATTGAATTTATTAAACTTGTTGGTAAAAACGATAAGATGCTCGGCAGAGCCTCGCATCTTATTTTTCTCCAACTCGTTTAATAAATTCAAGAATACATGAGCACTCATGTAAGATCCTCTATGACACTTTATGCCCAAATAAATTAACAAAAATATAAAAATATAGCCAGAAGAACAGCAGTATTGAATCATTTTATTTTCAAGAAAAAAAAGTGCAATGCTTCGGGATGCGACGAATTAGACCATCGATTTCAGCTTATCTTGGTGGTTAATCTGCTATTGACTACTCCGATATGGCTTCGATTTCTTGAAGAAATAATCTGCTATTAAAAATCAGTAAAAATTTGATTAGACCTGTGAAGTATATGAAATATACTTGAACAAAACTTTCTAATTTCTCTATGCAGCGCTTTGTACTACAAAGTCATCAAAAACAACAGAAGTCAAATAAATCCGATGACACAGGCAAACCAGAAGTGTTTAAACATTTACAAGTTCCCATGAATCCTCCAAACCAACCACGCATATTAACACTTTAAGCGCCTGTGACGAAAATAGCTGAACTCGCAAAAGCGCAGATCCTGATTAGGTGGCTCACAATGAGCCACGTCATCTAGATCAATTAAAATCTTAAAAAGTTGCTTCAAGAGCAGACAATACATTCAGTTGTAGGAACATTGGCCAGACTACGTAGTTTCGGCTAATAAAGCCTCGTCAGTGATCCTGACACTATCTGGCGACGAAACCAGAAAAAAAGCATACTGTAATTTCTGAATTTTAATTGGGCTGTCGATTCAATGACTGATTAGTTTCAAAATGATCTAAATAATATAAAAGACGATGATCTAGCATAATAGTCTAAATCGATCTCAAATTTTAGATTTCTCAGAATCTATCCTCTGATCTCAAAGGATGTAAATAAAATATAATCTGCACTATGGATGATGTACGGGGAGACGTTTTTACGGCCGCCACACGGCACAACACCAGCTGCAGTGAAGTAGAATTAAAATCTTAAAAAGTTCCTTCAAGAGCAGACAATACATTCAGAAGTAGGAACATGGGTCAGACAACGTAGTTTCGGCTAATAAAGCCTCGTCAGTGACCCTGACAATATCTGGTGACGAAACCAGAAAAAAGCATACTGTAATTTCTGAATATTAAATGGGCTGTCGATTCAATGATTGATTAATTTCAAAATGATCCAAATAATATAAAAGACGATGATATAGCACAACAGTCTACATCGATCTCAAATTTTAGATTTCTCAGAATCTATCCTCTGACCTCAAAGGATGTAAATAAAATATAATCAGCACTATGGATGATGTACAGGAAGACGTTTTACGGCCGCCACACGGCACAACACCAGCTGCAGTGAAGTAAAATTAAAATCTTAAAAAGTTCCTTCAAGAGCAGACAATACATTCAGAAGTAGGAACATGGGCCAGATACGTAGTTTCGACACTGTTTGCCTTCTAGTTTTGAATCTAGTTTCTCAATATGATAAAGCTTGGATAAAAATATTTTGAAATTTTGCAGACGTAAATTTTCTCGTCTGCTTTTTGGCGCTGAAAGGGTTAAACACAAATGTACCTTTACCAAATTTAGTACGATAGATCCACATTTCTCCATGCCAAACTTACTGACAGACATCAGATAAGATACCCTACGTATTAGCTCGCGAGCGCAGCGTCCCCACCAAGCAACCTCAACTCCAATGGCGCGAGAGAGACGACAGACAAGGGCATCAAGATGATGTCTGAAGCAGAGAGAACTTGCAACAAACCTAAAATAAAAGAATGGAAACTACGCTAAGTTCGATGGGGAGTTGGTGGTCTGTCTTTCTTCTGGGAAGGTCGAGATTTGGCTGTTGGACTTCTTTCTTCGGCTCAGTGCTTCGGAGTTGTTCTAACTGGGTGCTTGTCTTGTTTCATCTCGGTATTTGGCCCTACTTTATGTGATTGCTACGTTGGTCTGTTGAGGGGAATCCTCAACGCGGGCCGGATGGCCTGTGTGTGTTTTGAGCCACGGCGAGGATTTACGCGTGTTGGGTCGGTTTCTACATGCTGAAACTGTATGCGCTGTCTCCATATGCCTTAAGATACGTTTTGTTTCCACATGGCTCAGTTTTCTGGTCATCTTTGATATGTTCTGATGCACCTGCCTTGTTCATGTACTTTATACTACACTGTAAGATAAATGATCTTGGGCACAGAGAAGCCATACTCTGGCATATGGTAGCTTGAGTAATATCGCAGTCGATTTTTAGCTGTTTTCGAGTAAGAGCCGTTACAATAACCAATTCCGTACCTGGCCCGTCTTGGAAATAGACTGCCAAAGCTCTAACCAGACATCGTGGATGACTGTCCTATGCAGTCTCATTTGGACTTTTTACCTCTATTGTTCGTTGTGTAAACCCATCAAAATGTGCTCCTATAAATTCAAATGCTTGCCATTAAGAGAACACCTCCTATTGAAAGGCTTTCGATGTATGGGGGAATAAACAGAATGTCGGAATATTTGTCCCTTTTTGTAAAAATATGGCGGGAAAACCTGAAGGTTACATGATGTTATGTCAACTTGTCTATGGTCTCTAGCAATATGGCCACTTGAATAGCTGCCCATTCTGCTGTCTTTCTTGTTTTGATTTGTAATTTAAATTAGAAAATAGGTAAAAATAAATGTTGTTGCTGTTTTCGGTTAGGATAGCTGAATTACCACCTGTTTTGGAAAGAGCTGTTTATTCGGTTTACCATGAACGTATGTCGTGAACTTTTGTAGATGCATGTGTGTGTGTGTGCTTCTTTCAACTTGGTGTTGATGGCGGGGTGTGGGATTTGATTGTATTAATTCCTGATCATTGTCTACTTTTTACTTTTCCAATACACCTTAATTCTCTTTGAACTCGTGCTAAGCACTCTTATTTATTTAGTTTTTTTTTAATTTTATTTCAGGTTTCTCCCCTCAACAAAAGAAGACAGATGATACCTTTTGTACATGGTCATGTCGGAACTGTTGTCTGGCCAAATACTGGATAAAACGACAACCCATATAACGACAAGCCAAACAGAGCAAAGAGATCAACCTACAGAAAACGACGTAAGTTTTAAATTTCAATATTTGAGAGATGACCTGGGAAACGGTACTTGATAGCACGTGTGGTATACTTTTGTAACAGTGTTTGTGATTCTGTGCCATTACAATTCAATTCTTTATTCAGATTTCCAAATACATTTTAGCGAATCTACAACACATCATAGAAACAAGACAATGATCTTATCACATTTACCTTCCCAGCAAGCACATGACGTCGCAGTGACGTCTCACTGACGTCCCATTGACGCCAGTGCGAGGCCACCGAGACGCCCTGTGCCCGCTGGATATAAGGGCTGGGATTTTCTTTGTTCATATATCTTAGGGGTGAGGGCAAGGGAAAGGCCTTTTTCTGTGACTTGTGATTAGGCTTTTTTTAAAAGTTTGTGAACTGTGAAAAAGTAAACGTGAATGATCTGTGATAGAGATATTGTCTGTGATCTGTGATGGCCATCTTTGATTTCCTGTGATCTGTGATTTTATAAAATTTAAGTCCGTGACATGTAATTTGAGCACCTTCTGTATGGCCTGTGACCAGTAAAATGCTGCAAAACTTTCGGACCCCTCTACATTCAGTTTTTGCAAACTTTAAGGGCAATGATGCCTGGGGATACTCAAGAGTGCATTTATACTAAATTTGCTTTCTATAAAGCTAACAATTAAACTGCAATAAATGAGCTTGGTTTACGAGTATAATAGGGATTGGCCGTTCAGATCCCTACAAATATAAGGACAGAAAAAATAACCACCTCGCTCAGAACGAAGGGGGAACAAATAAAGTGTCTGAAACAAAAACAAAATAGCACTTTACTATTTGTAAGCAAAAATTTTTATTTTCAGTTGTGTCTGGGTGAGGAAGCCCGGTCCCTTCTGTCCCATCTGTTACATGTGTGTGTTTAATAACAACAAAAACACCTCTTGGACACTATGAAGAATAAAAATCAGGTGCTCACTCAAAAACATTTTTTTCTGAAGGGGCCTACATTTTAAATAAATTAGTTCTTAAACGCCCCTTTGCACTTTTTCATGAAGGCCAAAAATGAGAAAGTAAATGATCTTATTGTTTATGTTATAGGAACCCAGATATAAATGCTCAGAATATGTATACCACCTATTTAATCGCCATTATAAGAGTGAGCACTTGATGACAATATGGCATAATGGTAGTTATTTCTTCTCGGAAACAGATATTGTTACCCTCCATCAGAACTGCTCTGTGAGACGGTTCTTTTGAGGGTCACAATATATATTTCAGCGCAGATTTGGTGGAAAGTCTCCCAAATTATCGCTAAACACTCCCTCTTTTCTATTTCTAATCAACGGTATTTTAGGTTCTAATGTAGGCCAAATAAGCCAAAGAAAATAGAAAACATGACCTCCATACGAAAACTGTATTTCTGTGTGACTGATCTGTGACACAACTTCATTCCCCGTGATTTGTGACTGACAATCTTTTAAAGTCTGTTATTTGTGAATAGTGATTTTAACTCTCTGTGGCTTGTGAACAGCATCCATCTTGCGCCCCCGCCCCGTCCACCATCACCCCGCCCCCTGCAACCCACCCACCTCATGTAGGAGACAGCGTGCTTGAAGCTTGTTTCCAAATTTTGAAATATTTTATTAAAAGCTGGATAATGCGATGTATGAATACACCTTCTATATTTAGTCGATGTGCCTTGCAAGTATGCCACGGACTGCTACACTAGAATTACGTTGAATCTTTGCTTTGAATTTTGGTCTATGGTTACAAAAAAAGACAGAAAAAAACAGAACTTGGATTAAATGTTCTGACTGCCAGAGCATATGAAGATATCTTGGAACAAGATTTACTTATAAGATTAAACGGATGATCACGTAATGTTACTTTTCTTGTGTCTGTCGTCTTCGAAAACACCCAATACATACAACATGCGCGGATAACAATATTCTAAGCAAATGTTTGTACCTGGACACATTGTAGAAAGTCAAGAACGAAAGACCATTGTTCTTTTCAAGGAGTGGGTGCATCAACAATCGATGGCATAATTACCGTAAACTTTCTGATTCTCGGGACAGATAGGTCTGAGCAAAAAGTGCAGACCCAGATCGGACTGCTCCTATCTGGGTCTACACTGTTTGTTTTTCCGTCAGTATTTTAGACGCATTATTACAAATGAATTGAAACCAAACAGTTGAATTCTTAAGGGAGTTACGGTAATTAATTCAGGTGCCCCAATTTTTAGAATTTTACGGTATTTACATAAAGCTCAAAAGTCATTGACCTGACAATGTTCTGACGTGCTGGAGGAAGTGATTGTCAATGAACACCCTCCTGCTATGCACTAAGTTCTAGACCACTTTCATTCCTTAAGCACGTGCCGTTTCTTGCAATTCTGCAAGTTAAATGCAAACGTCAATGAAGTCACAAAGTGGCCAGGACCGGCAGAAAAGAAGAGACTTTATTCAAAACTTCATTCAGAACTAATCCAAAGGATCTTATTCAGAACTTATTTTATAACGTATTTCATTTTAACAAGTTTTACGGAATAAACTTTTTGTCTAGTGGAAATTGAAAACCAGCCAACTGTAGCTACCATCGGGGCTTAGAATGTGTGTTTTAATAATGTTTTTGCTCTCTGTATCAGTCCTGGTAAACACAGTCCCATTGCCTCTTGGAAATTTAAACGTTCAAACTTCTCCAACTGGGTAGTCAGACTATAACAAGGATATTCGACTCATATGAATGTATTAAGCTATTAGGATAAAATTTAAACTCATAAAACTTTTGAAAGTGGCCAAACTGAAATTTGGGTTTGGCCACTTTCAGCAGTTTTGTGATTACTCCACCAGGGGCCGTATTCATAAAGCCACTTAAGTGGTTGCTATGCGGTTGCTAAGGTTAAATATCTATAAAGGAGATTCCCTACAACTATGAAATTTGGTCTGGAGGAACAGTCTTTGTAAGACTGTTCCTCCAGAGCAAATTGCATAGTTGTAGGGAATCTCCTTCTAAGAAATTTAGCCTTAGCAACAGCATAGCAACCACTTAAGAGGCTTTATGAATACGGCCCAGTTCTTTTACTTCAGAGCAAACAAAAGTCGAATAACAAATTGTTTTATCATATGACGTCGCTGTTATTCAGTGGATAACGTCATTTATCATATGATGTCGCATCTGAGAGTGTAATAAAGCCATGCTTTAAAAACGATAATCCACTAGTAAATATTAAATATGCAAATTAAGTCGTCACATTATGCGTTGACGTCCATGCAAACGTCGCATTTTCTAGTGGCAAAATCGTGACGCTTTAGTGCAAAAATTTGCTCATAAAATGCGATTTTAGTGTCATATGATAAATAGAATCTTGCATTTGTGCCCCTGTATTACTGAATTAAACTCGTTGGGGAAAACGATAAGATGCTCGGCATAGCCTCGCATCTTATCTTTTCCCCAACTCGTTTAATAAATTCAATAATACATGAGCACTCATGTAAGATCCTCTATGTCATAAAAATCGTATGACCACGCGTGTGATAACACTTTGGCGCGTACACGTAACGTCATTGACAACAGCCATGTCAACAATGCGTTTTTTTATTAGCTCGCCTGAGCACGAAGTGCTCAGGGTGAGCTTTTGGGATACCCTGATGTCCGTCGTCCGTCGTACGTCCGGACGTCCGGACGTCCGGACGTCCGTCCGTCAACTTTTGCTTGTGTACACTCTAGCGGGCACAGTTTTGATCCAATCTTTCTGAAACTTTGTCAGAATGTTTATCTCTATTAAATCTAGGCCAAGTTCGAAACTGGGTCATGTCGGGTCAAAAACTAGGTCACTAGGTCAAATCTTAGAAAAACCTTGTGTACACTCTAGAAGGCACAGTTTTCATCCAAAGTTCATGAAACTTTGTCAGAATGTTTATCTTAATAATATCTAGAACAAGTTTGAAACTGGGTCACGTCGGGTCAAAAACTAGGTCACTAGGTCAAATCTTAGAAAAACCTTGTGTACGCTCTAGAAGGCACAGTTTTCATCCAAAGTTCATGAAACTTAGTCAGAATGTTTATCCTCATAATATCTAGGACAAGTTTGAAACTGGGTCACGTCGGGTCAAAAACTAGGTCACTAGGTCAAATCATAGAAAAACCTTGTGTACGCTCTAGAAGACACAGTTTTGATCCAATCTATATGAAACATTGTCAGAATATATATCTCCATAAACTCTAGGCCAAGTTTGAAACTGGGTCATGTCGGGTCAAAAACTAGGTCACTAGGTCAAATCTTAGAAAAACCTTGTGTACACTCTAGAAGGCACAGTTTTCATCCAAAGTTCATGAAACTTAGTCAGAATGTTTATCCTCATAATATCTAGGACAAGTTTGAAACTGGGTCACGTCCGGTCAAAAACTAGGTCACTAGGTCAAATCATAGAAAAACCTTGTGTATGCTCTACAGGACCCAGTTTTGATCCAATCTATATGAAACATTGTCAGAATATATATCTCCATAGACTCTAGGCCAAGTTCGAAATTGGGTCATGTTGGGTCAAAAACTAGGTCACTAGGTCAAATCTTAGAAAAACCTTGTGTACGCTGTAGAAGGCACAGTTTCGATCCAAAGTTCATGAAACTTTGTCAGAATGTTTATCTTTATAATATCTAGGACAAGTACGAAACTGGGTCATGTTGAATCACAAACTAGGTCACTAGGTCAAATCATAGAAAAACATTGTGTACGCTCTAGAGGACACAGTTTTGATCCAATCTTTATAAAACAGTGTCAGAATGTTTATCTCCATAAACTCTAGGCCAAGTTCGAAACTGGGTCATGTCGGGTCAAAAACTAGGTCACTAGGTCAAATATTAGAAAAACCTTGTGTACACTCTAGAAGGCACAGTTTTCATCCAAAGTTCATGAAACTTTGTCAGAATGTTTATCTTTATAATATCTAGGACAAGTTTGAAACTGGGTCACGTCGGGTCAAAAACTAGGTCACTAGGTCAAATCTTAGAAAAATCTTGTGTACGCTGTAGAAGGCACAGTTTCGATCCAAAGTTCATGAAACTTTGTCAGAATGTTTATCTTTATAATATCTAGGACAAGTTCGAAACTGGGTCACGTCCGGTCAAAAACTAGGTCACTAGGTCAAATCATAGAAAAACCTTGTGTACGCTCTATTGATCCAATCTATATGAAACATTGTCAGAATATATATCTCTATAAATTCTAGGCCAAGTTTGAAACTGGGTCATGTAGGGTCAAAAACTAGGTCACTAGGTCAAATCTTAGAAAAACCTTGTGTACACTCTAGAAGGCACAATTTTTCATCCAAAGTTCATGAAACTTTGTCAGAATGTTTATCTTTATAATATCTAGGACAAGTACGAAACTGGGTCATGTTGGGTCAAAAACTAGGTCACTAGGTCAAATCATAGAAAAACATTGTGTACGCTCTAGAGGACACAGTTTTGATCCAATCTTTATAAAACATTGTCAGAATGTTTATCTCCATAAACTCTAGGCCAAGTTCGAAATTGGGTCATGTCGGGTCAAAAACTAGGTCACTAGGTCAAATCTTAGAAAAACCTTGTGTATGCTGTAGAAGGCACAGTTTCGATCCAAAGTTCATGAAACTTTATCAGAATGTTTATCCTCATAATATAAAGGACAAATTTGAAACTGGGTCATGTAGGGTCAAAAACTAGGTCACTTGGTCAAATCATAGAAAAACCGTTTGTATGCTCTAGAGGACACAGTTTTGATCCAATCTTTATGAAACTTTGTCAGAATGTTTATCTCCATAAACTCTAGGCCAAGTTAGAAAGTAGGTCATGTCAGGTCAAAAACTAGGTCACTAGGTCAAATCTTAGAAAAACCTCGTGTACGCACTAGAAGGAACAGTTTTGATCCAATCTTCATGAAACTATGTCAAAATGTTTATTGTCCATATATATATGCCCCTTATGAAACTGAGTCACGTCAGATCAGAAACTAGGTCACTAGGTCAAATCTAAGTAAAACTTTGTGTACACCCTAGAGGGCACCGTTTTGAACCAATCTTCATGAAACTCTGTCTGAATGTTTACCTTTATGAAATCTAGGTAAGTTTGAAACTGGTTTGTGTCGGATCAAAAACTAGGTCACTAGGTCAAATATAAGAACGACCTTGTATACGCTCCAGAGGGCACAGTTTTGATCCAATCTCAATGAAACTTTGTCAGAATGTTTATTCTTACAATATCTGGTTTGAAACTGGGTCATGTCGGGTCAAAAGCTAGGTCACTAGGCAATGAAACTTTGTCAGAATGTTTATTCTTACAATATCTGGTTTGAAACTGGGTCATGTCGGGTCAAAAGCTAGGTCACTACGTCAAATTTAAATTAAGTTATGTTGCAAGAATCAGAACTAACATTGCAATGATGCCAGCCACAAACTCCTTGGAATACATTAGTTTCACCACAGTGAGATAATGATGCTACCATTCTATCATCTGTGTTTGCCTAGTTAAGTCTAGTTGAAATCCATCAAAGAAACTCAACATGAACGGGAACTTTTCGGAGAAGCGACTCTGCCATTTTCAGCTCACCTGATCGAGCCTTACAGTATTGGTGTTAGCCGCCTCTTTCATTCATCCATAAACATTTTCAAACATCTCTGAAACCACTGGGCAGATCAAATTTCATATGGAGCCTGCACATGGGTCAAAGGATTGAAAGTTCTTCAAATGATCTTGGTCACATGACCAAGGTGGCCGCCATTCCCATGTATGGTAAAAACTCTTATAAATCTTCACCAGAGCCAGTGAACTGATTAATGCTCAGGTGAGCGATTCAGGGCCACCATGGCCCTCTTGTTGAAATAATGTTCTGTTTGAAAGCGTTAAACTCCCATTTCAAAGGGTCATATGATAAACAGAATCTTACAGTCGTGGTCATTTGAAACTCGCCGAAGGCTCGTTTCATAAATTTCATATGAAATGACCACTCGTGTAAGTTAAGCTAACCATTTGCACTTCAGGCAACTCTGCTATTTTCATTTTTGCAGACACAATTTCTAGTTTAAATATAAGTCTTTTCTGTACAATTTATTAAAATGATTAGGAGAAATCTGATCTATCAGATGAAATAGCTTTAAAATCATCTTTTTTCTCTCTCTGTTACATTGTTGTACAACATATAATTAAAGTGTGTTTCACAGTGCGTGCCGACAGAATTTTCTTTCATGTACAACGGAATCGTGATAATTTATGGAAATAAAAAAAATATAATAAAAAAATAAAGTTAATAAGTAAAATCTCAGTTGACTTCAGTATGAAGAAAGGTTTATATTCCGAAAGTCTGAGCATACATAAATAAGTAACTCAAAATACCATTTTGAAAATCATAGGTATTCCTCCTATAGCTGACCACTGACTTTTTTTTATTATTTTTTTTTTTCAAATATACTTGTAATAAACATGGTGTGATGTTTATAACAACTGTATTATTCTTAGAACATACAATTTATAAAGCATACAACTCCAAATATTAAACTTCGGTTTGCATATCTTGAACAGTTTTTGATGAAAATATCCACTTTAAACGATCCAGTGATCCTTAAATGTGGCATGTTTTGGCTTACATGCAACAGAAAGCTTGCCTTCAAAAAAAAAGCTTCAGTCAAAAAATATGCAACTTTTTTCAGTTTATATACAATTTTATGTCTTTAAATCCATCGATCGTTTGATTGATTGATTGATGTTTGTATCACAGATTGGCAACATATATCAATACAATACATAAGATGTAAAATACACTCATAAAAGCTATGTATAAAACATCCCTACGTTGTAATGTTCTGTGGCTTGCTAACCATACCAAGTTTAACACAAAACAAAGAAAACGATTTCATTTATTTCCATTATGGTCCTTGAGTTTGTGTCGCAAGTCATAGTGAGGCAATGTGAAAACGAATATAAAATAACACCAATATTCTAAATAAGGCGAAAAACTAAACAGACCAAATTAATAATTCAGGTACTCAACAGTAGGCCTATTGAACTGAATTACTTTCAGTTTGGTTTTCGCAGACTGAATGTCTGCGAAAACCAAACTGAAAGTTGCTTATCAATTAAAATTTAAAAAAAAAATATTTTCACAGCTGGGTTTGAATTTCGAAGACAAGTAATGTTCATAATTATGGAAGGAAATTGATTCCACAAGGTACAACCACTATAAGCACATGACCTTTAACTTTCGGGAGAGAAAAACAGCCATTCTCCCAAAATCTAATGTGAAAAGCATGCAAAGAAGTAAAAGGAATAAAATGTTTTTTCATACAATCAAGTGATGTTCCTGATTTAATGTTAACACATTGTTAAGTATGAATTGATCAACCATTCCAAAGATTTAAATTATCCGGTCCTATATGGGACATCGGATCCAAATATAAAAAAAATAATCAAGCATTAATCTGAAGCCTATTTCTCAACATTTTTGATGCGCCATGGTACCAACATGAATAAGCACTGTCGAAATAGCATTGTATTAAAGATATAACCAAAAGCTTTTTGTATGCAAATTAAGAAATCTCTGCCTCCTAAACAAGAACTTCAACCTAGCAGAAGCCTTTCACCATTAAGACACTGCTCTAGAATTGCAATTTTACGTCTTTTGGGTAATAATTTGGTCCTTTTGCTTGAAATTCTCAGAGTTGATTGTGATTTAAGTCTAATTTTAGACCCAAACAAACCAGACCATGTCTTGCCAAGATGCAACGAAAGCTTATTATCACAATGCCAATCACTAACCCAGCCGAGTTCTTTTTGCAGCAACACTTCTATATTTGATATATTCGTATCCGATACGAAGATTGTTTTATTTTCGGGTTTAACATCCCTTTTAGACAGTATTGCAGTCTGTATCGAGCCTTCTCCCAGAGAGAGGGAGAAGGAAAAGAGAAAAAATAGACGAGAGAAAAAATATCCAAACAACCCCAACCCGCACCTGCTGCAAGAATAGTGGGTCCTGGTTCCAAATTAGTAGGGCGCCCCGGCACTGAAAGTTACCCAGCACCATCGCCAGACCACGACCATCCCTCCGATACCAAGGTAGCCGAATCATCGTTATTCGCCAAACCATACATGTCATTCACATAAATTAGAAATAAAAGAAGTCCAAGTATAGACCCTAGGGGAACACCAGGTGTAATGTTTGCACATGAAGAGATAGTTCCTGAGACATCAACAAATTGCCGACGGTCCGATAAATATGAGCGGATCCGTCTAATAATAACCTTGCCAAGACCAAGTGCTTCCATTTTGACTAGTAAAATACCATGGCTGAATGCCATGCCAACACGATGACTTTTTTTTCCATTTGAAAGTTTTTGAAATTAGTCAAATGAATTAAAGTAACTTGTCAGTCGAGAAGCTATTTATAAAACTGGATTTAAATTTATACAGCACCTTTTTTTCGTCAAGATTAGCTTCAATTTGACCATAAACTACTTTTCCAAAAACATTTGATATAATGCTTAAGGTAAAAATTGGCCGATAGTTACAAACCTCAGTTTTGTCACTCTTTGAAAAAGAGGAACAACTCTTGCTGAGTTTAGACCGTCAGGAACAATCCCTTGTAAGATAGATAAATTGATGACATGCAAACGAGGACAAATTATTATCAATCAAATGCCCGGATTTCTGAGACAGCTTGAATCAGAAAAAACCTGTCGGCAATAAAATCAGAAGAAAGGTTAAATAATCTAGATCTTGTTTTTCAGATTTGCAAGATGGCTTTACCACCAAGTCTGGTGATTCTAAAGAAGAAAACAAAATAAACTTGAGCCGCGACACGACAAACCCAAAAAAGTGGCATGTGCGCCCAGCGAATACTCAGATCAGCCTGGGCATCCGCCCAGTCTGATCAGAGTCTTCGCTGTCCGTATGGAGCTAGCTTAGACACTTAGCTACACTTAAAGCGCACAGCGAAGACTCTCATCAGAGTAAGCGGCTGTCCAGGCTGATCTGAGTCTTTGCTGGGCGGACATGCCACTTTTTGGTTTTGTTTTGTTGCGTCTCACATATGAATAGTCTATAAAAAAGTAAAGAGGAAAAGTCTCAGGAACTGACACAATTCAATCCCAGATCCAACGCAAGACAGCATGTGGGAAAGAAACAACATAAAATTAGTCAACCAACGGCAGCCATGTGAACAGCCATTTCCCATGTAGGTTGTCAACGGGCTAGCCTGAACATTACAAACAAAATATCAATAACAGACATAGCAACTAACAACACATAAAACAACCATGAAATTAACGCCCTAGGTTTCCCCAGACGCTTGCATACATATAAAGTATGACAATTACATTGCTTCCATCGATTTTTTTTTTCATTTGAAGATAAACAACAGCAAAGGTTTAAACAGAAGACAACAACAAGGCACAACCAAATTAAAGAACACTGACGAAAGGATTGACAAGGAAAGTGACAGAAAGAATAGGCCTACATCAGAGTTACTGCAAGAGTCAGCGGGTAAGTTTTATAAATCTAAACACTTTAAAGCCTTTTATATTGAGGGCTACGCTTACTAATCAGTATGTACATGTTCTATTGATGTTCCAAATACAAGATAATGATGCCGTATTATTGAAGGCTCTGCTGTGAGAGAGTATTTGGGGTAAGACTTGCATCAAAGCGACAGAGTATCTTTTTTCTGTACCAACTTAGAAACAAAATAAAACTGACCTCTAGAAATTCCTGGTAGTAGGACAACTGGGCTCTAATCATTTTTGAACATTTAATGGAATTGGTTGTGTAAGAAACATTTTATGAATTTCGGCTGTTTTACGATGATAATGCAACGAAGGCGAATGCATGCGTTCTGCCTATGAAACTGTTTTGACCAGTTTGGCTGAACTTGATTCCAGCTCAATGACTGCTACATACATAAGTTCAAACGATTAGAACACGGTCTTGTTTTTCCTTTGAATGTACATGATGTAGTTGCCAAAAGATTTCAACAACAACAACAAAATAACTTGGGACGATGTAATCTATCAAAACCATATATGAGCTCAAGGATGGAAAAAATCTGCCTTGCTTGCCGCACCAGTTAGATTGATTTTATATGATTATATAATATGGGTATATAATATATAAGGAAAAAAGAATAGTATAGTATAATTTAAGAAACTGTTTTGTGAGTCCATAACTGTTACAAATGATCTAGTTTTACAAGTGATGCCCAGATATGTTGTTGAACAACTATTTCAACGTAATTTCAAAGCAGTTTTCTGTCACCACGACTGAACAATTATTTCACTGTTCATTTCAATGCAGTTTTTGTCACCACAAATGACGTACAAAAATTGCCATGTTTTTTCAGTGATTGTCATATAGAATGTCCTTTTCTTGTCCTCCTTTGGAGAGATCCTGATGATATAATGCCATAACATGGAACAATTACCGAAATCAATCTAAAGTTGGGACATCTTAAGAAATTGCTGTAATTATTCCAGAATTTAAACAAGCTAAATGTGGTTCCCGGCGGTGCGTCAGAACTCGTTGGCGGAATGGCAAACATTGAAGACTAGATCAGACTGCTCCTAAGGAGCAGTCTGATCAAGCTCTTCACTGATTGCTCAGGACTTTTGACCCAATATTTATGTTTACATGAAGCAATTATCTCATTGCAGATCGATATCTTACGCTTCTTGAGTCTGAAAGCTCCTCTAAAAACTGACGACAGGCATGTAACAATATAAACGACAGTCATTAAAGTTATGAACTCTTGGAAGAAATCTTAAGACATTAAAGTCCATTTAATGTTGGATTATCTATTGATTAGACCAGATAGAATGTAAAAATTGCGCAGTTTGAGAAAGGTTCTTGTCTCTCCTTTAATGGTATCTTTCTTCAATGAAGTTCGACAGGTGATTTGGAAGTTTTGGTGTCTATAGGAAAGAAACAATTAAGGAAATGGATTCAGTAATTCAGACTTAAGAGCATACCCCCAAAACATCCTACTGGCACACAACGTTGAATCAACATTGAATCATCTATGATTCAAGTCAAGACGTTGAACCATAGTTCATTTATTGTTTATAAAACGCTGTGTGCCTTCTGCATATAAAATCTTGTTGCCACCAACTAAACAAGGAAGACCGAATAGAACTTTACACATGCAGTGGTCGAATTTCGAGTAAGTTGGATAAGACTATCAGTAGACCAATCTGTGTATACTAAGGAAAGCAGTAGATACCAATCCGTGTATAACTTCTGTCTCAAATTCGTAAACGGCAAAACAACGTTTCATTTTCTGTTTGTTTACGACTACACGTACTGTCAAAAACGTGAAAACAAACCTATTTTACAAACAGAACTAACATAAATAGCAATGGCAGTTTATAATCGTTATACAGTGGGTCCGGATGTATCGAAGCTGAACAGACTTTCAGAAGGACCTCCAACAGTTTCAATGCAAAGCTGCCCTTTTTTCGACAAATTACTGCAGTGCAATGCAAATCTGCCATTTTTCGACAAATTACTGCAGCTTCCTAGAGAAGTAGATGTTAAAAATACTGGCATTATTAGGTAGACTTACGCATTAAAAAGAGGTATTTACATTGATTTTTGAAAACGTATTAAATTTCCACACAAACTCTCACTGACTTTCTCAAGAGAGGCAAGTGCATTTTTGGTGGTTCAAAATACGTTTTTCGATTTTTCTTAGTTACTCAATGATATGCTTAAAATGAAGTAAACACTTCAGCTGCTTATGACATGCAAAAATATTTAAACAAAAA